>BMAU01000141.1:0-313041 GCA_019973935.1 Trichonephila clavipes | reverse complement strand
CTCTAAGCATTGAGACAATTTCTGACGTAGAATTCAGTCGCCGTCTTGTAGAATCAAGATCAGACAAACTAAAACAAGTTAAATCGTAACCCGTTCACGGTGATGACGAGTATACTACGGCACATTTTTCTGAATAATCAATTTACTTTGTATCTTTACTGTGTGTGTATGTAATCATTATACTGACTTAAAATTTACACATTATTAAAATAATATAAATTAAATATTTTTTTTATTTCATTTTAATCAAGAAAATGATTTTAAACATGTCGCCGTCTGCTTCGCCTGCAAAATTAAATTCATGAGATTATAAACATAAGTTTTCTTCAGGTCTGTATGCCTTCATAGGATAATGGTTAGCGTAACTGAAAAACTATTGTCCTGTGGAGACATTTTGATCTGAGGCCGTGAGTTTGAATCTGGATTTATTTTTTTTTTGAGCGTTATTTACTTCAATCATTTTAAAATCTATAATTAGTGTACATTTTAATCAATAGGTGGCGCCATGAGCACGTTTAATATTCCCATACTTCCATTTTTGTGCACATTTTTTAAAAACAACTCAACTTAGCTGTAGAAAAAAAAACAATTCAACTCGCCCCCTCAACTCGAAAATCAAAGCCAATACAGGAGAAAAACAACTCAACTCGTCAGTAGGAACGAAACAACTCAACTCGGTAGCAGGAACGAACAACTCAACTCGGCAGCAGGAACGAAACAACTCCACTCGTCAACATGAACGGAACAACTCAACTCGTCAGTAGGAACGAAACAACTCAACTCTGCAACCGCCTACACCGCCTTTACAGCAGAATCGGCTTTTTCTACCTACTTACGTTTTATAGTAGTGTATTTAAAAATGATAGACATTTTTACGACTGTGTGAGCTTTTATGCCTCGTTTATAAATATAAAAAATTGCATTCAGCTACAGTTTTTAAAATGTACTGAAATAAGTGGTGGAATAGGATACTTACATATTATGAATCTTTTTGACTGCAGTAAGATATATTTATATTTCAGTTTCTTTACAATTTGAATAGAAGTTGTAAGCCATTTTGCGAATAGTTTGATGTTGAGTATAAACCCATAGGCTGTTTAATATTGTAAAGTGTTTTACTTTGATACCAGCACACACTAAAATAAGGCTCATTTGCAGTTATATGATCAGCTTCAGTGATATTTAAATTTTCAAAAATAGTCTACACGTATGAAAACATTCTTTCACAACCGCACACCACATCTCATACTATATCTTTCCTACAGCAGGAAATATTTGTGTATACTGAAAAATTTAATACAAGATACATTTTCAAGTGTTAAATTTGTTTTTTAAATTTGGTATGAATACATTGTGAAACTGTCGGTTAACTTCACTGAACAAAATTGTTTTAAGTGTACTGTTTTGAAAGACAAAATTAATTAGAGAGAATTTTCCTCACAATAGAATTTGTAATGACTGAATTGTGTGAAAATGTAGTTATCGATGCGTGACATTTTTCCTTGTAATAAAAGAAACAGAAAGATAATAAATTTAACTTGAGTAGAAAATGGTTAGAAGTACTGTCATGCGCATTTGAAGAAGTATATCCCCCATTAAAATTAAAAATTATTGACTGAATGTGTGTTATGTCCATTACAAATGCCGATGTAGAAAAGGAATTTTTATTTAATACAAGAAGTTCGAAAAAGAGAACACTAGGAAGGAAATTTTAAATTTTTTCCGAAAAATATTCAGTTAACATAAAAATATCTTTTATATGATTTTAATTAAAATAAATTGAAAGTATTGAAATCCTTTTTTATGCTATTTTAAATTAAAAATATAACTGAATAGAGAAAGATCGGTTTTATTTCATAAATATAATCATCGTATGTAATATTTATTGTGTTATTGTTTAAAAATGAGATTGGGCCTTTGCTCTTTTTACCTCATTACTTTTTTAAAAAACAGGAAAGTGAGCGCATTTTCTTACTCTCATATTCAAAAATGAATACAGGATGCTTTTTTCTGGTTCAAATCGCAATACCAAAAATATATACCGTATTTTCCTGTATATAATCCGCAGCGGCGTATTATCCGCAGAGTCCTTTTTTCTAGTAAAAAAAAACATCGTATAATCCGCAGCGGCGTATAATCCGCGGCAGTTTTGGCGGCGAATAATCCAAAAAAAATATAAATTGCCGATAAGGAGACACATAAAATAAAAAATACAATTAAAAATAGAAGAAATTGTTCAGAGTACAACATTTATAATAAAACACATCTATTTAAATAATATATTTCATAATATATTTTGTACTATAATCTCAATAAAACAAAAAAAATTCTTTGCTACTGCCATCTATGTTTTGAGTTGTTAAACAAAACATTCCATGCGGGAAAAAATCTCTTTTTTTAATTTAGCAAGTTAGCAGCAAAAAAATTAAGATCGAGACTGCTTCCCCGCTGTCTCTTTCTTTTAAAATCCTTTTATTTATTTCTTCCTCTAATTCTGGCCAGTGAGGTTTACCAAAATGATCGGCACTTTAACGTCAATCACAATTTTCGAAGTTTGTCTTGTTTTTCTCCACAAACGAATATTCAATTCGTCAACGTTGAAAAACCTTGCAGCTTCCCGATTTTGGTAGCCTTTTAAGTTTGTAGTGTAACTTAACACTTTCGCTTCAACTTGATGAAAACTTTCGAAGGACTTAATAGCTCTAGTCAAGAGAGAAAATTGGAAATGGCGCCAGCGACTAATAACTATTTTTTCCTTCCGAGGAATCGAATTCGTTTTTGAATGTAATTGGACAAAAACTAGTTATAGCTGAAATATGTCATCCGAGTCATGAAAGCGCCATCTGTTATTTATTTTATAAAACCTAAACGGCATTTCTTCCAAAACTTTATTGTTCACTTTTCTGATGGAGAATGTTTTTTCTCAGATAATCCGCGGCGGCGTATAATACGCACAACGAAATTTGAAACTTTTTTAACACATAATCCGCGGATTATATACAGGAAAATACGGTATATATATTTTTTAATTTTTAAAAAATGACAGAAAAATAAATTTTCTTTGAAGAAAATATAATAAATTTTCAACTTCTAACATACTATTTATTTCATTTTTTCCTCTTTTTTTTTACCTTTCATTTCGTTTTTAATTTTACTGTGACTGAATATATAGGAGAAAGACACACCGAATTCCACTACGCTTTCAAAGAAGATTGCCCAAGGCAACTTAACAGCTAGCTGTAAACGATTGATCTCTTGGTTCTTACTTTACAAAAGGGACCGAACTGGGTCATAAAATTGTCCCCGTTCGACCTCCCAAGTTCTAAAAGGGGGAAAGGAAAGAAGTCTGTTGCATTTTTGAAGGGAATCGCAAAATAAGAGTTAAACGCTTTCGGAATAACTTTTCAGGAGGAAGGTATCCAGTTAGAGGGTTAAATGCATTTTTAGAAGATTCAAGGAGATTAGATTCGTCAAGACGTCGTGCTGCTAGACGTACCAGAAAGCTGATACAAGCCAGCGGTAAATATAATTTACGTACGCTTAAAATAAGCGTCATTTTAAGCGACTTAGTTAAAGTTAATGAAAGTTAAGAAATCGAGTACGTGTATTTCTCGGATCTCCTATTTTGGTAAACCTTACTTGAGCTTAATTATTAATTAATTGCATTATTAGTAATTTAATTTAATATAAAGGCATATCCCTTTAAGTGACGTAACATAATATTATATATTATCAGAGATTTTTTTGAGAGAAAATTATAATAAATAAATATTATTATTCAAAATGGCTCTTAGTGGTTCTTTGCCTCAAATTAATCTTGGTGTTCAAGGTGAGACCCAGGGGGGTCTCCACAAAATCAAGCCTGCAAATTTAAATACACGAAGCAAGACTTCACCCTCGTCCCGTACCCGTCCAGAATAAAGATAAGGGGGAAAACCGGCTTAGGAAACTTTGGCAACAAACTCGCTATCCACCGCTAAGGACGGAATTCAACCACCTTCAACGAGACATCAAGAGGGACCTCTTAAACATCAAGAGGCGAGAGTGGGATGACGCCCTCGTCGAATGCAACAACTCCGACAACTCCCTTCTCAAACTGATTGCCAGAGTAAATAAGAAACCAGTCACTTATTCTCCCCTACTTGGTTTTCAAGGTCTGATCTACGGGACGAGGGAAAAAGCCGATCTTTTCGTGGATACTCTTGAAGAATCATTTCAAGAAAACCGAACATCATACTATGATGAACACATCGACAAAGTGGACAGAAAAGTGAGGAGATTCCTACGCTCAAACATTCCTGCCACCCCTCCTCTCACTTCGCCTAACGAGGTCTGCAATATAATCTTAAAGCTGGGCAACAAGAAAGCCCCAGGACAGGACCAAATCAAAAACATTTCATTGAAGTCTCTACCCATCAATGCTATCACCCGTCTGACGAAAATAACAAATAAATGCTTGATGCTAAACCACTTCCCAAGGCCCTTCTCACAATGCTACCCAAGCACAACAAGGACTTGAAGTTCCCTAATAATTATCGACCCATCAGCTTGATCTCTTCCTTTGCAAAAATCTACGAAAAAATACTGCTCACAAGAATAGAAAGCCACACCTTCGACAATAACATCATCCCTGACTTTCAACACGGATTTCGCAAAAACACATCCACCTGTCACCAGCTACTAAGAAGAGCCAACAAAATTATATACAGGTTCAACCGTGGAAAAACTACCGGATTGTTCCTGGACGTCGAGAAGGCCTTTGACCGATTATGGCACAACGGGTTGATTTTTAAAATGATCTACCTAAACTACCGACCATACCTGATCCCCACCATCGCTGACTATCTGAACGACTTAACTTTCCAAGTGAGGATACAAGCAACTGAATCTAAAATCGGTCAAATCCAAGCCGAATCACCACAAGAGTCAATTCTCAGTCCCATATTGAACAATATCTACACTCAAGACTTCCCCACCTCTCCACTAGTGGGCATCTGCCTTTTTGCAGATGCTGCTGCCATACTCAGCCAGTCTAACGCCCATCATGAAGTAAGAACAGGGCTGCAAAAATATCTCATCAAGCTAAAAAGGTGGTTAACACTGTGGAGAATATCAATCAATACTTCAAAATCACGAGCAGTAATTTTCAAAAAAGGGAACTTCAGGAACAACCTACAGCCTCTAAAGCTATTTCGATGCAGCATCACCTGGTACGATGAAGTGGAATACTTGGGTGTCACCCTGGACAAAAAAAATCACCTTCCGGAACCACCTCAACAAAATAACATGTAAATTTAAACGCCGACTTCAAGCCTTGCACAAACTCCTCTACAACAGGTCAAAATTCTCCCTCAATAACAAACGGAAAATCTACCTATACAATATCTCCTGCCATTAATCACTTATGCATCCCCGATTTGGGGAATTGCCGCAGAATGCCGCATCGACCGCCTGCAAATACTCCAAAACAAAGCGTGTCGACTCATGTTAAACGCTCCCGTCTACATGAAACGCATTCACTTGCACAGAGACTTAAAGATCCCAGCAATCACCTCAAGAATTCAAAAATTAGCATCAACCTTCCACGATCAAGTAGCCTACCACTCCAATAGTCTTATCAGCATGCAAACAATCATCGACGCCCAAGGAATCTACAAAATGCCTTGCCAAACCACACGCCTGAGAAGACGCTTCTAAGACAATTTTTCATCCCCAGCTCATCACTTCATTCTGTTCGCGCTCTTGCGAAATTCTCGCAAAGCGAACTTCCCCCTCAATGACTCTTTTTTCCATTCATCCCGTCAGGCGTTGACAAGATGAACCCCCAGTTTCAACCACCCTCCTTCATTTCAGTGACAACGGTCCTGCTCCTCCCTCCCCCCTTCAGGGGGTGATCCGCCTGATCTGCTTCACTGTTGTATATTAACCGTGGCTCTTTTAAGAGTCACACTCTTGACTTTATTTATCTTCAGGTCCCACACAAACGGAGAAAAAGCGCCTATAGCGTTTGAGCTCCAAATCAGATTCACCCTCGCCAAGCGTCGCTTTCGACCGTGCGGGCTCCCCCGCGCGGTCCGTCTCTCTCTCCAAGCCCTTCACTAGCGACTCGGCGTGTCGAATCACACAGTGTCCGGCACAGACAAGCTTACATAAAGATAGCTATGGCACGTACTAATGATCCATGAGGAAGTCATGGACCAAAGTCAAAATGGTCATGATCAAAATGCTGTCACGCCAGGGCAGGTATGCAAGAATTTGCAATTCCTGTTTCAACTAGCACGATAAAAAAAATAAGCTCAACTGCTTGAGAATTGAACTTGAACTCCAGGCTAAGATTCCGATCTACTCTGACGAGGATCTGAAGAAGGTGAAGGACGACCAGAAGAGGCTCGATGAGGAGCTCAAGTCGACATATGGTGAGATAACTTTGATTACTTGCCCAATTGAAACTTGTTTAATCCATCACCCTCTAAATAGTAATAATACTAGTAACGATAACGCTAAAACGAATTCGGATGCAAACCTAGTAATTAATGATAAAGTTAAACCTAAACAACTAAAAAGGGCCTGTCAAGAGGATTTTAAACTCCCTAAAAAGGACGCTCGAACCATAAAAGAAAGACATATTGAACAGGTAATCTGTACGTCAAGTAATAAATTCGCTGTCTTAGAGGTAGAGGATGACCAGACATCCGGGAGAAAAAGCAGTGATCCCCCCCCGGCAAAACCCATCTTGCTAAGAATAGTCAAGGACTATAATTTAATAGTCCAAGACGTGAACAGGAAATTTCCAGCCACGGTCAATAAGATGGCTGGAGATTACATTAAGATTCAACCGGCGACCCCGGACGACCCTCGAGACATCACGGCTCTGCTTGAAGAGATCAAAGCAGAGCATTACATTATTAAACCGCTCTCCGATCGGCCCATCAAAGTAGTCATCAAGGGACTACCGGTGAGTACCGATGTGGCGGACATCGAGGCCGACCTCGTCCAAAAGGGCTTTGCGCTCGAAAAGGTTGCGCAATGGCGCAAATTTTCGACCAAAGACCCTTAAGGATTTTTATGGTGGAAGTACGCCGCACCGAAACGGCGGAAAGCATTTACGATGTCCAAAAAATTTGCTATCTCTGTGTGACTATTGACCCGTTTCGAAAGAAACCGGGAGCCACACAGTGCTATAATTGTAACTTTTTCAATCATTCGAGCAAGAACTGTAGGATGATCCCTAGATGAATGAAGTGCGGTAAGAACCACCGCACAGGCGATTGTACATTAACAGGTAAAATTGATAAACCTAAATGTATAAATTGTAACCAGGAAGGACACGTAGCTTCCTTAAGCTGCGCTGTCTTCCCCAAAATTAAGCCAAAAAAGGGCGAATCGACCCAAAATAACAATAATAATAATAATAGTAAAAATAAGACCATACCCGCAACTAGAACAGTTGAAGCTAATATCAGCTTCGCAAATGTCTGTAGTGCGAAAATAAACCCACAGATGACGACACGCGGGGAGACCACTGCTTTTAACAATCAAAAGTACTCCCGCCTTACCACCCAAAGTGAAGGGGCTTCCCCAATTACAGATTCAGGAGTAAATTTTGGAAATTTCGCAATGCACACTGCGGAATTGCAAAATATTACATCTAAATTCCCTGAAATCTTTCAGGCACTCGAAGATATGGCGAAAACAACAAATGACATACATAAATTAAATATTTTCCTAATGGCCGTCGCGCGCTCTTTTAACAAGACCCAAAAATGAGCACTTTACCAAGACTCTTGATGGTGACCTGGAATGCAAACGGTCTTCGATCTCGTATGTGGGAGCTGCGAGATTTTGTAAATAAGTATCAACCGGACATTATTTCCGTACAAGAAACATGGCTGAGACCAAGTCACACAATTGCTCTGGCAAATTACAAAATCCATCGTAATGATAGAAAACACACAACCCAAAATGCATACTCGACCAGGACGTGCGGCGGTACTGCAATTCTGATTAAAAATCTATAAAACACACACACATTCCAACACGCAATCTGGATAGTGTAGAAGCAACCATGGTAGCTCTCACCCCCAGAGAGAGGTGAACAAACACTGATCATTTCATTCTACTATCCACCGCATGTAAGCATTAATAACCTCAATCAAAGCATTGATATTTTAATGAATCAAGGTTTTCCTTCGACGATCCTCATGGGACATTTTAATGCAAAGCATAACTCCAGGGGATGCGATGTTGATACAAAAAGAGGAACCACTTTAAACATTCACATTCAAAGATCGGGCTACCGCCTCCTAGCCCCGCCCACTCCTACGAGGTACGGATATAACTCCACCTCCACTTTAGACTTCGCCATCACAACGAACGTTGATTGGCCGTGCACTGTCACGTCCAGATCGGAGCTAAGCTCCGATCACAACCCAGTCACGTTAGATTTCATTACAACAACTCATTTCTTTTCTCCCCCGAATAAAAGATACATACACATGAAAACTAATTAGAGGAAATTCACACAAAACTTAACTGTACCAGATAATTTCACACTATTAGATGCAAACACGCCAGAAGACATTGATGAGCAGATCGCCGCCTTCACTGATCGACTTCACCACGCTTACACAAAAGCATTCAAACCACTGAAACAAAACGACACCTTCTACATCAACAGGGACCTCAACCAACACTTCAAGGAAAGAAATAGGGCCAAGAAAACCTGGCACTACACGAGAAGCCCTGCCGATAAAAACACATTAAATAAATTGCAAAAGCAAATCAAGAGAATTGTTACAAAATACGAACAAAGACAATGGGACGAGTCTCTTGCTTGCTTGGAAGCCGAGGACGGCTCTCTTTGGAAAGCCGCCCGGGATTTCAGGAAAAAGGCTCCCCCAATACCGGCCCTTAAAGGCCCTGCCAAAATTGCACATAGTGACGCAGACAAAAGTGAGATCATAGCAGACTCACTCCAAGATCAGTTTAAATTAAATAGTATCTCAAATGACATAGATAGGGCAATAACACATGTCGTTCACACCTATCTGAATAATGAAAATAATTTTACTAACATACCCCCATTCCACCCTTACTACCAAGCGAAATTATCGATCATATCGATAAAGTTAAGTGGCCGCGGTAGCCGAGTGGTATTGGTATCGGAACGTGGCTTGCTTTGTCATGGGTTCGAGCCCAGTACCACTAAAGACCCGCCGTGTAGGGCAGCGATGCACGTTAAATCTGTCGAGAGCTGAAACGTCCTCCCGTTGGTGTGGTGTGGTAGTTAGGAGAGGGGGTGCCAGCTCAGGTGTCGTCCACGTCACTTGACCATGGTTCAAAATTACGTGGTCCGTCGCCAAAAGCCCTCGTGTAGCTGAACAGTGCGACGTTAATATTCAATCAATCAATCAATCGATAAAGTTAAGAGGACTTGGTACCCTAAAAATCACAAACCTATCGTTTTTTTTATTTTCATTTAATCTTATTCTTTGCATTATTATCTTTCGATTGATATATCACTTGTGCATGTCGGAAAGTTAGAAGTTGACTAAAACTTCATTTGAAAACAAATTAGGCAATTCAGCCACACACCCTTTTTAGAAAAAAAAGCTAAAAAATGCTTTATGATAAAAAAATCTATTTTAGAAATAGAAATAATATCTATAAAAAAGAATGTGTAGTATTAAAAGCAGAATATTTCCGAGGCAATGCAATAATGTAATTTTTTCTTCCTTGTGAAATGTGTGCATGTAAAATTTTTAAATTAAGGCATTTTATATTAATAATTTTATATAATTTCAGTTCTTATTCCTGATATATTTTTCATACAAATGTAATACTTTAATATTATAAGAAGAAAAACAGCTAAAATTTCTGTCGTGACAGAATTTTTTTTTTTTTTTAACATTTTTGTTGAATTTTCATGGGCAATTAGTACTCTCTAAGAGTTGTTCATTTATAAAAATGTGTGGGTTGAAAAAAATATGAAAATGCAATTATTTTAAAGAAAAACGTATAACGAATATCTTAAAGTGGTATTTTAAGTTAAATTAAGCTTATAATAATTATTTTTCAGAATTATATAAACTTTAAACCTGTTTTTCTCAGTTTGTGTTTTTCGAAACCTTAGTGCACATTCAAAATGCTACTCCTTCGACAATTATTTATTTACCAATCACTTCCATTTTTTTCTTGCGTGTTGAAAATAGAGCATGTAATAAAATTAGGGATCCGTTTTGCTATAAACGGAATACTTTTTTTTTAAAAAAAATAAAATGTAAGACATGTTGGCTTTTTCGTTGATTTTTAGCCTGTATATCAACATTTTATTTTTTTTCTCGAAAACGAATGAAGTTATTCTAAAATCGATCCCTAAAGTTGTTTAGATCATCCATAAGAGTATTATAAAAAAAATTTCAGGTCAAAAAATTAATTTTTACAAAAAGAGTAGGATTTTAAAATTTTCCCAATTTTCTTCAAAAAATTAAAAATTTTAAAATTGTGTGAATAATATATGAAAATTTTCATCTGGTAACATTTTCTTGAATAGAAACATTGTATAAAATGCTAAAATATAATTTTTAAATACGTACATAAAGAAGTTTGCTCAAAGGGTGCCAACAAAGCAGTGGGAATTGACCGCATTACTAACCGCATGCTAAAGCACCTTCCGCTAATCCCTATCTTTGAACTAACAAACATAATTCATAATATAATTAAGATTGGATATTTCCCGATTACATGGAAAACCGCAACAGTCATCCCAATACTAAAACCCGGAAAGGACCCAACACGAGCGGAAAGTTTTCGCCCGATCGCGCTCCTCTCCATTCTCAGCAAAGTAGCCGAGAAAATTATATTGAAAAGATTGTACCACCATGTGGACACAATCTCCTCATACCGGAACAACACGGATTCCGACCTGACCTATCGACAACCCACCAACTCTTAAGAGTGGTGGAAACGATAAAGTCAGGATTCAAAAATCAACTGGTGCGGTTTTCCTAGATATTCAAAAAGCCTTCGATCGCGTTTGGCGAGAAGGCATCCTCTTTAAATTAATTAAATATAATTTCCCACCCCCATTGATCAAACTAATATCTTCTTATCTAGCTGACAGAAATTTTTCTGTCAGAATTAATGATACCTACTCCAGCCACAGACCCACGGAAGCGGGCAAGGCACAGGGAACTTTAATTTCCCCCCTCTTATTTAATATCTACGTGAGCGAGACATTCCGACTCACAACACAATTTTATGCATGTTCGCAGACGACACAGCAATTTTGACATCCCACACTGAACCCAAGCTCGCTGCCAGAGCAATCAACAGACACCTCCTAGATTTAGAAGACTGGTTCTCCAAATGGAAAATTGCCCTTAATGTGGCAAAAACGGAAGCAGTCTTCTTCACTAGAAAAACACGTTTAACATATCCAGAAATTTTTCCTACACAATGAAAAAATTCCTTGGTGTTACGTTAGATAACAAACTCACTTTTAAACAACACGTTACACGCATACGTGAGAACTCCATCAAGAAAGCTCACACGTTATCCCACCTAATTAATAAAAGATCTAAATTAAGTAGATCAAATAAATTACTTATTTATACTCTACTTCTAAGACCAATCCTAACTTACGCCTCTCCAGTGTGGAGTTTCGCAGCTAAAACACACATACAATAACTCGAAGTAATTCAGAACAAAACACTGAGACAGATTCTATGTGCTAAATGGTACATGAGAAACTCTGCTCTCAGAAAAGCCATTAAATTTAAAACCATTAGAGAATGAAAAAACTAGCGAAATTTTTTTTTGCAAAAATAGATAATTCAGATAATATCTCGATCCAAAAGATCGAGAAGTACACTCCATCGAGACTCATGCACAGACCCAGAAACATTCTAATTGATTAACACCCAATTTTTTTCCCTCAGAAAAAACACCACTTTTCCAAATTTTTTCACTCCAAATTCAATCATTTCACATAATTCATGAACAAAAATTCAGAGTCAAACATCACGAAACCCATTCACCAATCGGAGAGCGCCTTTGACCAGTACGGACTCTGGCAGCCTCCGATCGAAACGAAAATTAGATTGGACGAGTGCCAGCGAAATGAATTGCTTATACCCAAATTCGCGGAGAGAAAGTATCAATGAAAATAAATATCTGAATTCACTCCCCCGCAGGGGGGAGGATGGAGGAAGAAGCGGCCTAACGAGAACGAAACTGAAGTACGTCACGAGGGCCGGAATGGAAGAGCGCAAGGAAGAGGGGGCTTAACAGCCCCAAAAACGCGTTCGAGGAGCACCAAAAACGCAGTCGGAATGGAGAATGCTGCGAGATTATTTTTTTTTTGCAGCTGGGATGAAAAATGGATGGAGACTGCATGGCAAAATTTACAGCCGGAACAGTTGTTGAAATCGAAGCAGGAGCCAGCTTATTCACTGATCCCATTTCTGATGTAGGCAAATGCATATGAGTGTTGTTTAAGTGTAGCAAATAAGTATTTTTGTTGTAATTATGGCGGCTTTAAGGGCAGATTCCATTTTGTAGTTTTGTAAGCAAAATTTATTTTAGAGTGAGGATACGTGAATAGTGTTTGTGCTTTAATTACTGGGTTGTCGTGATTTTGAATAGAAGTAAAAACATTTCTAGAAGTTCTAGTGATGTAATTATCTATCAGCTCCATGTGTAAGTCGTGATGTATGACACTATTTCTAACGTACCAAGGTGCGTTAGCAATAATTCTAAGAATTTTATTTTGGATAATTTGAATGCGTTTTGTGTGGGTCGGGGCCGCGGCCCCCCAAATGGGGGACCCATACGTTATTGTTGGACGCAGAATTTGCTTGTAAAGCAACCTCCGATCACGCACACGGCGACGGTACCACTCCCGGGGCCGAAGTCATTACATTAACTCAACTACCAAACAGGAAGCTCCCTCTCGCAAACGCGGGAGACACCACACAACCCAAAAACTAAAAGCTGCCTCCCCATTAGACAGGCGATCATCCATCCAGAGGCCCCCATTGGCCGAGGGAAACTCAAGCTAATGTAAAATTCTTTAACTCAGTAAATGTATTAGTAACTATTATTCAATATTTTAAACTTAAAATTTAAAGCAAAAAAAATTATTTTATCTTTCATTAAATTATTAATTTTCTTAAAACCTTTAAATAAAATGGGCAATGTAATTAAGTTATCCTCATGTTTTCAATTCACCAGACAAGAGATCAAAGCCCTAGCGGGCAAAGTGCTCCAGGAACGTAACCCAGCTAAACTAGCTCCCCTAAGGATTGTTATCTCTTTAAACTTCCTCACACTTTTTCTTAACTTCAAATTTACAACAATGATTCTAAAATCTTCAAAGTATCTTTTCTAACAAAATGCATCTCACTTAATTCCCAAAGCACTTAAATTTATAACTCTAAATTCTTAAATTATTTAAACTTTAATACACATTAAGAAGAGTCGGTAGGCCCTATACCGACAATGTTAAATTGAGCCATTTTAGGAACCTGTTTCTCAGAAAGTCTTAAATATAAAAACTTCAAATTTTGGCTGTATAATAATTAGGCTTTTTTATTTAAATAATGGTAACATGCTTCAAATATATTGTTTACTTTTTTCAAAAAAAATCATCGTAAAAGTATCGCTTTGAAATTTGTGAAAATTGTCATTTTTTTTACGATAACTGCTTCTGAGCAAAATATTTTAGGAAAATCTCCAAGAAAGTAGCTCCATTATATATAGTTACATATTATTTATGTGCAGTAAAATTTGCAAGTAGTTTCATTCATTATTTTCTATTAAAAAGGTACACGCACTTTGAAAACAATCATTTTAAGATAATTGCATTTTAAGTGTAAAAAGGCACTTGATTGCAAAAATAATGAATTACAACATGTATTTGCCCTATTTTATTAAACATTAGTATGTTCTTAACTTTTTAAACATAAAATAGGAAACAAAAAAGCCTTAAAATGTTCAGAAAATACATATATAGTAATTTTCAGTTTTTGTTCAATGAGTTTTTTTTTTAGCATTTTGCATCAATTTTCACAAATTATGTAACAATCTGAGAGGAATTTTTAACTTCAATGCATTATAAATATCAAATTTGATTTTATAACATCATAAATATAAAGTAAACATGTATCAATATGTAAAAGTCATGATTTGGGAATATGTGATTTTACTACATTAGAAAAATTGGTTGAATCCTAGGAGGACCCACTTTTTGTCGCCAAATTTTGAGCGATAAAGGTTACAATATGGTAACCCTTCCATTTCATCCAAAAATTTGGATTTTCAAATCACCTAAAAATGGCAACCCTAAAAAAGTACAACGTTTTTCGCCTTTTCCGAAAAAACGTCATTTTGACATTTGACTTCGTTTGAGAAGGTCTGCTCTCCACCGGTTGTTGTTAAGAATGGCGTGTGAAAGGAAATTAATTGAAAGTGAGGCTACGACAGGTTTCTTTGTGCTCCTGGGCACAAAGGGGAAGAAAGAGACATTAGAATGGTGTATGAAAGCTAATTTAATTGCTTCTCGTTATGAATGTCCGAGGTTTAAAAAAATATGCGTTTGTAAGAACGAAAGGGAACGGTTGACGGCTACGAATGGCGTTGCCGCAACCAGTCGAAAGATAATCGCCACGACGTTGTTCGGATTGTGAGAAAGGGCACTTGGTTTAGCGAAAGCAAACTTGCTATAATAATTATCTTGCGTTTGACCAGATATTGGTTTGGCAAGAGCATGAATGCGTTCGTGGTGAATGACTTGAAAGTTAATAAGAACAGGTCACAAGTTGGTGGATGACAATTTTCATGAATTCCTTGCATCCATCGCAAGGGTGTATCCACCAACGGAACATGACGAAATGCAAGCGTAAGGTAAGTGCCTTTTAAAATTTTTTAAAATGATTGATTTCATGTATTTCTTCAATTTTATATTTGCGAAACGCCCCTTTCGTCCTTTTTTAAAAATGTAAATCATGTTGTACACACTGGTTTTAGAATGCTTTTTTAAAATGAATTTCATTGCTTTCTCCGTTTTTTTTTTCTTTATATAATGATTAATTTAATGTATTTATTCGGTTTCATCTTTGCGAAACGCCCATTTCATCCCCCGCTGACGCATGCGCTTCCCAAGAGTTTTTCGTCATTGACGCCTTTTTGAAAACCTTCAATTTGGCGCTTTTTGGCGAAAAATTTTTGGCGCCAAAAACAGCAGTGGGTCCTCCTAGGATTTTACCGAAAAATTTAATTATCGATTTGTATGTTTCCATGCAAACATAATTTCTAAAAGTTTCAAAATTTTCTCTAAACTGTACAAAGGATTTCTAAAAAAGTCAAAAATAAAACTGTTTTTATGTTTTTAACTATGAAATTGGTGTATTATGCATGTAACAAACTTCTCGCAACGACAAAAAGCATTACACATCTGAATTGTTGTTAGTTACCTATTATTGAAAATTTTTTGAATTATTAAAGCTTAAAAACTTGTCTGAACAATAAATAAACATTAATATTTGCAATTAAGTGAAATATTTAAAATATATTGTTTAGTTTTCTCAAAAACATGTAACATAAAAATATCACTATGAATTTTTAAAAAAATTTACATTTTTTTGTCACGATATATGGACACCAGTCAAATATTTTGGGAAAATCCCCAAAAAACTCACATGAATATATATAGTTACATATAAGTAATATGAGGGGGGAAAATTCATTACATTCATACATTATATTCTGAGAAAAACAATACAGTTTTAAAAACATCATTTTTGAGAAAATTGAATTTTCACTATAAAGTGCCACTTTATGACAAAAATAATGAATTACAACATGTATTTGTCCCATTTTATTGAATATTAGCATCTTTGCACTTTATTTTGCATAAAATAGTATGCAAAAAAAGTCTTAAATTGCCCAGAATAGCATTTTTCAGGTTTTTTTAACGAGATAATTTCTAGTATTACATCAATTTTCTTAATTTTTGAAGAATTAGTAGCTTTCATGCTTTACAGGTATCAAATTTGAACATAAAACAACATAAATATGTGAAAATGTATCAATATGGTTTTTGTATGAATTTGAGATGGTTTTTAAAAATACCTGATTATACGACATTTTGAAAGTTTTCACTGGGATTTTTTGTAAAGTTATCATTAGGTTTTGTTGTTGCAGACATTTTCTAAAGTTTAAACTTTAACTCTAAACTGGACAAATGTTTTCTAAAATAGCCAAAATAAAACTATTTTTATGTTTTTAAACATGAAATTTATGTATGTAACAAGCTTCTCGCAAAGGCAACAAACATCACGCTTGATGTATCATCTCATACCTTTATCTCAGAAACTATTAAACATATGAACTCAAGACTTTGACTATATGTATTAATTATACATTTATATTTATACTGAAGTGAAAATTTTTAAATATATTAATTAACTTTTTTCAAAAACAAACTCTTAGTTGAGCGAGCAAATATGATTATTATGAATTTATTGAAAATTGTCATTTTTTGTTATGATATCTGCTTGAAAATATTTCAAAAATATCACTTCAGTATATACAATTGCATTTAAGAAACATAGTACATGCATACATTTAATTTACAAAATTTTAAAAATTTAGAAAACAATTTTTATAAAAAATCTTACCTTGTAAAAGTATAATCCTTTTTTATTTTCCGTGACAGATTATCTTCATTATGCCTTATGTAGTTATTAAATTAAGATTTATTACGAGTATATATCTTCATTATGCCATGTAGTTATTAAATTAAGATTTATTACGAGTATATATCTTCATTATGCCATGTAGTTATTAAATTAAGATTTATTACGAGTATATATCTTCATTATGCCATGTAGTTATTAAATTAAGATTTATTACGAGTATATATCTTCATTATGCCTTATGTAGTTATTAAATTAAGATTTATTACGAGTATATATCTTCATTATGCCATGTAGTTATTAAATTAAGATTTATTACTATATATCTTCATTATGCCTTATGTAGTTATTAAATTAAGATTTATTACGAGTATATATCTTCATTATGCCATGTAGTTATTAAATTAAGATTTATTACGAGTATATATCTTCATTATGCCTTATGTAGTTATTAAATTAAGATTTATTACGAGTATATATCTTCATTATGCCATGTAGTTATTAAATTAAGATTTATTACGAGTATATATCTTCATTATGCCTTATGTAGTTATTAAATTAAGATTTATTACGAGTATATATCTTCATTATGCCATGTAGTTATTAAATTAAGATTTATTACGAGTATATTTCTCACCTGGTCACAATCCTAAATCTTAATTTTGTTTCTTTGAACACTTTACTTAAACACGCGAAGATTTAGTAATAATTAAGAATAACTAATTAAAAATGAATTACAACTAAAGAAAAAAAAGACATAAATTTCAGTAAAAAATGACTACATTTTAAGTATAACAATTACTAAAACCCACATGAAAATCTGAAATTGCCTCCAAAGGTTTTTAGCAAATCTAACAGTTGCAGTTAAACAATTATCTAAAGTTAATTTGGGTATTAAAAAATAAAAATTAATCGAGGCTTTGCAACTTTTCCCAAGTTTTAAAAAGACAGTGTTTACATCTCTATCTGTCAAAATGGGCGTGGTAAATCAGCTGATTAATTCTTAAAAATCATTTTAAAATACTTCTAATTCATTTAATGACTTGTATGGTATATCATTGGAAAGGTCTTGATTTGGAGATTTTACGAACATCAAAAACTCAAAATCGATTTCTGAAAGGTTTCCACCCAACTAACTGCTCTTTTGATGCAGTTCTGGGCTATGGTAAAGCCGAAGCAATGCTCACCCACAGTTTCATTGATTGGAGGTGAAGCTTCCCTGTGGGAAACAGGAATTCCACGTATATTTTGAAGAGTGGTATTTTTACATAAAAAAATTAGATAGATTTAATGGTGTGGGAGAATTAATAAATTTAGTGGTAGGAATTAATTTAAGAGAATGTTTCTGGGTCTGTTCGTGTATCGTGATGGTGTTTATTTCTCGAGTTTTTGGATCGAGGCATATTCTGAATTGTCTATGTTTCTAAATAATTTTTTCGACAGCTTTTGGATGAAATGTTGAGTAGTTTTGAATTTAATAGCGTTTCTGAGGACGGCATTTCTCATGTACCGTCTGACACACAAAATCTGCCGCTGTGTTATGTTCTGTGTTCGTTCTAGTTTAATTGTGTGTATCTTAGCTGCGAATCCCCAGAATGGTCAGGCGTACGTTAAAATTAGTCTTAAGCTATGGTTTCCTAGGGAAGTAACGCTGTTCTTTAACGTCCGTAATATTACGGTGGATGTCGTCACTAAAACGTCGCCTGTGTAAATAGATATGCGGGGTTTCCTAGAGAGCGGTGGATGGGAGCGGAATGTGAAGCAGCAGGTCATTACGATCGCCATAACGGAAGCAACAGTTTGTTGCACGTTTTTCTCGACAGCGGTGGCAAAAAAGATGAGTTCCAATGTTTTCTGGACTCCTGAAAAGTCGCTCCTCAGAATGAACCAGATGAGGCTGATCTTTTTTTTTTTTTTTTTTTTGGATCTATGGCGAAGATTTACAAAAGATTTCCTCGTAAAGAGCAGGCTGAATTGCGAATTCAGACTACTAATTTCATTAGTAATGCTGAACTAAGAATGATACAATCTGATGCATCACCAGCCTGCTCAACCCCAAGGAATGAAAGGAGGATGCTTTCAAGCAAAGCCAATGTTTCGGAAATATTTTTTGTCTAAGTTTTACTTTTTTAAATAATTAATAGATTAAAATTTAAAAAATAAGATTCTCTTATTTTAATGCAAATAATGAAAGTAACCTATAACTTACTTATCAAATTTGTATATTTTTCATTTTTTTTTGTTGTTCAGTGTTTAAATTAAATTCTCTTATTTTAATGTAAATAAAGGAATTAACTTATAACTTACTTATAATTCACTTATCAAAATTGTATTTTTTTCATTTGTATTTTTTTTTGTTCAGTGTTTAAATTAATTTTTTAATCTGTAAAAATTTAAACTGTGGAAAAAAGAAATATATGAATAAAACTATTAAATCATGTCATGATTGTATTTTCTTTACAACTATATGCAACACTTCTTTGGAGCATATTGTCTTTTTTTGTATTTATTATAAAAATATTTGAAGTCAGTTAACTGTTTACTCAATTCAATACAAAAATATTGGTATTAGTATAATGTGTTATATGTGGGATTTGACTAGAAGTTTTTGGGAATTTTACAGATTCTTTTAAACTTTTCCAAATGTTTACTTTTGAGAAAAAGAATTTTATGAAAATTAATCCTTGGAACTACTTAGAAATAATATATGGTTTTTGTAATTCTTTAATTTCAATGAACTAATGCAACAAATAATCAAATTTCTTTGATTTCATTTATTGATATAATAAAATAACAAAATATATAAAGTATGTACAACACAGTAATTAGTTAAAAATTGCTTTCGTCACTTGAAGATACAATTTCAATCGATTTATTTTTCGACACCTTTAAGTGATAAGTTTTTGAAAACTTCACGATTACCAGATATGCATGATCAAAGCTCTTTTTGAAATTTAAATCTATCATCTATCTATCAAATTATTGAAAGTTTCATCTTCAATCAAGCATACGCTTCTAGTGCATTGAGAGAAAGCAATTGAACGTGCAATCAGGAGAAAGTTCATAAAAAAATGAACAATGCATCTTGATGTGTACATACTCTTATGTGAATCGATCGAAAACATTACAGTGGCGGCAAAGGTGTTGAAATTCGTATACCGCATAGAAAAGGACTGCACAAAAACAGGTTCTACTGTATAAAAAAATGTGTATAAAATATAAAAAAAATATGTTCAATATATAGGTACAATATAAAAAAAATATGTTCAATATATAGGTACAATATGAAAAAAATATGCTCAATATATAGGTACAATATAAAAAAAGTATGTTCAATATATACAAAAAAATATGTTCAATATAAAAAAAATACGTTCAGTTTTTAAAAAATATGTAAGGAAAACATCCATTTTAAGATTGTTTACAGCTACGAACGTAAGTACAGCAGGTCGCTATCCTAGGAAACCACTCGATCAACGTTAACAGACAGCCGTCTTTTCTGAGACGTCATCCATCGTGATGATTACGACCGTGAAAGAACGGCACCGCTGCTCTAGGAAACCATTACTTTAGAAGAAGAGTATAAATAAGTAATTTATCAGATCTGCTTAATTTAGATCTTCGATGAAATAGAGGGGTCAATGAGTGAACCTTTTTCACAAAGTTCCCACGTATGCGTGTTATGCGTTGTCTAAAAGTAAGTTTGTTATCCAACATGACACCAAGGTAATTGGTGTGCTGAGACCCCCCAAGTGATTTGTTCGTTGGTTAAGAATATTTTTGGTTAAGTCAGAGATTTTAGTTATTTTAAGTAAAGATCATCAGTAATTATAAATAGTTCAATTTTTCAACATATATAGGCCAAACAAAGATACATCAACTTGGTAAGCACAAATTTTCTGTAAAAGTTAATATTGCTACTGTTGTAAATAAAATATTACACGGGGTAGCTCTCATAGAAATGAAACGCTCCCATATTTTTCCTACAGCATTTGATATTATTGTTGATCTTGTGGAAAGTATGTTTTCTCTCTCTCTCTCAGATCCAGATGATAAAAAAATTGTACTCCATTTCCTAATTGACCAACTTAAACTTTTAGCCAGTAACACAAGTTTTCTTTAAAATATTCCTCAGAGAAATTATAAGGTTTTTTTTCTATATTACAATCCATATCTCCTAAAATCTATAATTTTTTTAGAAATGCAGGATATCTCGATATTCCCATCGCAGAACTTTGCACAAAATGTGTTCATCTTTTAAAACTCACCCTCACACAGAACAATGAAACGAAAACTTTCTAGCATGCATGAACAAAAAATTAACCCTCTTAAAATCAGTTCACAAAACTGTCATACTGATGCTTGGTGAAATTCATTTAGAATCATATTTAGATTTTAAAGGCGATAATAATCTTGGGATGGCATATAACAGTGAACAAGCTCTGCTACTTCAACATATATTTCCATGATTCAAAGACTTCTTTTTTAAAGAAGTAGTTCTTATAATGCCAGTGAAAAAAATCAATGAAGAAAAACTGTTTGTGGTTGTTAAAAATACTATCGTAGAACTAGATGGTATAGGATTCAAAGTTATAGGTGTAGTTTCTGACGCTATAATTCTATAAATCAAAAAACAATGTCCAACTTTTCGATATCCACATCCTTCTGATCCTTCCAATGCTTTATTTTTTTGTTAAAGATTCAGTACACATTTTTAAATGCATTCATAACAATTGGGTTGATAAAAAAAAATACAGGTCAATGTTTTTATTTTCCAGATTTTGAAGATCATAATAAAATTTCATTATTAGAAGAAAATTTCTCTATGCTTAAAACAACTATATGACAGAGAAAGTAATAATTTAGTAAAGGTTACGTATGGTTTAACTTTTTGAAGGCTTTATGTCCAACAAATGTTGAAAAACAAAATGGGAAACTCCATTTTTCAAAAACTTCCTTTATCCAACAGATGGCATTGTTTGCAACTCGGATGACGTCAAAGCGATTATGTTCGTAAAAAGGTAACCCTTCGTTACTATAGCAACGGGTGCGCAGTTTCAGATGGTCTTTCAGAATTCCGCGTTAATGGGTGTGTGTGCGCAGTCTTTTTTTTTAATCGGTGCAAATGTTTTGGGATATCCACGAGTGAATGAACAAGTGCGTTTATATATATATAATAAACAATGCCCATAGGGCTAAGAATAAAGATGGAATTTAGAAAGGAGCTTTAATTTTTTTGGAGGAAGGATTTGATAGACCTCCAGTTTTAATTTTTGGAGGAAGGTTTTGATAGACCTCCAGTTTTATTTTTGTGGAGATATCTTTTTTATTTGTCTTAGCGTATTTAATTCAATTTTTCTTGTTTGATAGTGTTAGTTCTGTTAATGAACAGCGCCCTCTAACTGCTTGTAAAATAAAACGTCAGTGTGTGTGTACCAATAACTTCGAGAGGTAGTGTACGGAGTAGAGAAATTAAAAGAGATCACAGTCCACTACTAGTGTTGTTTATTGTGTTGAGTCAAAACATGGTCAGTACGAGCCAAAGGAAAGCGATCTTATGGATATGTGTATTTGTGAAACCGTTGGATTATCAAAATTCACAGAGAAAAAGGTGATCGCCAAAGTGTGAATAGAGACCGATTGCGAAACCGAAACCAAAACTCTAGCGAGTGGCGTGAAACAGCGATCTGAGGAGGTAGGTGCAATTAATTGATCCTTCTATTAGTGGCCTTAATTCATAAATATGTCTTTAAAGGGGACAGTGGACTTTCAAAAAACTTTTTAATTATTAAGTAGAGTAATGAAAATTTATGAGCATATACACTGGAATACAACTAGATCAACTATATCTTTAAAAAAAAAAAATTTCAATTAAAATTTTTTTAAATTTAAAAAAATTAATAATTTTTAAATTTTTTCAAAACATTCCATGCGTTTCAATTTTTTATTTTTTGACTTCGTCTAACATTATTAATGTTTATTAGTACACGTTACACATAAGTGGGTATTATTTAGCAATTTCATGCACCGGTTAATTTTTAAAAAAAGTTTTTGTTTATTTGCACTTAATTTTCTGTAAAATAACAGATTTTGTACACTAAAAATGAAATTTAACTATCTAAATAAAGTCAAAATTTTAAATGGATACCCAGATTTATTTATGTACTTATGAGTATTCTTCACGAGAAATTTCAAGCAATTTGCTCAAAAATTGAGACGCATGGAACATTTTAAAAACGTAAATCTGAAAAAACAAAGTTTTGAGAAAAGTCATTTTAAAAATGTTTTCCACTTACCTTTCATAATTGTTGTTCTGATATTATTAAGCATCCATTTTATTTAATAACAGACATATTTATACTAGATTATTTATTTACAAGCATAATTTGAAGAGAGAAAAAAAATTTATAATAGAATGAATGCATTGGTTTCACATGGTACAGTTTTTCGGTAAAATGTTTTCAATGTTAGTGCAAATAAATATTAATTTACTAAGAAAACATTTAAAATTTACCAGCACCATATGTTTCCCCTTCTTTTTTAATGTTCTTTGTAATTTTGGATGATTTAGCCAATTTATTGATTATTCTTTTCTTTTTCTCCAATCACTAGAATTCTTTTTTTCACTCTGCGCTAAACGTCGTTTATCACGTTTATGCAAAATGTCCACAGATACAGAACTTAACTCATTGTGTTCAATAGCTAAACTATTGAAGCAGCCAAAATTATATCCACCTATGGCAGATATAACGCCCATTTCAAGTCGCTTTTTAGAAACAAAAGTTTCTTTTGGGCAGTTTTCCAAATAACACTATGGATGCTTTCGTTGGCATTCTGAGTTTTTCCCGCACTGCATCTTTCTAAAAGCTCATCGTTTTACAAGCCTTTGATATACTGGAAGTATTTTTCCAGAACTTGTTCCGACAGCTTAGTTTTCATCAGTGAATGGGACATAGGGTTCTCATTTTTAGCCAATGCCCTCTGGTAAAAGCACCATGATGTCGAGCCAGTAGGGCATTTACTATGTTTTGGAGTTTTATCTGTAGATGAACAATGAAACAATGAAGCTAAAGTTGCGCTTTTCATTTTTCTTACATCTGGCGCATTGTCTTTTATAGCTTTTCTATAAAAGTTAATCAGTTTCACAATGGTGTTTTCTTTGAGGTTGCCCTCTTTCCGCCCACCAATAGTGATACCTTTATTCCGCCACTCTAAAATTTTTGTTACGGAGTCCTGTGCCAAGCCTTTTGCCACGTGGTTAATGCATTCTTCTTTTGCAATTTTTATGCAGTTACCATACACATTTAATGATGATAAATGTTGATAGGTCTTGGCATCACCATCTGACAAGATGCTCACATATCGCATACCACAATTTTTAATGGATCTTTTCCATAGAATTTCTGCAGCTTTAACCTCCATGGCATTAGAAGATCCTACATAATTTTCACTGCATTCTTCTTGGTGGGATTTGTACCATATGGAGTACTCAGCACTATTTTCTCCCAAATCCCTTTTGCGGTAGTGCATTCTGGGCAAATTTGGAAAGGATTTCGTAATCAATAATGAGCCCAGTCAAAATGTCGATAACGATTCCTATCCCATGCGAATGTCCCCGTTTCTGCCATGTTCCATCATATGAAACGGTGATGTCTATTGTCACCATTAGCAGTGCCGAGCAAATCTTCATGGTGTTTTCGGACTACTTTTCGGGAAATTTCAAGAATGTCTTCTTTGAAGCTACACTTTTCTTCATACAATTTGTGTAAACATTTTGAGAAAGTTTTCTTATCCATTGCATGAATACCAATAGCCATAGAGAAAAGTTCTAATGCTGCATGGCCTTTCCCAATCTTAAGAAAAGCTTCAACGAGCTTTTATTTGCATCGAAACAATTGCTATCATCATCTCGAGGGCTGGAGAATACAGAATTAAATATTTTTCTGCAGCTTTTACATTTTAGCTCTATTTT
Organism: Trichonephila clavipes; assembly: GCA_019973935.1. Classification (NCBI taxonomy): domain Eukaryota; kingdom Metazoa; phylum Arthropoda; class Arachnida; order Araneae; family Nephilidae; genus Trichonephila; species Trichonephila clavipes. Next base: position 288,372 of record BMAU01000141.1, on the reverse strand, counting down.
TGTAGAAAAACCATAAGCACTATTACATTCGACATCAATGAGCACATATCACATTCATCCCATTTTGTGTTAGATAAAAGAGCAGACCACATATCATTATTCATCAAAACATATGTACTTTTCTTACTAGTACAAAAGTTGATGTTGAAGGAAACATCTGAAGTTTGCTAAGACTTGCATTCAAATATTGTTCCTTTTCACCAGCATGTGAACCTTCATCACTAATAGAGATTTCAGTATCCATAAGTGAATTTTCAGCAAGCAAAATATCAGAGTTTTTAGCACACATAGTAGAATCAGAATCACTTTGCATGTGATTTTTTCCCATCTCTTTTGTACTTTGGATGCACACAAACTCCTTCTTTTGATGGCCTACCTTTAGGTTTTCGATAGCGCCGACTAATAGCATCCATTGTAAACAAATACAGAACAATTGTATATGTTTTTGAAGCTTTTTGTGGCTTTTAGATACAAAAATTTGATTCCGTAAAGATAAATATTACTAAAACAGACAGCAATCAAAGATGTGTAATTTTAAAAAAGGCAATACTTTCGACTTATGAAAACAAGTGAAGTAAACAAACAGCAATCAAAAAAGGTTGCAGTTAAAATGCGCAGTTGTTAAAACACAAAAATATTAATTCTAATATTTAAAAAACACTCAAAATACAACCCTAAGCACATGCTTTTGTTTACATTTTTATGTCCATTTAAATTTTTAAATGCTTATAGCTTTAATAAAATTATTTAGAATGCGGTTTCTTGAATGGTTCATGACACACGAAGATCATAATTCACAAAAAAAATTTTTTCCATAATTTGGACGATTTTCAATTTCAAAACCATCCTTAAATAAATTAGGGAAAAACGAGTTAAAAATCGTTGCGGAAGAGTTATTTTGTAAATAGTGACGTTTAAAAAATGATAAAGAGTTAGTTCAATCTGCAATCGATTATGCTTTTGGCGGAAATTAAAAATAAGAGATTGGATAGTGACACTAAATTAGAATTTGAACGAATTAAATTAGCGCAATTGCAAAAACAATTAGAGCTTGCAAATATCAATTTATTCAAAATTCCGATATTCGAAATCCGTGTTTTTGAAACTGCCGCCAATATTAATGAGACTTTGTTAAAGTCCGTGAAAACTTTAACAATACCCGTACCTTCAAGAGTGGAGTTATATAATTTATTTTTTCAGTCGCTCGAAAAAGCATTCAAAATAAAAGAGGTTCCCGAACAATTTAAAGGCGAAATTCTTCTAAATATTCTAGGTGAAAGAGTTAATAATTTACTAGTTCATGCTTCCAAAGAAGAATTAAATAATTATAGTAAGCTTAAAGATGTAGTATTAAAAGAATTTTCTCCCACACCGCAAGAATGCTATAATAGATTTTAGAAAGCGCAAAAAATAAGTTCAGAGAGTTATGTACAATTTGCATCACGATTATGCGCGACCTTTGAGTATTATTGTCAGCCAGCTGCGCAATGTGAATGATTTTAAATCATTGTGTGAGTTAATTGTATCGGATAAAATAATGAACACACTCGATAGAGAATTAATGTCTCAGATGAGCATAAAACAGGGTGAGAAATATTTTAAACCACATGAGTTAGGGCGTGAGTGCAATATATATTTGTCATCGAAAGGCAAAATTAAAAATGAGATGTTTTCTAAGCCCTTTTGTGAAAATGCCAAGCGTTTTAATTATAATAAACAAAACAAATTCAATGCTAAAATACCGCAAGATGCATCGAATGTATTTTTTTCCGAGTTAAAAAATGATAAATGTGTATTGTGTAAAAATAATGAAGTTCATGCTTTACCATTTTGTCCACAATTTAAAATGTTTTCTGTAAATGAAAGAGTAGATTTTGTTAAAAATAATAGACTTTGTTTTAAATGTTTTTCACCTCAATGCAGCGTTAGAAGATGCCAATCAAAAAATTGTTTCTGCTCTAAACCGCATTATAAATTATTACATTACCCCAGAGAAATGAAAAAGAATTCTTTCTTCCCCCTGGAGACGATGACAGAGGTTAACCAGGATGAACCACAATTCGCCTTGAGTGTAAATGATGAATCTTTCTTTCCGAAAGTAGACAAAACACAAATCGTGGCAAAGGCATGTTTTAAAAACAAATGCCTTTTGAGTACTGCTTTAATTCTTTTTTGTGAAAGATAAATATTCAGAATGGCAGACATTTAGGGCCTTGTTAGACTCGGGAAGTGAAACATGTCTAATTTCAAATGAGTGCGCGAATAAATTACGACTTAAGACCGAAAAAATAAATACATTAATCTCGTGTTTAAATGATGCCTCTATGGTTGTAAACGGGTGTGTTAAAGCGGCGATTTCTAATCAAAATAAATCTTTCGAAAGGGAATTGGATATGCTCGTAGTTAAAAAAATCACTGATTTTATTCCACAGAAAGCGTTAGAGATAAATTCTGATTTTTCTAATTTTGTGGAATTAGCGGATTCTAATTTTAATGTTCCCGGCAAAATTGATTTATTATTAGGTGCAAATATATTTTATGAGTTATTGAAACCGGAAAGAATTAAAATAAAAGATTCACAATTACTGTTAGTCAACAGCGTATTTGGTTATATAGTAACGGGTAATTTAGATTCAGTAAATGAAACTAAGGTTCACTGCGGTTTGATTCGTGATGAGGACTTAAATAAAAATTTAGAAAAATTTTGGAAAGTAGGGGAGATAGAGGAATTAATAGTTAAAAATAAAGAAAGGTTAATTTGTGAGGAACGTTACGCGAATACTCATTTTAGAACTAACGAAGGTAAATATGTAGTATCAATTCCCTTAAAAAAGGAACTCTCGTGTTTGGGTAATTCGAAAGACATAGCCCTCAAACGACTTGGATCGCTGTGGAATCGCTTAGCTAGAGATGAAAATCACTTAAATTTATATCGTGAATTTTTAAGAGATTATGAAAGACTGGGTCACATGAAGGAAGTGACTAACGAAACTGAACCCGAAATCACATATTACGCTACCCATCATGGAATTTATCGTCCAGAAAAGTCCACAACAAAACTTAGAGTTGTCTTTAACTGTTCTTCGTTAACTGATAATGGAATATCTTTAAATGACATTCAATATAATGGAGGAGTGATACAAGAGGACTTATATGCGCAAATGCTCTGGTTCAGAACTTACACGTATGCATTTACAGCAGACATTAAAATGATGTATCGAACTATATTAATTAACTCTAAACAGCGTAACCTGCAGAGAATCGTTTGGTGTGAAAGTAAACATGAATCACCCAAAATTTACGAACTTTCGACTGTTACCTATGGCACTGTAAGTGCTCCCTACTTAGCACAGAGAACTTTAACCCACTTGTCGATGGATGAAGAGGCTAACTTCCCTATAACAGCTTCCATTTTACGGAACAACTTGTATATGGACGATGTCCTTTGTGGTGCTGCAACGTTAGAGGAGGCAATTATTCTCAGACAACAATTAAAAGGAATTTTGAAAAGTGCTGGAATGGAGTTGCATAAACTTTGCGCCAATCACGAGAAATTGTCACCAGATCCCGAACAGAATTACAATTTTGCAACTTTAACAGAGACGAAAACGTTAGGAGTGTCGTGGAAACCGAACCTAGATTGCTTTTTGATTAAAGTGAAAGTCTGTTTGGACAGTTCTTATACTAAAAGAGACGTCTTGTCTACTATTGCCAAGATCTTTGATCCTGTTGGACTGATGGCACCAGTAATTTCCAAAGCAAAGATTTTCCTCCAGCGTTTGTGGAGAAGCAAATTGGAATGGAATGACCTTCTGCCAGCTGAAGAATATCGAGAATGGCAACAATTCCTAGTATCTTTAGAGAATATCAACAATATAGATATACCAAGGCGTATTCTTGTCGCTTTTCCAGAAGTTATTGAGATCCATGGCTTTGCTGATGCCTCAGAGCGGTGCTACGGTGCAGCAGTTTACTGCAAATCTAAAAATTTGAAGAGTGAAACTTTAGTTCGGTTAATCACAAGCAAATCGAGAGTAGCGCCTATTAAAAGCCTGACAATTCCCAGACTTGAATTGTGTGCTGTAGTGCTATTGGCAAAACTTGTGAAAAGAGTTGTAGCTGCTTTACAACTAGAAACTGCTGAATTATATCTTTGGTCGGATTCGATGATCGTCTTGGCGTGGCTTCGAAAGGAACCAATGGACTTAAAGACCTTTGTTCAAAATAGGGTTGCCAAGATACAAGAACTCTATCCTAATCAGTTATGGAGACACGTACCATCTGATCAAAATCCTGCAGACTTAGTCTCCCGATTAGTCGATCCTGATAAACTTTTGCAACAAAACTTATGGTTTAATGGACCAACATTTCTTTCAGGTGATGATGACTATCCAAATCGAACTATAAACTGTAGAGAGAAACTAGATGAATATAATTCAGAACTGAAAAACTGTGTTAATGAACAAATTGAAAACTTTCAATCGGTGCTTAATATTCATGTTAATGATTTTTTAAACGACCTTCTTAATCTAAGCAATAATTATATAACTATTTTACGTGTATTAAGTTTTATTTTCAGGTTCGTGGAAAATTTAAAGGGAATAAATAAAGTGGCTGGTTCACTCACAACAAAAGAATTTGAGAAAGCTGAAACATTTCTGGTAAAAAAAGTGCAAGAGCAAGAATTTTCCAGTGATATTAACCATCTTAAAAGTAAGGGGAGTGTGCTACCAAACAGTAAGTTAAAGACATTGAATCCCTTTTTAGATGACAACGGTGTCTTAAGAGTAGGAGGACGATTGTGTAACTTAGAGTTAAGTTTTAATAAAAAGCACCAGATAATTTTACCAAAAAATAATAAATTAACTTCAATAATAATAGAATATTTTCATAAGAAATATTTATACATGTGGGAACTGTATCTTTACTGAATCATATTCGGGAAAAATTTTAGCCGTTGAATGGTAGGTCAATGTGCAGAAAAATTGTATATAAATGCATTGTATGTTTTAAAGCGAAACCAATTGTATCAACTCAAATTATGGGTAATTTGCCAAAAGAGAGACTTATTACTGATTATCCATTTAATTGTTCAGGAGTAGATTTCTCTGGTCCTTTTTCATTAAAAATAAAGGACAACGTAAAGGAAATTTGTTTTAAGTGTATATTTGTATTTTTGTGTGTTTTGTGTTTAAAGCGGTACATATTGAGTTAGTATCAGATTTAACATCGCAAGCATTCATTGCAGCGTTGAAAAGGTTTATGGCTCGAAGAGGCAAATGTGCAAAACTGTTTTCGGACAATGGTAAAAATTTCGTCGGAGCTAGCAATGAAATTAAAAAACTCCTTGAAATAGTCAGAAAACCAGACGAAAAATTAGCTAATTACTTAGCAGCAGAAGGAATAGAGTGGAAATTTATTCCCGCGAGGTCGCCCAATTTTGGAGGTCTTTGGGAAGCGGCCATAAAGTCATGTAAATATCACTTAAAAACAGTTGTGAATGGAATTAATTTAACGTACGAGAGGAACTACTTACGGTCACTGTACAAATTGAGGGAATTTTAAATTCTCGACCACTTTGCCCCCTATCAAACAATGATGATGATTTCCAAGTGCTTACACCAGCTCATTTTTTAATTAATAGGTCTTTAAATTCTCTAGAAGAGCCTAATTTGACAAAATGTAAAGAGAGTAATCTCAAAAAGTGGCAAAAAATAACTATGATAGTTCAATTAATGTGGAAATTTTGGAGTCGTAATCACTTGAATCAGTTACAACAGAGAGGAAAATGGATGTTTGAAAAAAATAACGTTAAAATTGGAGACTTGGTTTTAATAATTGAAGAAAATTTACCAACATATAAATGGACATTAGGTAGAATCGTAGAATTGTATTATGGCGAAGATAAAAAAGTGCGTGTTGTAAAAATTAAAACTCAGTATAGTACATGTAAAAGAGCCATATCAAAAATTTGTGTTTTACCAATGGGAGATCCTTAAATATAATTTGAATTTTTCATATAGTGTACCATTGGTGGTGTGTAAATTTACTCATTGTTAGTAAAGTGATTTTGTATTTGTATGAAATATATATATATATATATATATATATATATATATATATATATATATATATATATATATATATTGTTATTTGTGAAATCTTGCATTTATATAATGATTTATGTAATTGTATTTCTTGAGAATTGTCAAGTGTTGAATGTGTAAAGTGTTCTAGATGTAACCAATATGAATGTTAATTTAGTAACAATGATTGCATGGTTAAACCAGTGCAATGTGGGGCGGTATGTTAGTTCTATTAATGAACAGTGCCCTCTAGCGGCTTGTAAAATAAACCGTCAGTGTATGTGTAACACTCACTCCGAGAGGTAGTGTACGGAGTAGAGAAAATTTAAAGAGATCACAGTCCACTGCTAGTGTTGTTTATTGTGTTGAGTCAAAACAGATAGGTATGCATTAAATTTCTTTCTGCTCGTATCTTAAATAGAAATTGTATTTGAAATTGCTGTGTCATAATACTCATCAGGAAAATAATCATTTTCAATTTGTGTCTTTCACAAGATAATGTCACTTTTATAAGAAAATAACCACTAGAGCAATTTTTTTTTCAAAAATAGTTTGTATAAGTCTGTTTTCAAACACATCTATTTCTTGTTTTACAAATTAATGTTATTATTTCCGATGTGCATGAAAATATGACAAAAATTTCACTAAATTACAGTCGTTGCTAAACCTGAAAAAAAGTTCGCTATTTGGAAAATTTCATGAAATGGTGATTTATCTTTCAATATAGTTTAAAACCACTTAAAACAAATTTTAAATTAACATAACTATACATTATTTTAAAATTAATTGTGTGTGTGTGTGTGTTCACACACCTTTTTTGTAAATTAATATCTATTTATTTTACATATCTTACCTATCAAAAAAAATTCGGATAGGAAAGCAGGGGGAAAAAATAACTTTGTCAAGAAATATACTCAATATTTCCAACTTTAAAAAAGTATTTTTGTATTATGATTAACGAATTTTAATAACATTTTCCAATTTTAAGCCTACAAGTAATTTTACCCTTGCATATTTTATGACCAATAATTTTAAAAATGTGTGTCCTTCAATTTAACTACTGGTTAAGTCTATTAGATTTGTTTGAGTTTTTTGGTTTAAAAAAAGTTTTCTCTCACATTCCTCGCATCTTTGCAGTGCACGAAATACCTCATCAGGCGCATTTTTTTTTCACACAATTCAAGTCTAATCGTTTCAAATGATTTTACTTGCACATTTCATCACACGAAGGTCCAGAAATATTTCAAAAACAGAGAAGAAAAAAAATTGAATCCCAAGAGAAAAAGTTTGATAAATGGACAATGCACTTAGCTATTTGGATGTTATTTGACGAAGAAAATAATATAAAATGTTCTTGGTTCCAGGAAAATGTCCGTGAAATAGAGAAATTCGCAAGATAGAGATTCGCAAAATGGAGAGGGCTGACTATATTATATTCATCAAATTAATTTCCAAATTAAGCTTCCTTTTTATTACACTTCCTTAAGTTGGTATGGAATTGAAAACCTGTTTCCTTGTTGAATTTTAATAATTGTTCTTATAGATAATCCGAGAAAAAGCATGAATATTGTTAAATTTGGAAACCTGGAAGAAATATGAACACTTTTAAAATAATTAACTTAAATGTTTTAAAAAAACTAGCGAGAGTTCTCAGATCTAAATTTATATAAAACTTTTATAGAACAGATATATATATATATATATATATATAATCTTCAAAATTTTTAAAATTAGCTTGAACAGAAAAAAAAATTATTGAATAGAAAACCCTTTCATATATATCTTCCAAAATGAAAATCTGAGAAAAACACATTTAAAATTTGTAAAGTCATAAAACAGAAACTAATAATGTCTGTAAATCTCTAATTTTTTAATACGTTTCTTTTCCAACTGAAGAAGGTTGTAGAGTAGCTTGTAATTTTCTATGAGACACAAAAATCGTTTTAACCTATAATTATATCATATAGGAGCTAATCTCTGACTGCAATGTAATGGTATTAATAATAAATCATTATTATTGTTACTAAAATCGATAACTGTATGATTCAAAACTTGAATTTTACTTTACATATGCAGCATAGAATAATTGTCATTCATCACTTTAACACTATTGGTACTGCAATTCATGATTAGCTGTTCTGTGATTAAATGGGTTTTTTTTATAAGTATGCAATTATCTTTTTATGAATAATGTCTAAAAAAAGGATTTAAATTAATTATTTATAAAGTTTCATTTTTAAAATTAGTCTTTTAAATAAAATAACGTAGTTATACACTCAGGAACATTGAAAATAGCGACCCAAGAAGAAAGCATCGGATTGAAATGAAATTTAATACACATAATGACACAGATGAGAGATTCACTTGATCTCAAAAACAAGACAATTAAACGAATACAGGATGTGCAACGATACAAATACTGGGCAACTTCAATGGCGCGTTGGACCACCTCCAGCTGCAATACATACCGCCACACGGTCCGGCATTGAGTTGATTAGACACCTTGTGTTGTCCTGAGGCAGATAAGCCAACAAATCTTGACCAGCCAACTGTAAATCATGTACAGAGTGACACGATGGCATCTGCCGTTTTTGCTGATCCCACACGTGTTCTACAGGGGACAAATAGGGGGAGCGGGCTGGAAATGGAAGAGTTTGAAAATGATGTAAGAAGTCTTGAGCAACTCTTGCTGTATGCGGACTAGCATTATCTTGCTGGAAAATTTCCCCTAGGAAACCATTTAGGAATGATCCTACATGGGGTCGAAGAATATCATCAACGTAACGTTGGTCCGTTAAGGTTCAACGCATCACAATTAAAGTGGACCGGCTATCATATGCTATGGCCCCCCCAGACCATTACACTAGACCATTAGCTGTGCGGGCAGTGTGACGTAGTACAGTGGGGGGGAATTGTACCGCTGACCAGGGCGCCTCCACATCCGTACACGCTTATCATCTGTCCCAAAAAAACCCGGGATTCATCCCTAACATAACCTTTTGCCAATCTGTGACATTCCACATTGATCTGGCTTGGCACCACTGTAGATGCAGTTGCCGATGTTCCGGTGTTAAAGGGAGTGACCGGAAAGGGCGCTTGGATTTAAGATTTGCTTCTGCAAGGTGTCTGGAAATTGTTTGTGGAACAATTGCTATGCCTACGTCTGCTCGTATCGTTGAACGAGTCACTGTGGGGTCCACAAGTGCTTGCCGCACGATCCTTCGATCCTCTCTCCTCGTGGTCATCCTGGTCACCCCAGACCCGGTTTTCCACGCGTGGGTACCTTCTCATGTCCACTGCTCCCAATAATTTCTAACGGCACACTCCGAACGATCCATCTGGCCAGCAACACGGCGCGTCGACCAACCTGCAGTCTTCATCCCGATGATCAGGCCTTTCTCAAACTCGCTTAACTGTGAGAAATGTCTTCCAGCACGTTTACCTGGCATGTTTCGCTTACCAAAGTCTTCCTACAATCGGCGGGTAATCGTCACGTTTATGAATCTTCGGTTGACTTTAAACGGAGGTATCTAGGCTGCGCCAACAGCCTTCAAACCTCTATCTGGAACTCTGATGTTCGCGGTGTTAGAAGCTTGGGTTTGAAGAGGAGGACGTGACTTCAGGAGAGGAGGTCCAATGGGAGTGCAGGAGACATCGGCTTTGGAGGTGATCATTGATTGGAGGATGGTAGTGAGCTTTTAAGAGTGAAATCATGGACATGGGATAGAATTTTAGTTTTAAAAATAGAAAAAAAAAGAAAGTATTGATAAATAAGGGGAGAATTTTAAAATATTTAGGAGAGAACTTTTTAGGTTGAGATAAGTAAGAGTAGGGAAATTTAAACATTATTCATTATTGCTTCTGCCAGCAGGCAGGTTTTTTCTTCGTCGGAATTAGAATTTTTAAATTTGGAGAGGAGATCGAGGATTTTAGGGTTTTTCTTAACTAATTTTGAAATAATATTAAAGAGCTCCAAAACTTGAGCTAGATCTAAAATATTGTCTTCTTGGCTAAGGAATTCACGTGGAGAGTCTTCCTTTTTATTATTATTATTTTCGGGTGGGGTTTGACTGGAGATTTCCCCACTAACAACGTTAGCGAAGGAAATTCCCTCTTTGGTCCATTTACTGACGAAATTTTTCTTTTTAATTGGGTCTGTAAAAGCGGTTCCTTTCTTAGGCTGGGGGAATTTGGGGCATTTTGTATAACATGCCGAGTGACCGAAGTCCTGGCAGTTAATACAAAATTGGTTTATCAGTCTCTCTTTGATGTGGCAGTTCTTGGTGGCGTGCTCTTTTCCGCACTTTAAGCATCTCGGCTTCATGAAGCAGTTCGCGGCTGTATGGAAAAAGTTGTTACAGTTGAAGCATTGGGTTATTCCTCTAACGAGGAAACCTTCTACTTTCACCTGTAAGTAACTCAAGTGGGCTAGGTCAAAAATTTTGCTGTTATTTGCATTTCGCGGGAGAATTACTAGAAAATAGGGGAGTTCTCTTTTAGTTCTTTTTGAAATAAGTTGCTTGCAACTATCTATTATGAAACCTTTTTCGGCTAAGTCTTTTGTTATATCTACTATTTTTGAGGAACTAGGGAGGCCTCTTATTACTGCTTTAATCGGTTTTTCAATATTGCGTTTAATTACATAAAATTCGAAATCTTTATCCGACTCCAAGAAGTGGATAAGATTTCGGTATTCTTCGTGATCGTTAGTGAACATTTTAACTACATCATTAACTGTTCTATTTCTAATACTGGGGAATTTTTCAGTGATGCATTTAATTTGTTCTCTGAAATTATTTTTAATTTTTAACATGATGGGGTGGGGAAGTTTTATTTTGGGAGTAACTACTTCGGTAGTTACTTGATTTGTAGTCGGGAGTGGATGTTCAACATCCTGTTCTAAATGAGAGAAATTGTTACTCGTTTCTATGGGGTCCTGGGTTGAGGTGGGGGAGACAGGCCGAACTGTCTTTTTGGGGAAGATAAACTCTTCCGTGGATTCCTTGCCTTTATTTTTACGCTTTTTACATAACTTATTCTTATTACCTTTTCTATTGGTTTTTAATTCCGGAGGGGGAACTTTTAAATTAATTTCCTCGACTATCGAAGTAGTGAGCATTTTATGCTCATTGCAATCAGATCTGGTGCATGGGGGGACGGTTTTAAGCTCACTTACCATTTCTCCTTTCTCTTGATCATGGCTTCTGTGCTCATCAGGTAGAGTTCTTTGAAGGAATTCTGTGGGCTGGGCATATGCAGGGCTGAGATACCTGTTACGGTATCTCTAAGTTTCTCGCAGGTGGGGCGACTTGAGCTTGTCTCGTCGGTGAAACTTCCATATTCTCGCTAAAAACACTCATGATTGTCGGTCCGGTCGTGGAGCTCAATCGTGCGTGGTCTCCGTGTTTATGAATCTTGAATAGGCGTTGCTTTTTTGGGCTTCTGGATTGTAAGAACAGTCCTCTATCCCATATCTGGACAAGTCTTCGATGAGGGGCATGTCGAGAGTGGAGTTTTACATTCTGCTAAGTGGCATGACAGCGATTGGATGGTCGATGGGATCCGGGAGGCGTGGCTTCGGTGCTTCGTATGGATGGAGAATTTGGGTTTATGAATCTTCGAATTTGCGCTGGCTTATATAGCACCCTCTTACTGATTGTATCGCCACCTCGGCGTGTATGAGCATGCGCATTGGCACAAAACTTGGATCATTTGCATATCACATTACGCTGTACTTATTTGCAAAGTTTCGTGATTGTACTTAGCTTCCTTCTTGGGTCACTATTTTCAATGCTCCTGAGTGTATATATATATATATACATATACATTCAGTAGCGCACACAAAAATTTTCAGGGGGGGAAGGTCCAGAGTCGAAAGTCCACCATTTTGGTATCCTGCTCCAATACGCCGTCCAACATATTCTTTTGATTGCGTCGATTTTCGGGAACAATAACAATGCAAAATTACTTATTGAACAAATAATTAGCATTAATTAATAAAATAACTTGTTAACAACAAATACATCTTTAAATTTTACGTAATATATACATAGGATTATAACCAATCGAAAAAAAATCAAGGACTACGGGGGGGTCCGGACCCCTAGAACACCCCCCTTGTGTGCGCCACTGTATACATCACATACTTTCAATAAAAGTAGATTAATTACTTGAATTAATGAAATTTTATACTTATGTATAAAACAACACTTTGTTCTAAGCAGATTTCAGCCTTTATTAGTATATGTGTTTTTATGTTACTAATAATTTTTGAATTGTGCGTCCATTGAAGATATTTAATCAACATAGTAACTCTTTTATAAATCAATAAAAATTATTGGAGTTTAAAATGCGAAGAAGCCAACGAGCTGATTCTTTGGGATGACAAAAAAGAAGGAAAAAATTCATTGGGGGGGGATAGAAATTACTCTTTTTCCAAACAGCTAAAGGAAAGAAATTAACAGCTAGAAAATACAGAAATTTTTTCTTGCATAATGTACGATGAGCAATATTCGTCTTTGAACAGTGAAGAAGGGCAAACGGTTCAAGCAGTCCTAAAAACCACAGATTGGGCTTTTCCCTCCCCCCCTCTATTGTGGAAGGACCAAGAGGGAGACACCAGATACTTTCTTTGTCTTCAGTTGCTTCCCTAACTAGTTTATGTCGCCTAAAATGCATTTCTTAGTACACAGTTTTGTCGTATTTTCATGAATACCAGAAATAATAACATTAATTTATAAAATAGGAAATGAAAATGTGGTTAAAAAAGATTATAACAATTTATATGAAAAAGTGCTCTAATGACCATTTTAACAGAAAAATGACGTTTTCTTTTTAAAGACTCGTATCGAAACTTATTATGTTCTTGATGAGTGTTTCTTATGAGGCAATTCAGAAATTCAAATTTAAGTACAATTTGTTTCTACCATCTACATTTTCTTAAACAGGATACCACATAATGTAGCCTATTTTCTGGGTTACTACATTAAATGAAGCTGTTATTTGGTTACCAAACACACGCACACACATGCGTAAACATTAAATAATATGTTTGAAATGAATTTGCAAAGGGGCTTATAATTTTCTTTCAGACAAAAATCGTTTTAACCTACAATTCTATTATATAGAAGCTAGTCTCTTATTGTTATCTAATGACATTATCATCAAATTATTATTATTGTTACTAAAATCAATAACAGAGTATGTTACTTAATACTTGAATTTTTATTTACATGTACAACACAGAATATGCCAGGTGTATTGTTATGTGACACTTTTATCAACGTTGTAATTCAGAATTCGAGGAATGCGTAATTATTCGAATCTCGGCGTACACAGGAACGATGAATAGTGAGTGAATATTAACGCCGTATTGTACAGCTACACCAGGACTTTTGGCGATGCACCACTTAATTTTTAACCATTTTCAAGTGACGTGGACGACACCTGATCTGGCACCCTCTCTCTCCTAACTACCTCACCCCATCAACAGGAGGACGTTTGAGTTCTCGACAAATTTAACGTGCATCGCTCCCATACACGGCGGTTCTTTAGTGGTACTGGGCTCGAACTTGTAAAAAAGCCAGCCACTATCCGATACCTTAACCACTCAGCTACCGCTGCCACATATCTATGTTCAAACCTCCTCCAGTTGGTGTGGTGTGGAGGTTAGTAGAGGGGGGTAGCTCAGGTATCGTCCTCGTCACTTGATTATGGTTCATAATTAGGAGATCGGTTGCCAAAAGTCCTCGATTAACGAAAAAGTATGACGTTAATATTCACTCACTCAACCCTTATTAAAAGTTGTATTTTTATGTTTTTAATAATTGTGCGGTTATTGAAAAAGATATTTAATTAACATCGGAACTCTTATATAAACCAATTCAAATTATTGGAATTAAAAAATATGAAGTGACCGAAACTGATTGTTTGGGATAACAAAAAATAAATAAATAAATAAAATTGCTTCGCTCCCATAACAATAATTTTTCTAACAGGCTTCAGTAGTGAAAGTAGGAGTTAATAGCCATTTCCTTGAAAAAACTGATTATTCTCAAAAATATCTCTCTTTATAAAAACAAAAAAAGTTTTTCGTGATGCTGTAATAAATTTATTTCTACTTAAGGTGAAGTTAATAAAAGAAACTATATCTTTGCAACAGCTATATGACTAGTAGTAAAAGTCAAGGGAATAATAAAAGAGAGTTTACCTAAAGTTGGATCGAACTTTTCTATAATACTAAAAATGCCGGTTTTTCAGTCACAAAAATAAACGAAAATCAGGTATAATAAACTGAGATTACAAGTATTTGCGATGAAATGCTTTAAATCAGTGATCCGCAACCCCCGGTTCATGGACCAAATAGTGCCGGTCCGCACAAGGAATATTAAATTATTTTCATTTATATACTGTGGTGTATTTTTCTCTAGGGATTTATGGTAATCATTTTATACACCGTGTTAAATAACTTAATATTAATTTCTTGGTATAACTGTATTTTATTCTGATGGCCCATTTAAATACAATTAAACTAAAATTATTAAATAAAAGCATTCTAAAATATAAACAATCAACGTCCCCTCCTTCAGTGGGCCGCGGGAAAATTATCAAACTTTGACCGGTCGGCGGCGATAGAAAGGTTGAGGAGCACTGCTTTAAATGCCCATTTTCAATAGGAAAAAATATTCAGGAAAATATTCTTAAGTATAGAAATTATTCTTGACCTTTCGTTTCGTCAAATACATGTTAATTTTTTTTCCTAAGTCACAATAAATAAATAAAAAAAAAATTATAAATGTGTAAGCAAAATGGATTCCCGTTCTCTATGAGGTTTATATCCCCACAAGAATTTAAAGCTCATTCCTGTCATTAAGAAACTGAAAATTTTATTTCAACATAATAACTTTCTTTTGCGATATTTTTTAAATTTTTATTATAATGTAATAAAAGATATATATATATATATATATATATATATATATATATATATATATATATATATATATATATATATATATATATATATATATATATTAAAATGTGTTGCAGCGACCTTACAGCTCAACAAAGCGACTCCAAAACTGAACTGAATTGATCTGTTATTCTTGTAGCGTGCCTGGTTTACCATGTGTTGTAGTTTTTGGAAGCTTACCTCTTAATTTCTCATTTAATCTTTTATCTTTAAAGTTAATAAATGTTTATTGTTATTTCATTCAACCGTGGTGTAGTGAAGAATGTCTAACCACGCAACGCGGCAGTGGTGACCCCTTTTGGACTTAAAAACACGTAAGCTTTTCTGTTCTACTGGCGAATGCAATACAAATTCTTCTACTACGGATGATCAGTACGTAGCGAAAGATTTTTTTTCTC
Source organism: Trichonephila clavipes (assembly GCA_019973935.1). Lineage (NCBI taxonomy): Eukaryota > Metazoa > Arthropoda > Arachnida > Araneae > Nephilidae > Trichonephila > Trichonephila clavipes. Next base: position 272,917 of record BMAU01000141.1, on the reverse strand, counting down.
CTTCTCCTCAAGGCCACTTGAAGCACCTGCTCGGAGATTCGTTTCAATTCAACAATATGACTAGTGAAACCGTTGAAGTCGCTCGTATTGCGTTGCGGCTGCCGCCGTTTTGGAAATCGAACGTTCGTCTATGGATTGCGCTATGCGACCATGCATTCATATTCAGTGGTATCTCCAGTGATGATACTAAGTATTCTGCTTTGGTTGCGAACCTGGATGCTGAAACTCTCTCCTACGTGTCGAACATTGTGTTAAGCCCTCCGAACAGTGACAAATATCACACTCTCTCGCAGCGGCTCATCACCCAATTTAGCGACTCGGAGACTCAAAAAATTAAGAAACTGCTTACTGACCTTCAGCTAGGAGATGAGAAGCCCAGCCACCTGTTGCGAAAAATGAAAGAGCTGTCTAATGGCCAACTCCAGGATGACTTTCTGCAAAGTTTGTGGCTTCAAAGAATGCCACGACATATCCAGACTGTTTTGTCTGCATTCTCAGAGAATTTGGATAAACTGGCTATCATCGCTGATAAGGTTTCTGAGGTTGTTGGTTCATCCTCAACTATCTGTGCTGCCACAACTGTTCCTCCACCATCCCAGTCATCTTCATGCAGTGTTCAGCCAACCATAACCTCTCTCGTCAGGCAGATCCAAGAGCTGTCTCTACAAGTTGCTGAACTGACAATAGAGCGCAATTCTTCTCGCCATCAACGATATAGTTCTGACAGCCGGAGATCACTTTCACGCTCTAGGAGTGTCAATAGAGGAAGTGGCATCTGCTACTATCATCGCCGTTATAAAGAGCAGGCCCGCAAGTGTGTTTCACCTTGTCCATTTGTGCAAAAAAACGAGTAAGCTCTGTCATAGCTAGAATGGCAGAGCCCTCGCAACATACCAGCTGGTTATTTTTATTAGACCGCAAGTCTGGCCAAAAATTCCTCATAGACTCTGGAAGTAAAATCTGTCTCATCCCACCTTCTCCAACTATGAATAAATCACCTCAGTCTAACTTCTCCTTATTTGCTGCTAATAATACCAAAATTCCAGCCTATGGTATGGTCCGTAAAGAACTGAACCTGGGTCTGAGGCGACCTTTTATCTGGACTTTCATAATTGCTGATGTATCATCTCCTATAATTGGTGCTGATTTTCTAAAGCACTTCAACCTTTTAATCGACCTTAAGAAAAAAAGGTTGGTGGATGTGGAAACTTCTCTTTTCACTCCTTGTGTTTTTTAAATATTGTACAGCCCTCAATCCTCACTGTAGATGCAAACGTTAGTTTTAAAAACTTCTTATCGGAATATCCAGACCTCAGCAACCCTTCTTTAACCCTCTAAGTGGACACTTTCCTCCTGAAAAGTTATTCCGAAAGCGTTTTACTCTTATTTTGCTATTGCCTTCAAAAATGCAACAGACTTCAATTCTTTCCCCCTTTTAAAACTTGGGAGGTCGAAAGGGGACAATTTTATGACTTGGTTCGGCGTCTTTAATCAGTGAGAACCAGGATAGCAATCGTTTACAGCTAGCTGTTAAGTTGCCTTGGGCAAGCTTGTATGAAAACCGTAGTTCCACTCTGTCGTTTTCCCCATAGATTCAGTCACAGTAAAATTAAAACAAAACGCAGGGTAAAAAAAACATGAAATAAATGGCGTGTTAAAAGTTGAAAAATAGTTATATTTTCTTCAAACAAAATTTATTTTTCTGTCATTTTTTAAAAATTAAAAAAAAATATTTTGGTATTGCGATTTGAACCAGAAAAAAGCATCCTGTATTCATTTTTGAATATGAGAGTAAGAAAACGCGCTCACTTTCCTGTTTTTTAAAAAAGTAATGAGGTAAAAAGAGCAAAGGCCCTATCTCATTTTTTAAACAATAACACAATAACTGGTACATACGGTGATATACATACGATGATTATATTTATGAAATAAAACCGATCTTTCTCTATTCAGTTATATTTTTAATTTAAAATAGCATAAAAAAGGATTTCAATACTTTTAATTTATTTTAATTAAAATCATATAAAAGATATTTTTATGTTAACTGAATATTTTTCGGAAAAATCTAAATTTTCCTTCCTAGTGTTCTCTTTTTCGAACTTCTTGTATTAAATAAAAATTCCTTTTCTACATCGGCATTTGTGATGGACATAACACACATTCAGTCAATAATTTTTAATTTTAATGGGGGATATACTTCTTCAAATGCGCATGACAGTACTTCTAACCATTTTCTACTCAAGTTAAATTTCTTATCTTTCTGTTTCTTTTATTACAAGGAAAAATGTCACACATCGATAACTACATTTTCACACAATTCAGTCTTTACAAATTCTATTGTGAGGAAAATTCTCTCTAATTAATTTTGTCTTTCAAAACAGTACACTTAAAACAATTTGTATGAGAGAGAGAGATGTGGTGTGCGGTTGTGAAAGAATGTTTTCGTACGCGTGTAGACTATTTTTGAAAATTTAAATATCACTGAAGCTGATCATATAACTGAAAATGAGCCTTATTTTAATGTGTGCTGGTATCAAAGTAAAACACTTTACAATATTAAACAGCCTATGGAATTATACTCAATATCAAACTATTCGCAAAATGTGGCTTACAACTTCTATTCAAATTGTAAAGAAACTGAAGTATATAAATATATCTTACTGCAGTCAAAAATATTCATAATATGTAAGTATCCTGTTGCTCCACTTATTTCTGTACATTTTAAAAACTGTAGCTGAATGCAATTTTTTATATTTATAAACGAGGCATATCAGCTCACACAGTCGTAAAAATGTCCTTATCATTTTTAAATATACTACTATAAAACTTATATGGATTGTGTAAGATCAGTTGTAAAATCCTAAAAGCTTTTAGAGGAGCTAAAAACATGTAATTTTGGAATGATCAAATTTTTAATATAATATACAAATATACATGTTATTAAGCAAATACATTTGAAAAATCAAACTTCCTTCTGAAATAAACGTAATTGAAAGAAAAATGTTTAATTGCAAATGAGTGGAAATACATGCTTATCTAAGGGGTATCCCCAAAGTGAGGTAATCCTCAAACTTAAGACTCAAACTCAGTGGCACAAAAATCCATGAGGGCCAGGAACTACTGTGCCCATCATAATACACGTGACCATTGGACGCTGAGGTGCATGAACAGATGTCCCGATTTGGTGGTCTGTCTGAAGAGAGACCTTCAGTGTTTAAGACCCGAAGCAAGCTTGGTACTCATTTATCGACCCAATGTAGCGGGGATGAAAGGCAGAGTCGACCTTGCGCAGCCCGTTAATAGAACCCCAGACCTGTGGTGTGGAAGCACTATACACTGCCATTCGATCCTATTCGGTGAAAAATAAAATTTAATGTTAGAATCTTATATAAATCCCTAATGAATGAGGGAGTCCAAACTTTTTTTTTCATGTAAACTGTTAAGACGGAAATGGTTAATTATGAACATTTCACAAGTTGCATTAATTAAAATTAACCATTATAGTTTACATAAATTTTTAAGGGTGCAAAAGGTGTATTTCTGCTGCACGAATTAATTTTAAAAGGAATACGGTTACGAAAAAGTAGTACAAATCTATCTTAAGTAGGGTTGGTTACCTTACATATTGTCAAACACAACAATGTATTGGAAGCCAATTCCACAATTCGTTGTTATAAAAATGTATGGAAAATTACAAGATTTATTTTTGCATTTGTAATTTATATATATATATATAATTTTTCCTGGGAGCTTTAAAAGCTAGAGCGGCATCCATCAAAACCGCGGTTCTCTCTCTGTTTTTCCAGATCGCCCCTGACTAAGCCGGCTCTGCCATAGTAAGTGAAAATGCCGGATTTTGTTTGTCAAGATCATTTTATAGCAGACTGCATTTTTCATGTATTTTAGATGGTCGTTTTATATTTTCTACATCGATATGTTAATGTCTGAATTTAAAATTACATAAAATTCTTGACATTCGCATCAATGACCATGATAATTTTTATTAGTATATGAATGTGTCATCAAACGATTTTATGACTAATATTAACATATTATTTTAACCATTTAATTAATATTAAGTATAACATAACGCAGAAAAACTTTCTGAACTTTAAAATAAATATTTCGAAAACTACTTCAGATATACTCAAAATTTTTCATTCTTACGCTTTAGCTTCTCATGTAAGAATTGTATGTCTCATGTAGCTTCTATGTAAGAATTTATTGTAATTGTATATTCATCAATTTTTTTAGTATATTTTTTGCTCTTAGCATGCACTTTTCAACTGAATTGTATGAAATCTTCGAAAAATATTAAAAGATACTAAAGAAGCTATATAATAAAATTTGAAATTTTTATTATACTCAAACAATTGCTAAAACTTATGGTAAATAATTTTTAACTGCGTGATGCATTTTTTTTCGAAATTTCCAATGGAATTTCTAACATAAAATTTCTAGCTTTATACGGTCGAGATTTCAAAAAATATCCAGATTTTAATTACTTATTCAGTTAGCCTTTAAAAAGATAAATGTTGAGGTATTTTGTATAAATAGATATTTTTGAACAATAATTCGAATGTTTTTGAATAGCTCGAATTTAAAATTGATTTTTATGTTTATTTATATGCATAAATGTCTACTGTAAATGTTTCCGTATATTTTTGAATACCATTTATTCAAACATTCAAGTTATAAAAAAATGTGTGAAAATCTTCATTAATGTTGTCTTTGATGTAAACTGAAGTTGAAGCACTTAAAAATTCAAATATAATTCGGTGTATTTTAACAATATATAACTAGGCACACTGTACTTAAACTTCCCTGAACACTTGGGCTTTGAAATCTAAAAAAAAAAAAAAAACTAATAAATCTTAATTAGTTTTTTTTCGTTATTATTTTTATCAAAGTGTAAGAAAATGTTTCAAATGATTTGATGAAGTTTAAATTTATTCATTTTTAGTGGTTGGAAAATTGAAAAGATTTCAAATTTTAAAGAGTTTGGTGTTTTATTAATTTTTTCGGTATCTTATAATAAAATAATCATGTTTCAAAAACTGAAAGCTTTGATTAAAATAAGAAAAATGAAGTGAAAGAATATACTTAAAAAAAGATATAATTTGCCTAACTATATAAAATAGCAGATTGTACTGACACGCCCCAACTTGTTACAGTTTTAAATTAATATGAAACCAAAAGGGAATTGTAACATATTTTACTTATGCATTGGTACTTTTCAAAACTTTTAAAATACGATGTAACGAATAAACACTTCCTGGAGTCTAAAGAAATTTCCCGTCGATTTTTTACGATTGCCCCAGGGTCAAAACACGGGGTTTCCTGTGAGCCATAAAACTTCCCCTCAGTGTCCTGCTGTGTTGCTTCCACCGTCCCCAATTATTTTTCAAGATGATAAACCTTTAAAAGGGGGAAAGGATTTCAGAAAAGTGCGGCTAATCCACTTTTGAAAACGTTACTTGAAGGCAGAAAAATTAGTGCAGTCCATTTTCGAAGCATCTTTACACTGACGGAATTTTCCGTGCTATCCGGTTTAGAGGGTTAATTTTCAAATTAGCATCACATGGCACAGTCCACCATATTATTACTACTGGCCCACCAGTCACTGCCATGCCTAGAAAGCTACACCCTAAACTGTATGATGCAGTGAAGGTAGAATTTGAATTTCTTCTTGCTCAAGGCATTATTAGACCTTCCAAAAGTCCCTGGAGTTCTCTTCATGTTGTGCCTAAATCTGACTCTACAGTTAGACCTGTTGGGGATCACAGGCAGCTGAATTCTGTTACTGAGTTCGACAGCTACCCCATGCCTTATTTGAATGACTTTGCTCATGCACTACATGGCAAGAGGATATTTTCAAAAATAGACATTTTTAAGGCATTCCACCAAATCCCTATAGCTGAGTGTGATATTCCTAAGACAGCTGCTGTAACAACTCCATGGGGTCTTTACGAATATACCCATTTGTGTTTTGGCCTTGTGAATGCACCACAAACCTTTATGCGCTTCATGCATTCAGTACTAAGAGGACTTCCTTTTTGTTTTGTCTACTTGGATGATATTTTGTGTTACTCAGAAAATGCTGAGGGGCATCGTTCTCACTTAAGAACTATATTCCAAAGACTGAGCTCATATGGTTTAAAACTAAATATCTCTAAATGTGTATTTGGTGTGACTGAATTCATTTTCCTTGGCCACCTTATCACTCCTGATGGCATTAAGCCATTGCCTGACAAAGTTCAAGCAATTCTTGATTACAAACAACCAGAGACAGTTGGCTCTCTGAGAAAATTTTTAGGACTGTTAAATTTTTATAGACGTTTCTTGCCCAAAGCAGCTGAACAACAGTATCTTTTAAGTGAATTTTTAAAAGGTTCTAAAGGTGAGAAGGACTCAAAGCCTTTAAACCGGTCTTCTGAGGCAATTACAGCATTTCAGAGATGTAAACAAGCTCTTGCTGATGCTGCACTTCTTGCTCATCCTTCATCTTCTGCCCCGCTTGCTCTTCATGTGGACGCCTCTGATTTACCCATAGGAGGTGCACTTCACCAAGTTGTGGACTCTGAGCTACAGCCATTGGCTTTCTTTTCCAGAAAACTTACTTCATCTGAAAAGTCTTACAGTGCCTACGACCGTGAACTCCTTGCTATCTACTCGGCTATCCGACACTTTCGGTATATGCTGGAAGCTAGAGATTTCATAGTGTTTACTGACCACAAGCCCCTCACTTATGCTTTTAGGCAAAAAAGTGACAAGTGTTCTCCACGGCAGATCCGTCAGCTGGATTTCATCTCTCAGTTCACCACAAATATTGTACACATTCCAGGATCTGACAATATTGCTGCTGATGTTCTCTCTCGTTTTCTGAAACCACCATCCGAAGTCAAATTGACTATGACTGTATTGCTGAGACACAACAGACTGATCAGGAGCTTCACACCCTAATAGCATCTGGAACTTCCTTGGAACTCAAAAAGGTAACTTTTCCCAATTCGTCTACTGAAATTATGTATGATCTATCAACGGGCACAGCCAGACCCTACATCCCAAAACAGCATCGCCAAGATGTTTTCTCTGCTATGCATAATTTATCCCATCCTGGCATACCTCGATCAGTGCATTTGATGAAGCAGCGTTTTGTTTGGCCATCAATCTCATCAGATGTAGCTAAGTGGGCAAGACACTGCCTAGCTTGCCAAAAATCCAAAATTCATCGTCATACTAGATCACCTCTTTCATCATTTAAAGAGCCTTCCCAACGTTTTGATCATGTTCATCTGGATCTCATTGGACCTCTACCTCCATCAAATGGCTACACCTATTGCCTGACAATGATTGACCGTTTTTCGAAGTGGCCAGAGGCCCAACCTCTCAAAGACATAACTGCTGAGACTGTGGCTGAGGCCTTTTTTTCCTCTTGGGTAACTCGCTTTGGAACTCCTGCAATTCTCACAACCGACAGGGTCAGGCAGTTTGAGTCCTCGCTCTTCAAAGCTCTTAGCAAACTACTTGGTGTTCAGAAGTGTCGTACAACTGGATACCACCCTCAAGCTAATGGGATGATCGAAGAATTGCACCACCCATTGAAAAGTGCAATCAAGTGCCATGCTACTGAGCGTTAGACAGAAGTACTCCCTATCATCTTACTTGGTCTACGAGCTTCTCTTAAAGAAGATATTCTGTGTATCCCATCTGAATTAGTTTTTGGGACCACTATTCGACTGCCAGGGAAGATGTTTGACTCTTCCAAGCCAGATGATGATGTTGTGAATTTTGTTTCGAAACTCAAGTCTCACATGCAATCTCACTTCACCCTAAACCACCAAAACACCATGGCAAACGTCCAGTTTTTATCCATCCAGGACTGTTGGAAGCAACACATGTTTTTCTTCGCCGAGACATGTTACGTCGTCCACTTCAACAACCCTATGATGGCCCTTTCAAAGTCTTACAAAGGAAGGATAAAGTGTTTTTCCTTGACATCAATGGTAAACGGGTATCTGTATCTATTGATAGATGCAAACCTGCCTTCTTTCTTAACACTGAGGACTTGCAACTACCTCAAACCAAGAATGAAACACCTGCTACTGTGGAACCTAATGTAACAGCTTCAACGCCTACCCAGCCATCTACACGTTCTGGTCGCAAAGTTCATCTTCCAACTAGGTATCGTTGACACTGGAAGGGGAGTATGCAGCGACCTTACAGCTCAACAAAACGACTCCAAAACTGATCTGTTATTCTTGTAGCGTGCCTGGTTTACCATGTGTTGTAGTTTTTGGAAGCTTACCTCTTAATTGCTCATTTAATCTTTTATCTTTAAAGTTAATAAATGTTTATTGTTATTTCATTCAACCGTGGTGTAGTGAAGAATGTCTAACCACGCAATGCGGAAGTGTTTTATTTATATAGATTGTAAAACTTTTAATGTTTACAATCCGGGGTTCCACGAAATAATTGTATACTCGTTAGTACAATGTCTTTCAAAAGTAAATAGTTCTCCAATGGAAAATGCACCTTTTGACATTTGTTGTGAAAATACCTACAATAAGGAAGAGGTAACGACTTATCGACCTATCAACAGATTTGATGTCCAAACTAAATTTAAGCAAGAAAAGCTTTTAAATTTTTTGTTGCAAATTGATACAAAATACTCAGTATTCCTCTAAACATTTTAATGCCATTCAGAACAATGTGTATAAGTGAGAAATATTTCTTGGCATAAAAGTGGTTACAAAAACAAAGTAAATAAATAAATTAAGCTCAGAATATGTAATGCGATTGCAATTAATTTCAATGGACTTAGACTTCCGACAGTCTGTGTGAAAAAAATCAAGCACCCATTCTAGTTACTATACATAATGCATGGGTGGGTGAAACCTGGATCACAGATTAATATTATTAATTAGTAAATTATACTAAAAGAGCAGATTAAAATTTTTAATAATCGATGCAATGCTTTTTTTAGTTGCCTTTACAAAAAAGTGTGTGTGGAATAGGGTTCGACAAAAATACTTTCTAGTTCTAGGAGTTCCACAAAAAAGACCTTCTAGTTTTACGGCAGCGGTGGCCAACCCGTGGCACGGTGGAGTTGTAACGGGGGCACACGAAGATATACTGAAAAATTAAAAGAAATTTGAATAAAAAATAATAAATAATTTTCTACAATTTTATTGAAGTGGGGTTATCTCAGACAAAAGTCTCAAAATTTGGATTAAAATATGTTTGCGCGTGTGTGTGTGTGTGTGAATAAATGTTTTCTGCTATGAACATAATAAAATAAATAATACTCATATAACTAGCTGATGTGCACCTATAATAACCTAATTTTGTTAGCATTTTCAAAAGTTAATACTAATAAAGATGACTTGATAAAAAGAAAGAGTAATTCAAAAGCCACATTAAGTAAATACTATTTTTTTAATAATTATTTAAAATTAAATGTTTTAAGTTACTCATTTTTATTTTGTACCTAACTTAACTGAATTGAACCTGTAAAAAGTTTATTAACGATAAAACCTAAATTTGCACTTCTTATTTTTAAATTTCTTGCATTAAAAAAATGTGCTATTTGCGTAAAAATCCACAATAAGCCTATAAATAACATTTTTTTTACTTTTCCATATTTGTTTGATGGAAATGTTGGAAGCGGTACTCATAATTATTTTCTATCAAATTATGGCACTCTTCCCAAAAAGGTTGGCAATCCGTGTTCTAGGGGTTCTGTGAGTAGAAAAAGTTTGAAGACCAGAAAAGTTCCAGAATAACCCCACTATCAATGCTAAAAATAGAGTTCCCCCTCTCCCCCAATTCCACAGCTGTTATGTTTAAGCAATTCTCCTTCTTCCGGCCATTCTAAAATTTGAGCAAAAAATAACAGTCAGCTGATCTCAAGGTCACTTGACCGTTGCCGTTTCGAAACGATGTCATGGGGAGTGGTTGCTTGACGTAGTTTAGGGTTACTCTATTTTTACCCCCCTTTCATGTAAAAAAAGCAGAATTAGTGTTTCTGAAGTGATTAAAGCAGTGTTTCTCAAACTGTGTGAGTATATCGAAAACAAACACTATTTTAAAAAAATTAATAATTTATTGAAATGAAGCAGAAAAAATAATGCATTCTGACATAATAAAAAATAAAATACATACACATTTGCTCTGATATAGTACACTTATAATGTATCAGTACTGCACCATGTATTTCATAATTAATTTCACAGTACTAAGTCAAGAACCAGTTTAACAAATATCAGTGACTCCATGGGCATGTCATCAAATTATATACAAATATAATACTTATCTTGATAATTTGTACGGTTTATATAATTAAAGTCGTATTGTCGATTTACATCAAAGTATATTATTATTGAATTCAATACATTATTATTGTATGTAAGGGGGGCGCGATGAAAATTATGATTGAAAAGTGGGTCACGAGTATAGAAAGTTTGAGAAACACTGGATTACAGTAATTAATCGTAAAGCAAAATATTCTTTTTCATAAAATATAGTATTATTAATGTTTATTTAAGCAGTTTATGCGGTAATTTTATTCTAAAGTAACGTTTTAAAACTTTTGCACGCAGATTGCATACACGTGACGCCATCCGCAGACTTTGTTATAAAACTTGCTAAATATAGCATCAGAAAATTCTGGAAGCAAAAATATTTTTTTTTTCGTAATTTTAAAATTTTCTAGAATATTTCTGATATTTCTACATTTCAAGGCGGATTTATATGAGTAATTTACGTTCTCAGTAAAAGTTTTACGCCTGAATAATGTGAATTCCTTGTGCAAAAGTGCCCAAACCATTTCAGTACATTTGGCAGTCCCCCTTAAGATTTTTAATAACTTTGTTATTCGGGGGCGCTCCAACTATCAGGAGAGCAAAAATATTTTAAACTTAGTTTACGATAACTTGTTATATTTTTATTTGTGGGAATTTTATTTTTTTGGTAATTTTTAATGCTTGTGTGTTATTGCAAAGTGTGTGTGAATTTTAGTTTATTACTATGCATGGTACGAATAAAGTTTTACGCCATATTTAATTCACATTTGTAACAATGTATAACTGAATAACTACTTTTGGGAGAAAAAGTACCTAATATTTAAGGAAAGAAAAGTAACTGTGACAACACAGTTAAATAAATTGTGTAATCTATTTTTATGTATGTATTTATTTTCCTGTATATACCTATAATTATATAGTATAGTATAGATTTTAGTCTAAAAATATATTTGAAGTTTATTTAATAATTCTTAATGTTGTGATTGTATTTGATACCAATTAAGTTACTGTTTTTAAATTTGTTTGTCTTTTTCTTTTTTTGCTTTTCTCAACAAAACAAAAAAAATACCTACTTTATTAGCTTAATGAATTTCATTTTTTTATGTATGGGTGTATTATTTTTCTCTCTATATATACATTTATTTCAGGTATATATCTGTGCTTTTATACATGTGTGTGTATATGATTTATTTAAGACATATTTTTAACTTATTTTAGGATAACACACACACACTTGTTTTTTTTTTGTGTGTGTGTGTGTGATTTATAGGAACTTTATTTTTTGGTAATTTTTCATGCTGTTATTGTAGACAGCAAACTTTTGTTTATTAATTTGATACCAATAAAGTTTTAAAACATATTTAATCTACATTTGTAACATTGAATAACTACTTTTGGGAGAAAAAGTACTAAAAATTTAAGAAAAGAAAAGTAACTGACAAGCAGCTAAATAAACTGTGTAATCTATATTTTTATGAATATATTTATTTTCCTGTATATATCTATAATTATATAGGTATAGATTTATCTACAAATATATTTGAAATTTATTTAATAAAACTTAATGTGATTGTATTTGTGTGATACCAATAAAGTTACTGTTTAAAAGTTTGTATGTCGTTTTTTTTGTTTTGAAAACTGTTTCTAATTTTATTTCCCTCTTTGTAGCTGTTCTGAAAAAAAATAAGAAAATAAATTTTAAAGCTAAGAGATAAGCATAGTTTTGTAAGAAAATACATATTCGAATACAAAAGGTTCTTATAATTTGCTACAATGTAATAAATGTGTTTATGTTCGCAATGTGTTCGTAGTAAATACATCGATAACCATACATGTTTCCTACACTTCTTACTTAACTGTAACTGAGTGCGCCAGACTTTCCACTCCTCACTTAACTGTAACTGAGTGCGGGAGATTTTCCCGCTTTCCTACCCCAACGGAAACTTTTTTGGAACCGGTACGGGGACATTTCTGTAAACTAAAACGCAACGGACGGACGCAAGGTCTTGTTCGCATCAATCCGCAGCACCTTCAAGGGTGTAATTTTCATTTAACCGCATTATTACCTTTTAGTGTAAACTTTAACTGTAAATATTTATTTTCTTGTAATATAAATTTAAGTACTATCTCCATCTCTGGCTATTATTCGAACTCAACCAACGGCATCATTTGGAGGCACCGACGACATTCGTCAACGATTCAGAGAAACAAGAGATAAGTACTATTTTACATTTTCATTCAACGTTTGACTTTGGTTTCTCTTACTGATTCATTCCATCCATATTTCGTTTTATCAATTAATGGATGCCGAAACGGCTACAGTGCTTCGCGGCAGAGCGAAGGCTGCACTTACAAGAATTATAAATTTCATTGATAAAAATGATCAAACTTTTGACAAAAATGATATACGCAACAAGTTAGAGAAACTTGAATTAACTTATACGGAATTTGATAAAGCGGATGCTGCTTTACCTATCGAATCCTCTGAAATGGAAGAATTCGAAACAAAATATTACGAAACCAAAGCCAAGCTACAGAATATCTTAGAAAATTTATCTGTGAGAACATATGTATATAATGATAATTCTGATGTCTTTGAAAATGTCTCAAATATGAAATCTAGCAATTTTAAGTTGCCAAAAATTAATATTGAGCGTTTTCTGGTGATTATAAAAATTGGCCTTCATTTAAGGATTTATATGTATCATTAGTGCATGATAATATGTGTTTATCGAATATACAAAAGTTTCAATATCTTAGAGGTTTATTGCTGTCAGAACCAGCAAATATAATTAAGCATATTCCCATTACTGAAACGGCTTATAACGAGGCTTGGGAAAAATTATTAGCTCGTTATGATAAAAAAGCAAATCATTTTTCACTCATTAAAACCTTCATGGAACAACCTTCTTTTAACGATACTAACTCTCACAACTTACGCAACATAGCAGACACTTCCGACGAAGTAATTAGAGGTCTTAAATCTATTGATACTAAAGCAGAGTCTAGAGATGTATGGTTGATTTACATTTTGTTACAAAGGTTGATCTAAAACGCGCCAAGAATGGGCGCAATTCTCCAATAATATTGATTTTCCCACATTTGAAGCATTTATAGAATTTTTAAATAACAGATGTACATACTTAGAACTTTATAATGTTAGCGTTACTCATGAAAAACAACCTTATATTAATAAATCGAAATTTAACAATAGTTTAAAATGTTCTTGTTGTAAAATGAATCATCTTGTTTTCAAATGTTCTAAATTTAAAGAAATGTCTGTTAAAGAGCGTATACAACTTGTTAATAAACAAAAAAATTATGTATGAACTGTTTATCTGATAGGCACACTGAGTCACATTGTAATTCAACTTTTACTTGCCACTATTGTAAGAAAAAGCATCATTCGCTATTACATGATAATAATTTTAAAAATTTCGCAATGTCAGCAAATAAATCTCATCGTGCTGAAGGTCAAAACCAGACAGGAAATGATACTAATCAAAACAAAGAAGTTGCAGCTTCCGTGAACTCTATACAAACATGTTTTTCTTTATTACCAACTTTAAGCGTTAACATTAAAAATATTTTGGGGGAGAACTGTCAAGTTCGAGTTATGGCGGACAGCGGAAGTGAATCAACATTCATTTCGGAAAAATGTTTAAAACTGCTAGGCCTGAAAAGAAAAAACGCTAGATTTCAAATTAAAGGATTGCAAGATTCTAAAATCGCGATGACTAGAGGGTGTGTTGAAATAGATTTAGTATCGTTACATGACCCCAAGGTCAAACTACCAGTTAAAGCATATGTTTTGGAAAAACTAACTGCTCCGTTACCAACGGAAAAAATAAACGAAACACATTTCTCTCATTTAAAAAATGCCTGCTTAGCGGATCCGAAATTTTTATCTCAAACAATATCGATATGATTCTCGGATCTGACTACTTTTTTTCTATTTTGCTTCCTGGGCAAATTACTTGCTCTCGAAGTAATTTAATCGCTCAAAATTCCATTTTTGGTTTCCTAATTTCAGGCAAATTAACTGAGTCTTTAAACTCAAATTCAATGCTAAATCTTCACATTAATGGTACAAATATTGACAATCAATTAAAGCAATTTTGGGAATTAGAAGAAATTCCTAACGTAAAAGATAAATTATTAACTTCTGAAGAGCAATTTGTGGAAACACATTTTCAAAATACTTATGCATGTAATTCCGATGGACGCTTTGTTGTAAAACTTCCATTTTATAAATCAAATTCAGAATTGGGAGACTCAAAACCCGCAGCAATTTCTCGCTTATTAGCAATGGAGCGGAAATTTAAAAATAACCAGATTTTGAAAAACAATACAAAGAATTCATGAACGAATACGAATCGCTAGGTCACATGAGCTTAGTAAATTCCAGATCCCATACTTCCAAAGATCAGAATTTTTTACCGCATCACGCCGTTATCAAGCCATCCAGCCCTACAACAAAGTTAAGAGTAGTTTTGACGCATCTTGCAAAACTACAAATGGTACGTCATTAAATTCTCTGCTAGGAGTAGGTCCCAAATTACAAAGGGATATTTTTGAAATATTGCTTAATTTTAGAATTCTAGAATTGTATTTACAGCGGACATTGAAAAAATGTACCGTCAAATTTTAGTAGCTGATGAAGATCAGAGATACCAACAAATTCTGTGGAGAAATAACTCTAGTGAAAACATTCGCACATACAAGCTAAAAACTGTCACCTACGGTTTAGCCTCAGCTTCCTTTTTTGGCCACTAGGTGTATTAAGCAAATCGCTCTCGATGATAAAGATAATCCCAACCTCTCCCGAGTTTTACAGGAAGATATTTATATGGATGATTTACTATCAGGGCATATACGCCAAATAACGCAATCTCCATTTGCAAGGACATTGCTCATGTTTTGAGTACTCGCGGATTTCATTTAAGAAAATGGAATTCTAATTCCACCGAATTTCTCGCTCAATTTTCAGAACATAGTTCTCATGATGCACGAGTTGAATTTTCCAAAGATTCTAATGAAAGTTCTAAAGTATTAGGCTTATTTTGGAATTCATCCAATGACACTTTTGGTTTCCAACCATCGCTTGAACTTACACCACCACTCACAAAGAGACGTATTTTATCTGAATCTTCCAAAATTTTCGATCCTTTAGGACTTCTTTCACCTTGTACAGTATTCATGAAGATTTTTCATCAAAAACTTTGGCTTACAAAAACAGATTGGGATTCTCCCATTCCACAACAATTAACAGAGGATTGGCTTAGGTTTCAAAAGGCCTTTAATGCCATCAACTACCTCACTGTTCCCAGATGGGTCATCCTTACAGCAGACAACATAGTAGAATTGCATGGTTTTGCAGATGCTTCTTCATTAGCTTATGCTGCTGCAATCTACTGTTGGCAGAAACACAACGGCAAAATAAAGGTTCAACTACTTGTATCAAAAACTAAAGTAGCCCCTGTCAAACAAGTTTCCATTCCTCGATTGCACTTGTGCGGTGCACATTTACTATCCAAGCTATTTAAATCGGTCTTACGGACATTAAAATATTATACCTTTTGTTAGTTCTATTACTGAACAGCGCCCTCTAGCGGCTTGTAAAGAAAAACTTCAGTGTAAGTGTAACACTCACTCCGAGAGGTTGTGTACGGAGTAGAGAGAGAGATTAAAAATATTACAGTCCACTGCGTGTGTTTACTGTGTGTGTGTGTTGAGTCAATCATGGTCCACCTCACCGGAGGTAAGCGACCGAATGGAAATGTGTATTTGTGAAACCGTGGATTATCAAAATTCACAGTGAAAAAAAAATATATATATATAAGTGATTGCCAAAGTGTGAATAGAGAACGATTGACTTTAGCGAGCAGCGTGAAACAGCGATCTGAGGAGGTAGGTGCAATTAATTGATCCTTCTATTAGTGTCCTTAATTCATAAATATGTCTTTAAATAAATTAGGGAAAGACGAGTTAAAAATCGTTGCGGAAGAGTTAAATTTAACTGTACCAGAAGGAGCAAAAATCGCTGGCTTAAAAAACTTAATTGTAAATAGTGACGCTTACAAAAACGATAAAGAGTTAGTTCAATCTGCAATCGATTATGCTTTGGCGGAAATTAAAAATAAGAGATTGGATAGTGAAATTAAATTAGAATTTGAACGAATTAAATTAGCGCAATTGCAAAAACAATTAGAGCTTGCAAATATCCAGAAGAATTTAATTGAAAATCCCGATATTCGAAATTCGAGCGTTTTTGAAACTGCCGACAATTGTAATGTTGAGACTTTGTTAAAGTCCGTGAAAACTTTAACAATACCCGTACCTTCAAGAGTGGAATCATATAATTTATTTTTCCAGTCGCTTGAAAAAGCATTCAAAATAAAAGAGGTTCCCGAACAATTTAAATGCGAAATTCTTTTAAATATTCTAGGTGAGAGAGTTAATAATTTACTTGTTCATGTTTCGAAGAAGAGTTAAATAATTATAGTAAGCTTAAAGATTTAGTATTAAAAGAATTTTCTCCCACACCACAAGAATGCTATAATAGATTTCAGAAAGCGCAAAAATTAAGTTCAGAGAGTTATGTGCAATTTGCATCACGATTATGCGCGACCTTTGAGTATTATTGTCAGCTGCGCAATGTGAATGATTTTAAATCATTGTGTGAGTTAATTGTATCGGGATAAAATAATGAACACACTCGACAGAGAATTAATGTCTTATGAATATAAAACAGGGAGAGAAATATTTTAAACCACAAGAGTTAGGGCGTGAGTGTGATATATATTTGTCATCGAAAGGCAAAATTAAGAATGAGATATTTTCTAAGCCCTTTTGTGAAAATTCCAAGCGTTTTAATTATAATAAACAAAACAAATTTAATGCTAAAATACCGCGAGATGCATCGAATGTATTTTTTTCCGAGTTAAAAAATGATAAATGTGTATTGTGTAAAAATAATCATGCTTTACAATTTTGCCCACAATTTAAAATGTTTTCTGTAAACGAAAGAGTAGAATTTGTTAAAAATAATAGACTTTGTTTTAAATGTTTTTCACCTCAATGCAGCGTTAGTAGATGTAGATCAGAAAATTGTTTCTGCTCGAAACCGCATAACAAACTATTACATTACCCCAGAGAAAGGAGAGGGAATTCCTTCTTCCCCCTTGAGACGATGACAGACGTTAACCAGGAACCACCCCGATTCGCCTTTAGTGTAAATGCCGAAACTTTCGTTCCGAAAGACGAAAAACAGATCGTGGCAACGGCGTGTTTTAAAAACAAATGCCTTTTGAGTACTGCTTTAATTCTAGTGAAAGATAAATATTCAGAATGGCAGACATTTAGAGCCTTGTTAGACTCGGGAAGTGAAACTTGTCTGATTTCGAATGAGTGCGCGAATAAATTACGACTTAAGACCGAAAGAATAAATACATTAATCTCGTGTTTAAATGATGCTTCTATGGTAGTAAATGGGTGTGTTAAAGTGGCGATTTCTAATCAAAATAAATCTTTCGAAAGGGAATTGGATATGCTCGTAGTTAAAAAAATCACTGATTTTATTCCGCAGAAAGCGTTAGAAATAAATTCTGATTTTTATAATTTTGTGGAATTAGCGGATTCTAAATTTAATGTTCCCGGCAAAATTGATTTATTATTAGGTGCAAATATATTTTATGAGTTATTGAAACCGGAAAGAATTAAAATAAAAGATTCGCAATTACTGTTAGTCAACAGCGTATTTGGTTATATAGTAACGGGTAATTTAGATTCAATAAATGAAACTAAGGTTCACTGCGGTTTGATTCGTGATGAGGATTTGAATAAAATTTAGAAAAATTTTGGAAATTAGAGGAGATTGAGGAACCGATAGTTAAAAATAAAGAAAGGCTAATTTGTGAGGAACATTACGCGAATACTAATTTTAGAACTAAAGAAGGTAAATATGTAGTATCTATGCCCTTAAAAAAGGAACCCTCGTGTTTGGGTAATTCGAAAGACATAGCCCTCAAACGACTTGGATCGCTGTGGAATCGCTTAGCTAGAGATGATAATTATTTAAATTTATATCGTGAATTTTTAAGAGATTATGAAAGACTGGGTCACATGAAGGAAGTGACTAACGAAACTGATCCAGATATAACATATTACGCTACCCATCATGGAATTTATCGTCCAGAAAAGTCCACAACAAAACTTAGAGTTGTCTTTAACTGTTCTTCGTTAACTGATAATGGAATATCTTTAAATGACATTCAATATAATGGAGGAGTGATACAAGAGGACTTATATGCGCAAATGCTCAGGTTCAGAACTTTCACGTATGCATTTACGGCCGACATTAAAATGATGTATCGAACTATATTAATTAACCCTAAACAGCGTAATCTGCAGAGAATCGTTTGGTGTGAAAGTGAACATGAATCACCCAAAATTTACGAACTTTCAACTGTTACCTATGGCACTGTAAGTGCTCCCTACTTAGCACAGAGAACTTTAACCCAATTGTCGATGGATGAAGAGGCTAACTTTCCTATAGCAGCTTCCGTTTTACGGAACAATTTGTATATGGACGATGTCCTTTGTGGTGCTGCAACGTTAGAGGAGGCAATTGTTCTCAGACAACAATTAAAAGGAATTTTGAAAAGTGCTGGAATGGAGTTGCATAAACTTTGCGCCAATCACGAGAAATTGTCACCGGATCCCGAACAGAATTACAATTTTGCAACTTTAACAGAGACGAAAACGTTAGGAGTGTCGTGGAAACCGAACCTAGATTGCTTTTTGATTAAAGTGAAAGTCTGTTTGGACAGTTCTTATACTAAAAGAGACGTCTTGTCTACTATTGCCAAGATCTTTGATCCTGTTGGACTGATGGCACCAGTAATTTCAAAGCAAAGATTTTCCTCCAGCGTTTGTGGAGAAGCAAATTGGAATGGAATGACCTTCTGCCAGCTGAAGAATATCGAGAATGGCAACAATTCCTAGTATCCTTAGAGAATATCAACAATATAGAGATACCAAGGCGTATTCTTGTCGCTTTTCCAGAAGTTATTGAGATCCATGGCTTTGCTGATGCCTCAGAGCGGTGCTATGGTGCAGCAGTTTACTGCAAATCTAAAAATTTGAAGAGTGAAACTTTAGTTCGGTTAATCACAAGCAAATCGAGAGTAGCGCCTATTAAAAGCCTGACAATTCCCAGACTTGAATTGTGTGCTGCAGTGCTATTGGCAAAACTTGTGAAAAGAGTTGTAGCTGCTTTACAACTAGAAACTGCTGAATTATATCTTTGGTCGGATTCGATGATCGTCTTGGCGTGGCTTCGAAAGGAACCGATGGACTTAAAGACCTTTGTTTAAAATAGGGTTGCCAAGATACAAGAACTCTATCCTAATCAGTTATGGAGACACGTACCATCTGATCAAAATCCCGCAGACTTAGTCTCCCGAGGAGTCGATCCTGAGAAACTTTTGCAACAAAACTTATGGTTTAATGGACCAACATTTCTTTCAGGTGATGACTATCCAAATCGAACTATAAACTGTAGAGAGAAGCTAGATGAATATAATTCAGAACTGAAAAACTGTGTTAATGAACAAATTGAAAACTTTCAATCGGTGCTTAATATTCATGTTAATGATTTTTAAACGACCTTCTTAATCTAAGCAATAATTATATAACTATTTTACGTGTATTAAGTTTTATTTTCAGGTTCGTGGAAAATTTAAAGGGAATAAATAAAGTGGCTGGTCCACTCACAACAAAAGAAGTTGTGCAAGCTGAAACATATCTTATAAAAAAGGTGCAAGAGCAAGAATTTTCCAGTGATATTAACCATCTTAAAAGTAAGGGAAGTGTGCTACCAAACAGTAAGTTAAAGACATTGAATCCCTTTTTAGATGACAACGGTGTCTTAAGAGTAGGAGGACGATTGTGTAACTTAGAGTTAAGTTTCGATAAAAAGCACCAGATAATTTTACCAAAAAATAATAGATTAACTTTAATAATAATAGAATATTTTCATAAGAAATATTTACATGTGGCAACTGTATCTTTACTGAATCATATTCGGGAAAAATTTTGGCCGTTGAATGGTAGGTCAATGTGCAGAAAAAATTGTATATAAATGTATTGTATGTTTTAAAGCGAAACCAATTGTGTCAACTCAAATTATGGGTAATTTGCCAAAAGAGAGACTTATTACTGATTATCCATTTAATTGTTCAGGAGTAGATTTCTGTGGTCCTTTTTCATTAAAAATAAAGGACAACGTAAAGGAAATTTGTTTAAAGTGTATATTTGTATTTTTGTGTGTTTTGTGTTTAAAGCGGTACATATTGAGTTAGTATCAGATTTAACATCGCAAGCATTCATTGCCGCGTTGAAAAGGTTTATGGCTCGAAGAGGCAAATGTGCAAAACTGTTTTCGGACAATGGTAAAAATTTCGTCGGAGCTAGCAATGAAATTAAAAAACTCCTTGAAATAGTCAGAAAACCAGACGAAAAATTAGCTAATTACTTAGCAGCAGAAGGAATAGAGTGGAAATTTATTCCTGCGAGGTCGCCCAATTTTGGAGGTCTTTGGGAAGCGGCCATAAAGTCATGTAAATATCACTTAAAAAGAGTTGTGAATGGAATTAATTTAACGTACGAGGAACTACTTACGGTCACTGTACAAATTGAGGGAATTTTAAATTCTCGACCGCTTTGCCCCCTATCAAACAATGATGATGATTTCCAAGTGCTTATACCTGCTCATTTTTTAATTAATAGGTCTTTAAATTCGCTAGAAGAGCCTAATTTGACAAAATGTAAAGAGAGTAATCTCAAAAAGTGGCAAAAAATAACTAAGATAGTTCAATTAATGTGGAAATTTTGGAGTCGTAATTACTTGAATCAATTACAACAGAGAGGAAAATGGATGTTTGAGAAGAATAACGTTAAAATTGGAGACTTGGTTTTAATAATTGAAGAAAATTTACCAACATATAAATGGGCATTAGGTAGAATCGTAGAATTGTATTATGGCGAAGATAAAAAAGTGCGTGTTGTAAAAATTAAAACTCAGTATACTACATGTAAAAGAGCCATATCAAAAATTTGTGTTTTACCAATGGAAGATCCTTAAATATAATTTGAATTTTTCACTTAGTGTAACCATTGGTGGTGTGTAAATTTACTCATTGTTAGTAGTGAATTTGTATTTGTATAAAAAAAAAATATTGTTATTTGTGAAATCTTGAATTTATATAATGATTTATGTAATTGTATTCCTTGAGAATTGTCAAGTGTTGAATGTGTGTAAAGTGTTCTAATGTAACCAATATGAATGTTAATTTAGTAACAATGATTGCATGGTTAAACCAGTGCAATGTGGGGCGGTATGTTAGTTCTATTAATGAACAGCGCCCTCTAGCGGCTTGTAAAGAAAAACTTCAGTGTAAGTGTAACACTCACTCCGAGAGGTTGTGTACGGAGTAGAGAGAGAGAGATTAAAAATATTACAGTCCACTGCGTGTGTTTACTGTGTGTGTGTGTTGAGTCAATCACCTTTGATGTATTCGCTTGGACGGATTCTAAAATAGTTCTCTCCTGGCTGTCTGGTCATCCTCGCCAATGGAAAACTTTCGTAGCAAATAGAACATCTGAAATTATAGAAGTTCTACCTACAAAGCATTGGAGACATGTGCCTTCTAAGGAAAATCCCGCAGATATTGCATCCCGAGGTATTGATCCTAAATGCTTACCTGATTGCAAGTTATGGTGGCAAGGACCACCCTGGCTAAGGCTAGAAACTTCTAGTTGGCCCAAGGCTGAATCCAGTTGCGATGAGGCTTCGGATGAGGTAAAAGCGGAACAAAAATCAGTCTCCATCTTCAATCTGTTTACTCACACATCAAATGATGTAATTCATGGTTTATTCGAACATTACTCTTCACTCACCAAAGTAATTCGCATTTTTGCTTATTGCCAAAGATTTATTAAAAACTGTAAAAAGATAGCATCTCAAGGATCATCGATCAGTTCATCCCATATTAATACTACTTCACTTACCTTTTCGGAAACCAAAACCGCTGAAGAAACCATCATTCGTTGGGTTCAAGGTTTTTACTTTCAGGAAGAAATACGAAGCATTAAAAAACAGATTTCTCTGCCACCCAAAAGTCCATTACGTTCCCTCCACCCTTTCATAGATGAACATGGTTTAGTACGGGTGGGAGGGAGATTGCAAAATTCCCAGCTTCGATTCAATTCCAAGCATCCTATCATACTTCCTTCTCAGCACAGTATTAGTGAACTCCTTATCAAGGAACAACACATCGCTCATTTACATGCTGGGCCGACTTTGTTAGCTCACGTTCTTCGACAGTCCCATTGGATCGTAGGAAGTAGAAAATTAATTAACAAATGTATTAGAAAATGCTTAAAGTGTAACAAATTCAAAACCTCCACCACAACACCACAGCTGATGGGCAATATACCAAAACACCGTGTCACGCTGGAGAGACCTTTCTTCAGTTGCGGTATTGATTATGCTGGTCCTGTACTGATTAAATGCAACAAAGGTCGAGGGACTAAATCTACAAAGGGTTACATTGCTTTATTTGTATGCTTAGCAACTAAAGCTGTTCATATTGAAGCAGTCGGAGACTTAACAACTGATTCCTTCATAGCTGCACTACGTCGTTTTAGTGCTCGTCGTGGGGCTCCCCGCCACATTTATAGTGACAATGGAACCAATTTTGTTGGAGCTCGTCGAAAACTTGACGAAATACGGAAGTTATGGCTTTCCTTACCAACTAATGAAGCCATCTCTTACTACTTATCCAAATCTTCAATAGATTGGCACTTTATTCCACCCTCATCACCACATTTTGGAGGTATTTGGGAATCAGGAATTCGATCCGTCAAATTTCATCTGAAGAGAGTATTGGGAGAAACCATATTAACTTTTGAAGAGTTAACAACCTTGCTCACGCAAATCGAAGGATTACTAAATTCCAGGCCTCTCTCCTACGTTAATGACTCTGACATAGAATGCATATCTACACTCACACCTTCACATTTTCTTACAGGTGATGTTCTTCTTTCAGTTCCAGAGGAGCTACCTTCAACCTCCAACCACAGAGATCGTTGGGAGTTGCTACAGAACATCAAACGGGGCTTTTGGAAGAAGTGGAGCTCCGAATTTATCTCCTCCTTACAACCTCGCAAGAAATGGCAGGATGCACAACCAAACTTGAAGGAAGATGACATCGTATTGATCAAAGAGGAGGGTCCTCCTGGTACATGGCCAATGGCTCGAGTTCTTCAAGTGCATCCAGGCAACGACGGACTGGTTCGTGTTGCAACTGTGAAAACCCAAGACTCAGTGTTTAAACAACCTGTTCATAAACTTCACAAACTTCCCATATATCCGAACTAGTTCGGATATAGGGTGGGAGTATGTTTCCTACACTTCTCACTTAACTGTAACTGAGTGCGCCAGACTTTCCACTCCTCACTTAACTGTAACTGAGTGCGGGAGATTTTCCCGCTTTCCTACCCCAACGGAAACTTTTTTGGAACCGGTACGGGGACATTTCTGTAAACTAAAACGCAACGGACGGACGCAAGGTCTTGTTCGCATCAATCCGCAGCACCTTCAAGGGTGTAATTTTCATTTAACCGCATTATTACCTTTTAGTGTAAACTTTAAATGTAAATATTTATTTTCTTGTAATATAAATTTAAGTACTATCTCCATCTCTGGCTATTATTCGAACTCAACCAACGGCATCAATACACTTGCAATTATTACTTATGAAACACAATTTAATGATTAATTTACTAATTTTTTTAAAATTTCCTGTAAGCATATTTGGTTTAATAACAAAAAGTATTCAAAAAAATGCACCAAAGAAGCTCCGTAGACGATGGACGATCTCTCCCTACTAGTAGTGACGTCACATTGATTGATTGAATATTAACGTCGCACTGTTTAGCAACACTAGGGCTTTTGGCGACGGAGCACGTATTAATGAGCCATGATCAAGTGACGTGGACGACACCTGAGCTGGCACCCCTCTCCTAACTACCACACCACACCAACGGGAGGACGTTTCAGCTCTTGACAGATTTAACGTGCATCGCTGCCCTACATAGCGGGTCTTTAGTGGTACTGGTCTCGAACTCGTGGCAAGACAAGCCACGGTCTGATACTTATACCACTCGGCTACCGCGGCCACAGTAGTGACGTCACAAATCACTCGCCAGGCATTGTATCATCTATAGTGAGTGAATACTAACGTTGTACTGTTCAGCTACACAAGGGCTTTAGGCGACGGACCACGTAATTTTGAACCATGGTCAAGTGACGTGACGACACCTAAGCTGGCACCCCCTCTCCTAACTACCACACCACACCAACGGGAGGACGTTTCAGCTGTCGACAGATTTAACGTGCATTGCTGCCCTATACGGCGGGTCTTTAGTGGTACTGGGCTCGAACTCATGACATGCCTGACATTATCAGATACCTTGACCAATGGGCTACCGCAACCCTTTTTCATCTAGGATGTGTTGCTCCAGCACAGCAGAAAACTGTGGATTTCAAATGCTAAATGATGACGAGATTGTGACTTCCGTGCAAAAAGAATTTGACCCTGTCGACGATGAAACGGATGAAGACGAGGACAACAACAATGAAAGTAGCAAAGGTCCATCAAATGCTGACGCGTTTTTTGCGTTAGACAGCTATAGAATGGTACAAACAACAATCAAAGTGCTGTCCTATTGAACTACTACTGCTCAAGAGAATCAGAGATCTTGCAGCGAAAAAATGAAGGTGTACAAGGGTACAGCAAAAAATAAGTGATTATTTTCCTCAATAAAGGTAAAATTTCTACATTTTGCTTTTTCTTCAAGCACGTTTCCCGTATGTGATGATTTTCAATATTTGTATAGTGTCCGGTTTCATATTCTGCATGGATCACACACACACATTCAGTTATCCCAACGGTGTCCGGTCCCCATTCGGTTAAACGACGTTCTACTGTAAATGTATTGCATTCTTTTTTGATCATGAAAATAATTTAAGAAAATGTACAAGTAGTGCAGGCCCTTATCAGGTGGCAAATATGTCACTAAACCTACCGATTCTAGATCATGGGTGTCTAAACTATGGCCGTTCGAGGGCTACATTGCAAGAAAAAAATTTGGTGGGCCAAACATTCATTTTTTCAACAAAGTGAAATAAAAATTATTTATATATATAACTATGTAGTTTTATTAAAATAAATTTTCTTTTAATTTGGATTATATATGTATAGGTACATACTCATTTTGAATTTGTAAAAGTTTCGTTTCATTTAGTTTGGATTTCTTAAAGATGGAAAATATTCAAATTAATGAGATGAATTTGCTTTAAAGCAAATTCATCTCATTAATTTGAATATTCAACAAATTTGTTGAACAAGAAAATCGATATCGGGTTCAATAAATGAGGTTGCAATTCTAAATGCATTTTCCAAGATGTTTGTCAGTGATCTTTGTCCTACTCTTGTTTTTTGTATGCTCCATTCTTGAAAACAATTGTTGGCAAATATAGCTACTGCCAAAAGCTGAAGACATTAATAAAAATCCTGATTGTGTAATTTAGGATATTTATCGCGGGGTAGGTAATTTTTATAAAACTCCATTAAAGAAACATTCCAAAATTTTTCTTTTAGTTGAATATCACTTTGTAGTTCAATGCATTCTATTTGAAGGTAAATTATTTATAGAGGAAATGGGATAGAAAATATGTTAAAATACTCATTTTTCCGAAAATCTTGAAATCTAAATTCAAATTTTGTTGAATTAAATAAAAAATTAAGGCAGCATATTTTGTGCAACTCACATGTTTATGTGCAGTCAAAGCACTGAAATGTGTCAAATCTGTCACTTTTATTTGATTGTGCCAAAATTTCAACTTTCTTTCAAACGCTGTTATTGTTTAAAAGATATTAATAAATGGACTTTTTTCTTGTAGTCTCAGATTGAAATCAATCAAATATGTTCAGTTAAATCTCTACTAAAGAAGCTAAATCTAAAACCTTATCTTCGTCTTCAAATTCACACACACAGTCACTAGTTTCCCTTTTGTTTCCATAAATATTTTTATTTCAGTTCGGAAATAGTAAAATCATTTGAGCGTTTTCCCCTTACTTCTGTATAATAAATAACATCTGCAAATTCAGTGCCCATTACCTTAAGAAATTCTTGAAATTGTCCATGATTACGTCCTTTTGCTCTTAGAAAGTTAATGGTTTTTATAACAATGCTCTTAGTACACTTTCCATTTAAAAAAATGTTCCACATAAATTGCCCTGATTTACAATGCAATAATAAGATGTTTTAGTTAAATTTTTAACTCAAAATAAATGTCAACGAATCGATTATACGGTCACTCAAAAAAGTATTGGGAGACTTGGCATGCATAACTGTAAAGCTATTTATAAAAATATTTATCACATTAAAAACAAAATGAATTAAGTAATATTTTAACATTTGATGTACAGTATATAAGGAAAATTTTATTAGTATTATAGAATTATAATTTGATCTAGCTTTTCAAATATAATTCAAAGGCACACTAGAGTCAAAAAAAGTATTGGGACACTTTTGAAATGAGAAATTTAACAAATATACAGTGCATCAATAGAATTTAATTTCACAATACTTTTTTAGACTAGAAGTTTAAACACAAATGTTTCAACAGATAAGATTATTTATAGAAAAAATGGCGAGAAACAAAGATATATTGGTTGATGTGCGAAATCTCGTAAAAAGTCATTGGAAAGAGGGGAAATAAATCAATTCGCTGTATGGGAAAAATGTTGAAATTGAGAAAGTCTACTGTTTTTTTAACATCATTAACAGGTTCAAGAAAACAGTGTTGAAAACAAGCAAAGATCAGGGCGTTCAAGGATATTTAATGAACGTGAAGAGAGGTGGATTTTGAGACAAGCACACATTAATTCAAGAACTAGTGCATTAAAAATGACTTCGCAATGTAAAAAAAGGTTCAGGAAATCAGTAAATCCTGAAACTGTCAGAAATGTTTTAAGAAAACTTAAGTATCATGGCAGAGTACCTCAAAGAAAGCCCTACATCAGCAAAGTAAATAGACAAGCTAGGTCGGCATTTGCTAAAATGTATGTAAGGCACCCAACAGAATATTGGGAAAATATAATTTTTGTTTATGAAAGCAAATATAACATTTTCGGATCGGATGGCAAGCAAAAAGTTTGGTGGAAATCAAATACAGGAAAGCATGTCAAAAATTTACGGCCTACTGTCAAATATGGAAAGGGTAACCAAATTGTCTGGGGCTGCATGGCAAGCTCTGGTTTCGGGAACTTGCATTTTGTTGATGGTATAATGAATAAATATATCTATCTTGACATTTTCAAGTGAAATTTTTTTAAAGCAAAGTGAGAGCAAGCTGGGAATCTCAGGATATTTTAAATTGTACCAATGTACATGTGACATACTGCAGATATTTGCAAGTAATGGGTCCTCTACCACTGTCCTAGAGTTATTAAAACTCCTCCTACACAAAGTCCAAACCTTAATCCCATTGAACATGTGTGGGATTATTTGCAGCAAAAACTATATGAGCACCAAATTTCTAACAAGCAGGATTTGAGAAAATATTTGATCGAAGAGTGGACCAAAATCGATAGATCGTTTTGCAAAAAATTGATCCAATTCATGCCAAATTGACTTCGAGAGGTCATAAAAAGCAAGGAGGGCCCAACAAGATATTAATTTCTAAGTTTGAATTTTTTTTTCCCTAATTTATTGGGAAGTGTCCCAATACTTTTTTGGGCCCATTTTTTAACTCGATTTCTCTCTTTTATTTTCAATTTTAACCATAATTGCATTAATGTATGAGATTTGTTCAAATTATTATTGTTTGTAGTTAACAAAATAACGTTTACTTCTTTCGTTTTTTGGTTTCATTTGTATGTTTAAGCTAAATGTTACGATAAAAATCTTTGTACTGGTAGTGTGTCCCAATACTTTTTTTGACTGACTGTATATGAAAATTATTGCAAACATTTTTTTTTTATGAAAATGTGCAATTTAAAATATTTTCATTTTTTGCGATTGGGCCGCACTTTAGACAAGCTTTACATGCTTTTCGTCTACATTTTCGAAAATTCCTGCGAACTTTGTGATTTCGGATTAATTTTAGCTTGTTTTGACTTTTAGTGATTAACCCCTTGGCGTACGTGACTGCGCTTTCTAGTATCGCCAGATTTCTGGGGATATTGACCTTGACGTTACGACATATATTCTATTTTTCCTTTTCACGCTGACTAAGGCACACATTCGTTCATGTTTCATTTAGCTGTTATAAGTTTTTTTGCATGTGTATTTTAACTTTTTCTTGCCATCATTGTTGGATTCCAACTAAAGTGATATTGAATGAGAATTTTTGCCGGAAACTAATGAATACGACAATGACTCAGATATGAATTCATCCGTTTGTGATGAAGAAATGGAGCAAAAATGACAATACATTTATGTAACGCATGTGGAAAAGCTTTTTCTTCCGAGGAATTTCACACAAAGATATGTTCTGTAAAATACGGCGTATAACGCGCACCCGTACTTTGAAGCTGCAATTTTTAATTTTGAGGTATATTCATCGTATAAGTCCCCTCCCCCCATTTTTACGAAGAAACTTGAAATATACGTATGCAATGCTGTTATGTTTTGAAGCGATTTATTCGAGGTATTTTCCTAAGCTTTTGCAAAAATAGTATACTTTTAGAACTACAACCTTTTAAGTTCATTAAGAATGTCATTTCTTTAACTAAACAGCATTTCGAAATATGTAGAAGTCTAATTTTTCTATGCTCATCTTTTTTGTATTTTTAAAGTTCTCATTTTTATACCCGGCGTACGCGCAACCGTAAATTTCGATCTTATTTTTAGTGTTAAAAGTGTGCGTTATACGCCGGATTTTACGGTAATTTAATTTTTTCTATTTTTAAAAAAAAATTTGTAGCCGACATTTTGTAACTTAACTTTTGCAATTTTACACAGTACCAATAAATCTACCTTGTGATGGTTTCACTGGTTGTACACCTAAATAAGCCATGTATCCCCATGAGGTTACAATGGGATTTTGCCTTATCAATAGCATATATCCCCTAGTGGTTACATGGTACTAAACAGGTTAAAGAAAATTATGGAGAGCATTTTTAATTTTTCCAAGATAACTCTTTTGTAATTTTTTTATAGAATATATTCCCTGACTAACAAGGAACCTTACAGCATAGTATTAAAAAGGTGCAATTAGAGAATTACAAAAGTTATTTAAATTTGATTTAATTTGTATGTTGTTAAAACACCAAGACCATACACATTAGTAGATATTATATTTTTTTCTCCAATGTGGTAGCTTATTATTTTGATTTTTCACCATTATGGCAACTTTGCTAAACTTTTCTTTTGGGATCCAAATTTTAAAAAATTTGTCAATGGGGAAAACATTACATCCATTTTAAATATTTTTAATAAAAAGTATCAGAATAAAAAAAATTCATACAAAATAAGAGAAATTTATTAATAAAATTAAGATATTTTAAGAATGTTGTACTAACATAGCCTTTAGAGCAGGAATGGCCAACCTGCGGGATGTGTGCCACAGTGTGGCATGATGGAGTTTCGTGTCATTGGCACACGACTTACTGAATTTTACTGAAGTGGGTTGTCTCAGACAAAAAACCTCAAAATTTAGATCAAAATATGCTTGTGAATAAATTTTTTCTGCAGTGAACGTAATAAAATAAATATCACTCAAAACTAGTTAATCTGCACCTATAACCTAATTTTGCGAACACATCTGTAAGAGCTAATCTTAATATAGATGAATTGGTAAAAAAAAAAAAAAAATAGTAATTCAAAATCACATTAAATGGATACTGAGCATTTTACAATTATTTTGAACTAAATAATTCAACTAACTCATTTTTATTTTATACCTAACAAATTCATTGAACTTTTGGCCACCCTGGCTTTAGAGAATGGGTTTTATACTAAAATAAAAGGTCACCTGATGAGATATATCCTCACTCACACAAGATAAAAAAGTATAAGAATTTTCAAGACTAGCCTCCATGTAGATCTAACAATAATTAAAATCAACTGCAGTTTTAATCTATCACCTTTAAGAAATACACCAACAGAAAAATTCTTAAAAACATCACCCATTCCTAGTACCAAAAAAATGTGAATTTGAAAGTATGGGGGAGGGGAGAAAAACACTGCATACTACAAAAACTACCTTCTAGAAAGAGAGAATTTTTTTTCTTCCTACGATTATGAAACCATTAACAATGTAATGAAACTTATAAAAAATGTATGCATTTTTTATAGTAACCATTTTTTATTCTTTTTTAACAATTTCTTTTGGGGGGACACATTGTTAAAGCAGTTATTATGAAAACATACAGTTGTAATTCTCAATATATGATAAAAAAATATTTGTATTGCATCTTGGATGAAAAGAAATGCATAGGTATTTAAATGACTTATAAAACTTTTAACAATGTAATGAAACTGCATTTTTTATAGTAACCATTTTTTATTCTTTTTTAACAATTTCTTTTGGGGGGAGACATTGTTAAAACAGTTATGAAAACATACAGTTGTAATTCTTAATATATGATAAAATAATATTTGTATTGCATCTTGGATGAAAAGAAATGCATAGGTATTTAAATGACTTATAAAATCTTTAACATTATAGTAACCATTTTTTATTCTTTTTTAATAATTTCTTTTGGGGGGACACATTGTTAAAACAGTTATTATGAAAACACACAGTTGTAATTCTCAATATATGATAAAATAATATTTGTATTGCATCTCGGATGAAAAGAAATGCATAGGTATTTAAATGACTTATAAAACTTTTAACAATGTAATGAAACTTATAAAAAATGTATGCATTTTTTATAGTAACCATTTTTTATTCTTTTTTAACAATTTCTTTTGGGGGGAGACATTGTTAAAACAGTTATGAAAACATACAGTTGTAATTCTTAATATATGATAAAATAATATTTGTATTGTATCTTGGATGAAAAGAAATGCATAGGTATTTAAATGACTTATAAAACCTTTTTTTTATAGTAACCATTTTTTATTCTTTTTTAACAATTTCTTTTGGGGGGACACATTGTTAAAACAGCTATTATGAAAACATACAGTTGTAATTCTCAATATATGATAAAATAATATTTGTATTGTATCTTGGATGAAAAGAAATGCATAGGTATTTAAATGACTTATAAAACCATTTTTTTATAGTAACCATTTTTTCTTTTTTAACAATTTCTTTTGGGGGAACACATTGTTAAAACAGTTATTATGAAAACATACAGTTGTAATTCTCAATATATGATAAAATAATATTTGTATTGTATCTTGGATGAAAAGAAATGCATAGGTATTTAAATGACTAATAAAACCTTTAACAATGTAATGAAACTTATAAAAAATGTATTCATTTTCTTTTTTAACAATCTCTTTTGTGGGGACACATTGTTAAAACAGTTATTATGAAAACATACAGTTGTAATTCTTAATATATGATAAAATAATATTTGTATTGTATCTTGGATGAAAAGAAATGCATAGGTGTTTAAATGACTAAACAAAAATCTATAAATGATTAAACAGAAAACTTTACTAAAAACTTCTTCTTGATGAAGCAGTGAACAGAGATGAAATGAAGCGAAGATCAAAAAGAAAGAGGGTAAAAAGCAGAATTTTTGTAATGAATTAGTTATAATGACACTGTTTCTGTATTTTACTACTACATAACAAGTGTAATACGAAAATGCTAACTTATTTTACAACAGTAGAGAATAAAAAGGTCCCTATAATGAAAAATACAGCAATTCCTTTCCACCAGCACACTTCAACAAAATTGCAGCAAATGAATAAAACGCTAAATACATAATTAAAAGGACGAAAATATCCTGCACAGAGAAATTTTTACACATGGCTGAGCAAGGTAGCTTTTTAAATTAAACTTTCCTTTTTACTATTATTTAATTTCTTCGATGATCCAGTGTTACTTAATGGACTGTTGGTAACAGAATCATCTTCAAGACTATAAAACAACACAAAATCTTAACTGATAACGCAGATACCAACCTCAATTTCAATTACATTGATTGCAATAATTTACAACACCTATTAAAAAGAATATGTTTTAGACTATTTTCTTAGCCAGCTTCAACTCTATTAACCAATGCCAACCTAAACATGATGCAAATTATCAAGTACAACACACTTTAACAAGTCAATGTATAAGCAGACTGCCAAAGATACAAGATTGTTATTATTAAAACAGAACATTCAAAAGAATAGAAATCAAGAGAAAACAAATATAGGGGGACAATATCAGAATATAAAGGTCCTCATAATGGTAAAACGAGGGAATGAAGTAGCTATAAACAAGTGTTTCTCATCCAATTAATGGATTGGAAGTGTTACAGGTATGTAGTGCAGTTATTCAATTAATGATTTGCAATACTGCCAATTAGTCACATTCACAACTTGATAACCATTTAACAGTACCAAATATATATAGAGAATAAGATTTTATAAATCCATATTCTTACTTGTTGCATATAATTACATTTCTGGCACAATAACAAAGTTTAGAAAAATATATCTAGTATTAAAATATTTTTTCCCTTTCAAAATTTCTGAACTAATGAATATTTTAATTAAAATCATTCTCTCACTTATATGGAAGAAAGAAAAGTCATAAAATAGGAGGAATATGAATAACTTTAACAGATTGTGAACTTCCCCCCTTCTGTTTCACATCTTACAATGTATTCAAGATTGAAAAGCAAATAAATTTTTGTTGGTCAGATATACAAAATAATAAAACAAAATATTTTTCATTTTTTTGCTAAATAAACAGCAGACATATCACAATCTGAATAGCCACGAGATTTACTTTTCTTGTATAGTTGATTTGAAGCAGCTGCCAATCTCAAAGGCTGTTCATAGAAACTACTAGCTTCTAGAGCGAAACACAAATTTTTTTGTAGATACTTCAGTGAAGTGTTAGAGGAAAAGTTCTGATCCACAATGGCCTGACCTAATTCTGAAAAAAGAGGACAACCAATGGGGTCTAACTTAATAGCGTCCAAGAAACTACTTTTAGGAAGATTCATTCGATCAATCAGTGCCATTGTTTCTCCCAGGGAAGCATTAGCAACACCCAATAGCATATTATGGATAAGATTCACTTTTGAAGCTAATCCAAAGTCAGAACCAAAATAATATGTATCTTTAGACATGGAGCAGAAGCAGGTTTCACAGCTTTCAAGAAGCTCATCATCCCCTACAGAAATAATGAACAGTGATCCTTCTTCTGCAAGAGAGAGTGAACCAGAAACAGGAGCTTCAAGGTATTTCCCACCTCTTTCAGAAACAGCTTCGGCAATTTCTAGAGAAGTATGAGGATCAATATTTGTCAACTCAACATATCCTTTGGATCCAAACTGACATTTCTCAAGACCCTCCAGAATACCACAACTTTCAAACAAAACAGATTTTGAGGCCTCTGGTCCGGAAACGCAACAAAAGATAATGTCACAATTCTGAACAATATCAGCAGGTGTAGAGAAATGCTTGGCTCCTGCCTCAACAAACTGTTCGCATTTCTCTGGTGTTCGGTTCCATACAGAAACATCATGCCCTGAATGTAAGAGATTTTTCACAATCCTTTGCCCCATCATTCCTAATCCAACAAATCCAATCTTTTTTGAAGTTGGTTTGACATATGTTCTCATAGTCTCTTTTTTCAAGTCTAGAGAGGGTCTAGGAGGAAGTTCAAAATATTCTGATGCAGCCCTGGATATATCAACAAAAGGTAGAACAATTGAAACTGGATTGTCGCTATCTTTGGAAAGAGAGTTGTTAATAGAAATTTTACATAACTTTGGCCGAGACAACTCCTTGTCAGTTGCTTCTTCTATCAAATTCCTTCTTTGAGAAGATTTCTTGGTCTTTTCACCATTCTTCTGCTTGGTTGTCCTGCCTCTTTTTACAAAACGGATAGTAGGTTTTTTGAATAATTCATCCTCTTTAATAGATGGAATCTCCATTATTTTGTCCAAATCACCATTTTCAACATAATTTTTTTTTACAAGTTCGAGTTTTGGAACGATTGCAAGACTTGCTTCAACAATTTCCTCAATTGCTTTTACATAATACCCGGATTTTTTTTTCTTTACTTTTCTTAACATCTCTTCTGAATGAGGAACAATGTTTTCATCTAATATCCAAGCATAATTTTTACTTCCAAAAAAAAAGACATAATGTTGAGCTTTTCTATATGTAAATTTTTTCTTCTGCAGTCCTTTGGTAGTAGAGAAAACTTTTCCCTCAACAGTTGGAGGGTTTACAATCTGTGCAGGCCAAAAGGGAAAGCTTTTCATTTTCGCCCAGACTAAATCACCTATCTCAAAATCTTTTTCAGCCATCATCTTCTACTGATTATCTTTTGCCTTGCTTCTTATATCTATAACTGAAATAAAAGAATATACTGAGCATATTTGAGAAAATGTTCACATAAGGTACATAGACATAACTTTTAATTCGAGGGACAAAAACTACAACAATTTAACAAACTTGTATTCCACAAAAAAAGAATCTATTAAAAACAAAATCTTGGAAGTAGTTGAGGAATTCAATAAAACAATATTGTATTAAAATTTTTTGACTGAAACTGGAAAATATGTTACAAGATACGGATTAATCAGTTTCTTACTTATGAAATACAACACTTTCAATCTTCAGTTATTTAGAAGATTATACCAAATAATACTCCATGTAAAAAAAATCATTTAAAAGAAGATGCTCATTATATCAGCTCCAGAAATAATAAATTTAAAAGGGCAAATTCAGTCCCTCCCCAAATGATTTTTTTTACCAATGGCACCTTGCTAAAAGTAAGCCAAATTGAAAATGAAATTTACCTTTGTACACTCATGGACAAAAAAAATTAGCGCACCAAGAAATAATTGCAGGATTGTAACGAAACTTTGCATGAAGGTACATGTTGGGGAGATATGCAAATGATTAGAAATGCAGCGTGATTGCGCATTACGTATAGCTGGTAGAGGGCGTTTAATGTCGTTCCCCCATGGAGTAGAAAACAGGTAACCAAAGCTTGTTTGAGTGTGCCGCGTCGCTTACAAGGGAAGAATTGACGTAGACATGCCATTACGCCATTTTTGAAGACAATATGAGCAGCTATTACAGTTTGAGAGGGAGAGAATCATCGGCATGATGGAAGCTGGGTGGTCAGCTTGGCGAGTAGCTCGACAATTAGGCCTCTCTGATTCTGTTGTGAGGAGATGTTGGGACCAGTGGAACCCGATGTTATTTACACAAAGACCAGGATCACGACACCCTCGAGCGATCAGTCATTGAGAAGACCGCCACATCATGAGAAATGCACACATACAGACAACTGTTTCATCGGCCTCCATCCATGCACAGGAAGCACCATCATTAGGGGCCCCTGTGTCTACTCAAACCATACGAAGCCGCCTGGCTGAAGGACATTTGGGATTGCAGCACCCATTACGTGTGCTGCCCTTGACGCCCAGCCATCAACATCTCCGTCTGGAGTGGTGCAGCACACGAGGAAACTGCACTGCAGCGGAATGGAACCGGGTCGTCTTTAGCGACGAATCTAGATTCAATCTCAGCAGCGATGAGAATCCTGTTCGAGTGTGTTCCCCTGTGGTAAACGCCTCAATCCTGCCTTTGCTTTACAGTGACACACCGCTCTCACAGCTGATGTGATGGTATGGGGTGCCATTGCCTACAATACATGGCCTCCCCTAGTATTGATCCATGGTACCATGACCGCCCAGTGGTATGTCCATGACATCCTGCAACCACATATGCTGCCACTCATGCAAAGGCTCCCAGGAGCCATTATTCAACAAGACAATGCTCGGCCTCTCACGACAAGGGTGTCACAAGACTGTCTCTGCACTGTTACTACCCTTCCTTGGCCTGTCTGATCCCCAGATTTGTCTCCAATCGAGCATATCTGGAATCATTTGGGACAGAGAGTCGGGCATCCCACTTGTTTGAACAAACTAGAGGCGAGGTTACAGCAAATATGGATTGATTCATTGAATATTAACGTCGCATTGTTCAGCTACATGAGAGCTTTTGGCAACGGATCACGTAATTTTGAATCATGGTCAAGTGACGTGGACGACACCTGTGTGTGAGCAGGTACCCCCTCTCCTAAATACCACACCAATGGGAGGACGTTTCAGCTGTCGACAGATTTAACGTGCATTGCTGCCCTATACGGCGGGTCTTTAGTGGTACTGGGCTCGAACTCATGACATGCCTGACATTATCAGATACCTTGACCAATGGGCTACCGCAACCCTTTTTCATCTAGGATGTGTTGCTCCAGCACAGTAGAAAACTGTGGATTTCAAATGCTAAATGATGACGAGATTGTGACTTCCGTGCAAAAAGAATTTGACCCTGTTAAGCTACACGGGGCTTTTGGCGATGGACCTCATAATTTTGAACCATGGTCAAGTGACGAGGACGACACCTGAGCTGGCACTCCCTCTCCTAACTACCACACCACACCAACGGGAGGACGTTTCAGCTGTCGACAGATTTAACGCGCATCGTTGCCCTACATGGCGGGTCTTTAGTGGTACTGGGCTCGAACTTGTGACAAGGCAAGCCACGATCCCATACCTATACCACTCGGCTACTGCGGCCATACAGCAAATATGGAACAAAATGTCTCAAGACATCATACAGAACTTGTATGCCTCAATGCCTGATCGTATTGCAATGTGCATTCGCGCTAGAGGGGGTTCAACAGGGTATTAAATTTTCCAATCTTTTGCCTTTTTCTCTGAAATAAAAAAGATCCTTTTTCTTTGATTTTCTAATCATTTACTTATATCAAAGTAGTCATTATGTATGTAAAATTTTGTTTCACTTTGACGACTCCTTCTTGGAGCGCTAATTTTTTTGTCCATGAGTGTATTTATCACACTGTTCATCTTCAATTAAACATATAAATTTTTTTGAAAGAGAATAAGGCCCCTTAAAAAGAAATTTAAATGCATTAAGATTTTGAAACTGCATTAATAGAATGGTAAATACATCCTTATAATTGATGTAAAACAAACAAAAGAAAGTTCAAAATTAATAAATTAACCATTTTTTGAAAAAAAATTTTCCCCATTCAAAAATAGACAATTTTGATTTAGTTTCGATATACTTGCAGTAAAACAATTAAGCCAAAATCAAAGATTTTTTCTTTAAAAAAAATTATTATAAGGATTTTGGAATAAAGTACCGTAAAATCCAGCATATAATGAGCACTGCCATTTAATGTGCATCTGTATTTTACAGCTGCATTTTTTAATTTCTATGTACATTCGCTGTATAACGATTACTTTTTTGTTATGTGTACAATGCTTTTATGTTTTGAAGTCATTTATTGGAGAAATTATCCCAGGATTTTGAAAAAAATAGTTTGCTTCTAGAAATACAATCCTTTAACTTCATAAGTAATGTCAATTCTTTTTTTCTATGCTCTTCCCCCTTTTTTAAAGATATCATTTTTATATCCAACGTATAACCAGCACCCATAAATTTTGATCTTATTTTTTGTGTTACAAGTGTGTGTTATATGCCAAATTTTATGGTAAATAGGGTCAGGTGAAAAAATTAAGATTACAGAAGATTAACGAAAAGATAAAACCAATAGAATGATGGGAAAAAATCAACTGTGAATTAAAGGTAATTTAAGTTCTTAATGATTTGAAAGAATATTAATAGA
The DNA here is from genome assembly GCA_019973935.1 of Trichonephila clavipes. NCBI lineage: Eukaryota > Metazoa > Arthropoda > Arachnida > Araneae > Nephilidae > Trichonephila > Trichonephila clavipes. Next base: position 234,679 of record BMAU01000141.1, on the reverse strand, counting down.
ATCAAATGATTTGTAGTATTATTTGATACCATAGTGACTTTGGAGGAAAATAAAAACATATGATGAAAGTTAAAACAGGTTTCTGAAAATGCATATAAATTATTCATGAATAATACCTTTTTCTTATATTACAAATAACAAATGCAGAAAGGGTTAATTCCAGGATATTGACTACCTGTGTGCAAAGACCTAATAAGCCGCCCCTTTAGGGAATGTTTCATAATTTGACTAATACTTAACGTTGATGTTATAATCTCTCTATCCATATTAGAGTGAAAAATAAAACATTAATAAAAATGCAAATAAAATTTGAAGTGCAAAACTCAAGATTTTTGGCCAGTTAATAGGTTATAATAGTGACTACATTTACAAAATAATAAACAAAAATAGAAACCCTGAAATAAAAGACATTTTGTAACAAGAAATGCAAAACAACAATATTTATTCAGAATATATAATCTACAAAAAAAAAGTACCTAATAACTAACTACAAAATAACTTTCCTGGCTTTTTGAGATGCAAATTTATCAATTTGGGTGAATCAATTTTTCAGAGATTTTGGATTTGATAGACATGATAGCCAAATTTGAAAGCCTGCCTCTCTCTCTCTCTTGTGCCATAATATTTCTTAAGTAATTTTCAACAATTTTTAATTTACAGAAATATCATTCACATGAAGCCACAGAAACAGGTAAGGTTAAAAGAATTCTTATTGCTAGAGCAAAATTTGGAAAATAGGGAATTAGATTATTTATTGACAATTTCTTATACCTCAATTAGCTGTTTTTTACATGGAAAAATATCTTTGAATGAAGTTACTTCATTAAAGAGTTGTTTACTGTCTATACCTTTCACAATACTTCCTTCCCACTGTACTTGTAACTTACTGTTTAAGTACATACAGGTTTTCCCAAGATCATCGTTAGAAATTTTATGAAACTCATACAGAAAGCAGAATATTGAATAGCAATAAGGTATATTTTTCATTTACCGAAGATATTGTGTAATCAAAAATTGCAAAATAGACAGCAATCTTGAAATGACAGAAGGGATTTGAAACTCGTTCATCTCTGCCCTCGTAATCAAATAAAAGGGACCTTTTTCCTAAGTTTTGAGATGGGAAATTCGGGATCAATACCTAAATCTCTAGCAAGTATTGTTCCTGAGAATCAACAAATATTTTTAAATTATCGTCCGCTTTTTGGGAAACAAAATATTTTTTAAGATTATCTAAGCCTTCAATGCGACTGTCCCTCACTGTTTAATTTAGGATTTTGAAGCATTTTACTCAATACATCAATTCTTTATAATAAATCATATCAAATTAAAATTGAACACAAAAATTTTAATTTTTCAAGACCTTTAATTCAGCACTCATTTTTGTTTTCATTTCTTTGATGGTATGAAGGCATTTAAAGTGGTAATAATGTTTTTAGATTTGGTTTTAGAGGTCTAATAGCATTCATATGATTTTTTCACCTTGTATCACTTAACGGTTTTAAAATTACTTTTAGTGTTCTTTGTTATTACATCCCATTGATATGGGAGCGCAGAAAAGTAATTATATACCTCTTGTACCATATAAAAAACCCAGTAATTTTATTACAGGAGCTGGCAGCATCATTAACAATGAGATTTAATGTATGAGCAGCACACAGCATGCATGATGCATTAGGATTGATATCAAAAAGCCCTATGTTTTCCCCCTTTAAATTCTATCCCTTGTCATAGCCATGACCAAGCATATCTTTAACTCCTTAACTGGTTTGAATGTATACCATACAGGTCACCAGTTTGGCCGTATGCTGTACGGGTACTGAAATTTTCTTCCTTTTATCTTTGATTTACATATATTTTTAATTCTAAAAGTCAAATTATTAGTGCTAGTGTTTTTAAGAGATACAGTTTCCCCATGGTACTGAAATACTTCTCATCTGGGATTTTTTTTGTGCTGAGAAGTCAGGATTTTTTCACTGATAGCAGGAATTTAGATTCTTGAAAATATTCGATAAAGAACAGGGACTGGCAAGGCAATGTGTTGCTTCAGAAGAAATGAAAAGATTATCCAAAAACGCCTGTACTATCTCTGTTGCAATGTAAGAGTATTACAACATGCTTTGAACTGTGTGTGCCTATATATATGCATACACACCAAATCCTCAACCATTTGCAAAAGAAGTACGAACATGAAATGTTTTGGTATAAGTATGAGAATAATTCTCTTTTAAGATATATGAAACATTTTTCATAGCATGCAGAGTGTTTTTGTAAAAAAAAAGCAAACATATTTTGTGTCCCACAATTATAAAATTGCATGAAAACTTTAAAATTGAAATTAAAATAAAATTCTTCCATTTTCACATTCTCTTGAGCAATATGCTTAGTAATATGCAATAAAAAATGTGCCCATTTTTGGAACATTTTGGGCAAAAAAATTGACTACTTTGAGCTGAAGACTAGGTGATAACTTCTCTAACAGAAAACTGTGCAGACCTTCTCCAGGGGTATTAATTACTGAAAAAAATCCCTGGAACAATTCTAAAATATCTACCTTACCATCTTAGTGTTCACATATCTATTTACAAATGTTATTTGCTCGGTGTGGCTAATATCTGGGGTAGAGTCGAGAATTATAGCGCAATATTTAGTATTTTAGACAACGCATGTTATCTCATTACAAATAGATTTGGCTAAAAAATATCATTTTTATTTTGAAAATACTGTCCTTAATAGTTTGAAATGCATGCTTTGCCATCTTTGCATTTGCTGACATTATTAAGGTTTTCTCCATTTCCATTGCATTTAAAAATTACCATAATATATTTAGACAATCTAAAAAGGCTATTTTACATTTATAAACAGAGGGTTTTGTTTTAAAGAAATTATCTAAACTCAGAAATAAAAAAATCTAATATTTTGTTTCATGTATATACATGAAACAATCAATGCAACATAGGTGTTCATGTGGTATAAACTTTATTTCGTGTTAATGACTTTATATTTTCTAGCAAATCTTGAAAAAGATTATAGCTGGTAATATTAAGAATGCATTAGTGCCATATTTAGATTGAAAACTTTTTATAAAAAAATCCATTTGAAATTCACGAACATATTGTTTTCTTCACTCCTTTACATTAAAGCTATCTTTCATATGGTTAAATCTGGAAAGCTAATTTTTAAACCTAAACACCAGAGTATACCTAAAGTATACTGATTTGATAATAATAAAAATACATAAACAAAAATAAAATTAAAAAAGACTGTATAAACAGATTTTCCACACATATCTATAATCAACTTATAAACGTAGAAAAAAGATTTTAAATTATTTTTAAAAAAGTATTGAAACCTGTTGTAAAAATAAATAATCTGAAATTCTTAGTATAACTAATAAAATAAAAGAATGATTTCACCATATACCAAAATAGACACAATAATACACAATTTTTTTAATTAATTAAAAATCAATGTATCAGACTAAATATTTGGTGACAATTCAACACAGCTTCATCAATTCAATTTTAAAATGTGATACATACAGGAGGAGTTAAGAAGAGCCATCAAACAGATAATTCCTCCTAACATAGAGAAGATAGTGAACACAGTGATACAGTAAGGGTCTCAATGGATTAGATATGAAATTACTCTTCATCTAGGACATGGAGAATATATATCAGCAGCCAGATATACTCATATATATAGATCATGATTAGATTTTAAAACATGTTTTCTAGTGTGTAGTTTTCTACTGTTGATTCGTCTATTTGATTACATGGCGTCTTGTTACATTTAGGGCTTTAAAAAAATGCATAAAACACGCAATTTTTTTAAGTATAGTAAGTACTGAAGTACCATTAAGTACTTATAACACAAAATAAAATTTAAAACTTTAGCAAACCGTGCCAACATTAATACTACTATGTGAATATTTAAGTCTTTTCAAATAGGCTTTGTAATGAAAATCATTAAATCAAAAGAAGGCGCAAGATTTTTTTCTCAAATAACTTGATACGAAATAAAAAATTGCATGAAACTACCTTTTAATAGAGGCATAACACACTAAAAAGGAAAACAGGCATTGTTTATAAGCATTGTAAAACCTATAGACACAAAACTAACTATAATAAACTATAACCTAAACTATAATAACTTCTTTCCTCTATTTTGTTTTTCTAAATTGCATGGCTATTATTGAATTGGTAGACTTGAATTTTTCCCAGATGCATATTGAATTTAAATACACTCGGTCTTAGATAATATTAACCATATTAAATGTTTTTGTAAGCAACTTTTACAAAATCATTTTTGAAACAGCTCTGTTAAGCATCGATCCATAATGAGTCACCAATCTGCTAATAAACAAAACTTTTTCTATTGCTCTGCCAGAATTTTGTTATCAAATGAAGGATGCGTGTAAAGAGTAGACATTAATGGACAATGAATCAACACACTGTGCACTAACATTCTTATTTTTTTTAACTGTGCTATAGGGATATTAGGAATTATTTTGATTATTTAGTATTTAAAGCTCAGCATATTTATTCGACTTATAATAACTTATTTTGAGATATTTGTAAAAAAAATTTCTGCAACCCCATTTGTTTTGCCCGCCCATGTGTCGGACAGGCATTGCACATCTGCTAGGATTGGCCCTGAATGCAGACAAACACTTATAAATTCAGTCTTGTATTTATACTACAAACACTTTGAATTCATACTGCAAATAACACAGGCAGACAAAGAGTTATAAATTCAGTTTTTGCTTTTAGAGTAGTTGCATTTTGAAAGAAAAAGATGGGAGATATAATTTTACAACAGAATCCATATTGGAGTTTAGTCAAAATTTCCATTCATAATATAAAATAATAATTTTACACAGTAAAATATGTAAATTTGCTAACTGGTTTTCATTTCTTACATAGTCAGTTTTAAATTTGGAAAAAAAAAACACTTTACTTAAGTAAGATTCCTCCTAATAGTTTTAAATAATGTTACTCTGCATGCAGACAAGCAGAGGTGGTTCAAGCGACTGCCGGCCGCCAGGGGGCCCCAGCACAAGTAGGGGCCCGAGATTGATGGATTCCAGCTATAAATTCAACGTGCAGCAAAAAGATCTTGATCCAATATTGCAACCCCCTGATTTCCATGGATTTGAGTCATGTAGCAGCCCTAGCAATCTTTATTTCGTATATCTGTATTGTTGCAACCTCCACAAAGTTTTTGAATGCGTTTTTTTTTACACAAATTTTATTTTGAACAAACAAATAATATTCAAGTCAAACAAGTTCAGTTTTAGTTCACAGTCGTGCTTAGTTACTCTTGGATACATCTTACACTGATGGGGGAAAATCTCACCTCCAATTTAAAATTACACATATTACAGACTAATGAAACTTCAGCAATACATTTGTCTAGGTAACATATTTTATTGATTAAAGTTTCAAGATAACAGGTTAATGTAAGCGTGAGAAATAATACTTCTAATGTGAAATGATAGAGCATTAAAAATGGTGTAACCAACAATTGTATGCACTACGCAAGCATGCAAATGAGCATATAATGTATTATACAGGTACCTGATATCAGTTTGTGGGATGGAAATGCATGGCTGTTGCTCTTGGTTGGTCAATACAAGGTTGTTTAGTTCTAGTTGTGGAAGATGCTGTCTTTGTTGTAAAAGGATGTCTCATTCATACTTGATTGGACAAAGATCTAGTAGGCCAAGATAACATGTTGACGTTCTACAGAGCAGTGCTTCCCAACCTTTTTATCACTATGGATCGGTCAAAGTTTGATGATTTTACCATGGCCTGCTGGGGAATTGATTGTTTATATTTTAGATTGTTTTGATTTAATAATTTTAATTTAATAGTATTTAAACATGCCCACAGAATAAAATACAGTTACACCACAAGAAAAAAGTGATTTCCACGGAAAGTCGCAAAAACCTGAAAGAAATACACCACAGTAAATAAAATGGAAATAATTTAATGTACCTACTGCGGCCCAGTACTATTTGATCCACGAGCCACTACCGGTCCCCGGGTTTGGGATTGATGCTATAGAACATGGGTATGAGGGGGTGCATGTTGTCCTGTTGGAAAACATCCCTTAAATGTTTATAAATGGCAGTGCAGCAGTTTGAATTTCCTCAGACGGACATACAAGTTTGCCAACAGGGCGTGTGAATAAACCTCAAAAGTGCTCCTGCAGACAAAGAAAATTGCTAGCGCCAGACCATAACGCTAGGTACAGGCACAGTGTGCCTGGGCCACAGAAAGGATGTTTGCAAGTGCTGACCTGACCTTCATCTAATTACTATACATCTATCACTGGTATCTAGACAGAAACAGTTTTGATAGGAGTACACAACACATCGCTACTCTACTCTCCATTGATATCCAGTGTGATGTCATTGAAATCGCAGATGTCAGTGATTTGGAACTAATGAAACGAATTCTACAAAGCATCAGGACAGGTGTTATTTCTCAAACAATTTAATTTATTACAGTTCACTGTGTCACTATGGTGTTGGAAAAAACTGTAGTTTCTGCAATAGATGCACTACGAAGCTCCTCAGCTATATGGGGAGTATGGCAGTCTTCTTTGTCAGCAGTGACCCATGCATGGTTGGACCGTAGTTTTCTAGAGGTAGTACCTACCCGGGACCACTGCTACCAAAAATAGCACACACACATTAGATACAATCCTACCAAATCTTTCTGCATTATTGTGAAAAGAAAATCTACCTTTTCTTAGCTCTACTTTACTACCTTGTTCAAACTTAGCAAGCTGTTGATAATGGCTTCTTCGTCTCTAACATCAAAACACACACACACACACACACTACACTAAATCTCAACGATAAATAACACAAACTTAAGAGCATGTATTTAAAGTACACTTGATTCGCATCTTCAAAGTGGCGCAACTAGCACCACACTTATGCACCTGACTCTAAATTTGAATCAAAGTCTTCTGCCAGATGTATAAACATGCCTTTCAAACTTCATATTTAAAAGCACAACTCCTACTGGATGATGGAATTTTTATTTCCATCAATGTACTTTATTAATGAAGATAAATGAAACAAAAGTAAGTTATGTGATAAAATGCATGACTAGTTCAAAGCAAACTAATTCAAGCTAGTTGAATTTAGGCAATAGCAAAATAGAGATAAATAAAAACGGACCTGGTTGAAATCCATGATACGAATGAGTAAAAAAGACCACAATCTTGGATGCTGTTTTCCTTTGAAACAGATGTGAACAAATATGAAACTTCCTTGATGACCATGATTTGGAATACCATACTCTTGAGATAATAAATTATTCCAGCAAATCATTGTAGTGATTCTAGCAAATAATTGAGTGTGAATTGTTAAAAAGGACCTAGTCTTCTAAAATCTCTAGAAAATTATATCCAGAATTGAATTTGGAAAAGTGGAACAAGAAGCAACTGATTTATCAGGGCTCTCCTTTGAAGAGGAAACTGGACAAGCTTGCAGGCAGTAAAAGGTAAAAATTGTTTTTGGTGAAAGTAAAGAAGTCGGTTATGAATTTTTGAAAGAAGGGAAAATTTCATAGTGAAGTCATTTTATTCCATATGTGATAGAGCACAAGAACAGAACTATCCCGAAGAACTGAGTTTTATGAAACTGTTATAAAATACTTTACGGTATTTTTTGACAAGAGATTATTACCTGAAAATAAGTAGGAATTTACACAAAAACTAAAGGAAACTTACAAAGACTATATTGAATCCTTTAATTTCGACGATATGAATTGGGTCAACTTTTATTATTTTTAAAAAGAAAACAAAGATACAACGAAAACTCCACTAGAAATGTATCGCATTGCAAGAGAAATCCTAATCTAGATATATTTTCTGTAATGTAGAAATATTTTTAAAAATACTGATATTAAATGCATCAGGGGAGAGATTTTTCAGTTTTAAAGCATGTTAAAAATCTCTTTAGTAAGGTTTTTAATTTTTTTTAAATACAATTAAGATTTTTCTTTAGCCGTATAGTTTTATTATTGCCAATACATTTTATTTTGAAAATTTAAAAGTCAGAGATCTTTTCACTACTTTAATTTTTCGACTCTTGGGCCCATGGGGCTCAAACCTTTTACCCACCAGGGTCCTCCAACTACCTTAATCTGCCTCTGAGCAAAAGGTCTTTTAAAATTGATCTCACAATTCAGAACCACTGTCAAGTAAGAAGGATCACATCCAAGCAAGGATGGAGATAATAGTAAATACTTCTTAAAGCATAGCAATAATTTATGTTTTTATGAAAATACATACAAATATTAACAATCTCAAAATATCAGTATTTTAAACATTTTTAATTGCTCTTGATATAGCTGAAACTTAAAATTATAGAAACTATATTTTTAAAATCTTAGGATTGATATAATTCATCTATAATTGGTTTAGTATAATTAACATTTTTAGAATGAGAGATTCAGAAATTTTTTTCACTATGATTGCATATGCATTTCATTTGCAACAGCTGTGTACTCAAATTTCTTTTATCTTTATTAATAAAACCAACAATTTCAAAATTCATGATTTCTTTTATTTTTTTCAGATTTCTAAATTCTTGTGCTAGTACATATATCAAATGATCTACCTACAGTTATCCACAAAAGTGTTTGTACACTTGCAATTTTCTATAAAGTTTAATGTTTACAACTTATAAAAAGGAATAAATTGGAATTTTTTACACCTGCAATTTGATCTTAAATGGAATAACGTAATCCATTTTTAAAACATAAGTATAACTATTATTTTTAAAAAAAAATTAATAATTAAAAAATTATTCCAGAAAAGTATTTGTACACTTAAAACAAAATTCTAAAAAATCTCAACATAGCTTTAAATATTGTATTTATTTCTTAATTTAGTAAGATGTGTTCTAGTATCCACAATAACTTTTAAATGTCTTGGTATAGATTTCATCAGCTTTTTGTAATTTCTGCATCAATGTACCTCCATTCTTCTGTGATTGTTTTAACTTCACATTTTGTTTTTACATGTCATGTGTTTTCCTTCTTTTAATAAAATTCTCATCAAATATGTTCTACTAGTCTAGGAGATGTTTTCAGAATTTGTGGGGACAGTTACAGAAACATCAGCGGTGTACATTGGACGTCATTATCATAATAAAAAAAGTAGTTTCCAACAGCCAAATCTTGGAAAGTTACAGTTGGGTTTTTTTTGCGGGATATGGAGTAACAAAGGCTATTATCCCATATTGGGCAGTAATTTCAAATCATTCTTTAAAATATTTAAATAGAGCTCATGATTCACATTACCATAAAAAAATACCAAATTACCTAATTCTGAAGCCGATTTACACCCTCCCATCGCAAGAACACCTGAAATTATCACTTAAAATTTGGATATTGGAGACTTCATTTTTAAACATGATACTGACACCAAGCACATTGTGTGTGTTCTCAATGTATGCCACTGGTGTCTCCAAACCAGGAGTACTCAACCTTATTTCCTGCAGGACCGCAAAGATATGATGAGTATTTCACGTAGGCCGCAACATGCAGATAATGGAAAAAATACACTGTAAGACCATAGCAACATTGACAAACAAAATTTATCAAAAGCTTAAAACTCATTTTGGCTTTTATTTTAATACAATATTAACTTTTCTATTGAACACACACACAAATATTTATTATTATGACTTTTTTACTGAGTTAAGGGATAATTACTATTTCCTTTTATCTATGACCAAGCATCTTGCTAATATCCTACTATTAAAAAAACAAATTGATTGCAAAATTGATATATTTAATTGCTTAATAGAATTTTCTACTAAATTTTTAGTACATTGTTCTCCAATAATTTATTTCCTTAGAGTAATGGGCCATGACTGGGCCACTCAGAAAAGACCGGCAAGCCACATGTGGCCCGCAGGTTGAGTATCACTGCTCTAAACTGCCCCCAAATTCTGAAAACACCTTCTAAATCACCTGATTTAAGCCAAGTTAAACATATTTGATCAGAATTTGATTTAAAAAAAAGAAAGCATGTGACATAAAAACAAATTGTGAAGTAAAAACAATAATCTCAAAAAAATGGAGGAACATTGATGCAGAAATTACAAAAAGCTGATGAAATCTATACCAAGACATTTAAAAGTTTTTGTGGATGATAAAACACATCTTATTAAGTACTAAATTAAGAAACAAATACAATATTTAAAGCTATGTTGAGATTTTTTGAAGTGTACGAAGACTTTTGTGGCGTAATTTTTAGCAGGTCTTGATTATTAATATTTTTAAATAATGTTTTTACTTATGTTTTAAAAAAATGGACTATAGAGTGCCTTCAAGAACAAATTGCAGGTATAAAAAAATTACAATTTCAATGTATTCATTTTTATACGCCAAAAACATTAAACTTTATAGAAAATTGCAAGTGTACGAACACTTTTGTGGGACACAGTATGTTCACAACCGTATGTATTTTAAAATTTACAGACCAATTTGTAAGAAAGACTTAAACTCGTTCTGTATTACATTCAAGGTAACACTGGATGGGCAGTTTGCAATGAGTGCCATTTGAGTTAGTCCCATGTAATCAGGTGTGGCTCTACGACCGAACCCCTGCCAGGCCGGCATTTGGATCGTATATGAAGAACATTTTTTTTGTTACAAAAAATTTGATATATTTTTCTTAATTATTATATGTGAATTTGATATTTCATTCAATTTATCTTATCTCCTTATTTTGTACTCTTATATGTTAAACATCAGTTTCCTTTTATGTTCAAACTTAAGGTTTCGAGGCAGGAGTATATGTTAAATCATGAAATTTGATATGTTTATAAATCTTTCACTAGTAACTTTCTCATCTTTGAGTGGGGTCACAACACATTCCTTTCATCTATATGATGTCTCATGTCACCAATGCCAATGGAAATAGGGGTAATAAGAGCTTTTGGTATATAGAGAATCTACAGGAGATGTTTTAATTTATTCTTAAAAGCACAGTTGCTATAAGTTAAAATACATGCCTGTGTGATTCTCACCATCAGTAGACGCTCTTTCCAAGAAATTGGCAATTCCTTCTCTTACATTTGACTCCTTTGAAATAATAACATGCAATTATATTCTTAATTTTGAATTATTTTGGATTTTTTTGAGACTTAAAATAATCTATCTAATCTATATATATATGCTGTCTTTCTGTTCACAAAAATTATTCAAGTTTTATAGGTGTGCATCTATGTGAGCAATTTACCTTTAATTATAATTTTTTACTTTAGAGAGAGGGGTGGAATTTTCCATTTTTGTCCCGGGTGACAAAACTACAAGAGCTGGTTTTGTCTTCTAAATATTATTGGATTCTTAAATGTCTTCACATTTCATTAATAAATGATAGTTTAAAAAACTAAAAAAAACACACTTTTATTGTACATTGAACTAAAAAAGGAAAAATAAATTATAGTTTAAAAAAAACTAAAAAAACATGCTTTTATGGTTAATCGAACTAAAATGTAAAATATAATTCTTAATATAAGAATAAAATGATTAACGAGAAAATCATCGCGGTAAAAGTATGGGGTGCTTGATATCAATTGTTATAATTTCTTACTCTAGTTCTATTCCGAAATGCTGACTTAGTGTAAAAATGTAGTACAAAGCCCCCCACGTTTTTACCATAATGACATTAATTTTCTTGTTAATCATTTTATTCTTATACTAAGAATTATTTTTTACGTTTTAGTTTGATTAACCATAAAAGCGTGTTTTTTAGTTTAAAATTATAATTTATTTTTAAGTTCAATCTACAATAAAAGCGTGTTTTTTTTGGGGGTTAAACTATCATTTATTCATTGATGAATCAATCTTAAATACATCAGTTTTTCAATCCAGGTCAATACGGCCTGGTTTGCAAAATGTAGGCTCAGCCGACTGAAGGAAATCTGGAAGAGCTAAGTTTAAAATATTTCATGCAAAAGAAGGTGTAAAGTAAAAGATACTTTTCACTAAAAAGAGCTCAATATTCGCTCATAAACTTGCATCAGCATTAAACTTAAAAGTACACAATTCGAATAGAAGAGTTTGCGAGATATTTTTTAATCCAGTGATCTCTGAATCAATTCTCATCTGTTTTGGTAAAATGAAGCAATTAATGATATTTCATTCCACAGATCCAACAAGAGAATTGAGAAGAGCATACTTTATGTCTGAGTTTAGCAATTAGAACACAATTTTTTTTCTCATGCTCGAGTCTTTTCTTTATTTCCATTTTCAGAAAAACTGGGCAATTGTTTATATTATGGTAAAAAATTACTGATGCACCCTCTCCTTTTTAACATAAAAAACACTTTGTTTGTTGTATCTGTATTAACCCTGAACCTTTTTGCTACAAGGTTCTACCTTAATCTTTTAGTTGCCAAATATGAAAATGGTACATGGAATTAGTCGCTAAATCTGAAAATTGTTATTCCTGATGATCTTGACCAGGTCAATGGAACAAAATTATGAAATTATTCTATTGTCATCGGTCCTTAACAAGTGTGCAAATTTTCGAATTAATCTGACCCTTTAAAATGGGTAAAAGTCGAGTTCAAAGATTCTGTTACATATAAGTGAAGCTTATAAAAGTGTGCTAAAAATGAATATTAAACCTTGAAACTTTTTTCAAAGGATAAAATATTAATGATAATTCAAATTTTGAAACCTAAAATGTACTAAATGTTTGTGTTACCATGGAAAGCTTTTTTAGTTATATAGATGGAAAGATTAAAAAAATCAGTGTTATAAACATAAACAAAATATTCTTTCAATATGAGATGGAGAAATCCTTCAGGTCCCTAATTATTTAGAAGAATGGTTACACAAAAAATATAAGTGAAAAATTTCATTCAAGAAGCATTAGTAGTTTTTATTTTATCGAAATCTCTTTGTTTGTTATGCTAATATTTATGTTCTGTACCAGACTTCCTAGGACCAATTAGAAACAAATTTTAAAAAAATTTGTATTTTTAAAAATAAAAACTGACAAAATATTTAAAATGATGAAATATAATTTCAGAATGCCTAAATCATATGAAATTTCAAGAGGTTTTAAGATTAATTAGTTTTTAAAATAAAACAGTCTTAATATTAAGAGGTTTTTTACACCTAGAAATAAGTATTTTTCGGAACTAATTTGATATCGGGGGTAATAGCGCCACACACAGCGCTTCTTGTTGTGGGAATGGAACCCAATATGGCAGCCTAGTGGTAATTTAATGATACACAATAATTTTAAAGAATTGTTGTGAAATACATTGAAATGTATTTCAAACAAAGGATATAGAAAAAGATTGAGAATAACATAGATCAATCAATAAATAATGAATAATAATATTATGTAATAAAAAGTAACATGTACTAATAATAGTATTATAAGCAGCATATAATTTATAATATTTATTATTGTATCGTAATTATATATAATATTCATATAGTATGATTTTATAACAGTTATTAGAAATAATAATCATATAATATAATTAAATAGTAATCATTAAAAAGAATAATCGTCGAATTGTAAAAAAATTAAAATAATGCATAAGATTACTCGTATTACATAATTATAAACAACACTAATAGCTTCAAATAAACAACACTAATAGCTTCAAATAAACAACACTAATAGCTTCAAATAAACAACACTAATAGCTACAAATAAACAACAATAGCTACAAATAAACAACAATAGCTACAAATAAACAACAATAGCTACAAATAAACACCAATAGCTACAAATAAACACCAATAGCTACAAATAAACACCAATAGCTACAAATAAACACCAATAGTTATAAATAAACAACACTAAGCGATAATTAAAAGCACAACACATATTCTTTTAAGAAAAAATATTCTAGAACTCACTCATTTTAGAAATATTCATATTCGAAAATTGTACAGAATTAAAAAGAAGACGCAAGCAAGAGAAAAATTACATTGAAAATGGTTAAATTTTTAAAGAAATCGTCTGAAATTCATAGGGTTACAGCGGGGAAAAAACGAATAAAAGTTATTTCTAATATACGTTATCCCAATGGCAACCACATCGAAAGACGATAAAAATATTAAGGTAACCATATCGCTCATCTTGGTAAACAAACAACTTTGCGCTATTACCCCCGATATCAAATTGGCACCATTTTTTTAAATGCAATTTCTAAATGGAAATACAGCATTGGACAATATTTTACATATATATTTGTTTTTTTAATTTATCATTTACTTTACATAAAGTTTTAACAAAACATTCATTATACTAAAATCTTTATTTTTTGTACTTGCGTAGTATTTTACACAATTCCAACTTTCAAAATAACTCACCAATTTGGAACCCTGATTTGAAATGTCTTACACACTGAGTTGGTAACCAAGGGCTTTGTTTCATGTAATGCCGCCAATATGGTTGCAATACATAAGAACCCTTTTTCTAATGCAAAAATTTGAAAATATGTTACTCTAGTCTTATACGTTACACCAATACCTGAAAGATAATATTAAGGTTTTGGTAGTATAACTGACACAAATTCTTGTTTTAAAATCAAATAATTCTTCATATAATCTCTAAGTGAAAAACAGAAATTGCTTTTGTCATTTTTCTATTGGTAATGTTTCATATAGAATCAAAATTAAATGTTGTTTTTGATTGTTAATGATGTGATATATATATATATATATATAAATTCAAACATGCACTTTAGTGATATTAGTTAATACTTCATTATGTCATCAAATAAGCAAATTCATTTTAAAGCTAAATCAAAACATCACATTATTTTAGTAATCTAAAATAATAGGTATTTACGTATTATTGCAACCTATTGGAGATATTATATGAAACAAAGCACATGGTTAGCAATAACTAAATTCATGTGACATCACGATCACGTGATGACTGGGTCATGTGAATATGTTGTCGTTTATTTACTACTATTGCTTAGGATTATTTTGCATTTTACTTTCTAAAATGTCTATTTTGCTGAAATGGTTGCTCGATCAGTAAAATAAAGTATGATTGTAGGGAAAAAATTTTTTTAATATTCTGGTAAAAAATCTAAGTGTTTTGAAAACATGAGAATTACAAACCATCTTTTCACTGTTTATTATGTGTTAGACTTCTTTGAATAATGTTTTCAATACTGTAAGACAAAAGAAACCTCTTTAAAAAGGATTTTGGATAGATGTATACTCCTACAAGAATATAAATACTTTAAAGCAAATTTTTGTTTATTTTAAATAAAATTATATAGAGAACATACATAAAACTAAAATGTTAGTTAACTTAAAAGCAAATTTTCGTTTATTTTCTATAAAGTTATATTGAGAACACATAATGTTTAGTTAACTTAAATTTTACTTATTTTAAACATCTTCAGAGTTGTTAACAAAGGTACTTCAGCATTTAATTATCTAAAATTAGAAGCAAGAATCTGATATGTAATCATACATGTCATATCAAAAACAAGTATATATATTTATAAAACTTATTTTACTTAATAATTGTACAATATTGCAGGGAAAAAGAAAAAATGACAGTGACGTTAATATGTAAATACCGGCAAATATTTTTTTAATGAATATGTACGAATTACAGTTTTAAATACAACAATTAACATTCTTATTTATACAAAAGCTCTAAATTCAGCAAAAAATAAAAAAATCAGACAAATGAAACAGGAAGTGAGGCTACATAAAATTAACTTATTATCAATTCCTAAAATAATCTCAAGTAAATGAAAAGATTCATTTGAGATATTAGTTTAATTATCATTTTTTTTGTCAGCAAATTACTCAGCAAAAAGAACATTTTTTTAAAGTTATCCTTTTCTTTTTTTGCAGTGAAATTTTGATTAGCTCATTAAAAAAAAAAATTAGCATAATTTTAATATAATTAATTGACAGCAAATCCCCCAAAAGCAACCACTCTTCATGAAAGAGTATTTTGCAAAAAACAGTATTACTAAAAGACGTTAAAAATAACATACCCACCAAAATACAATCACAATTTTACAGTGAAGTTAGGAGAAGGAAAAATAATCTCTCAATGTTAATTTAATATAGGTTTTTGAATTTCTGAATCGCATAAATCCCAAAACAAAGATTTATTACAGTTAATTTCTTCGCGTGGGATATGAAGCAATAAAGGCTATTATACCAAAATATTTATAACAGTTTTGAGTCCGCTTAATGAAGTTACAGTTACAGATATGGATTTTGTGCACTATATGAGTTTTCTTCTTTGAAGGAAAATGTAGTATTTGCATTAATAGAGCCATTATAGGTTTAAATATTATTACGTTGATCCGGGTTCGATGATTTTATGCAAAACAGTCATAAAGAAAAATAAAATTTCTTTAAGAGCAATGCGAATTTATTGTCGAAATTCCAATCCTTGAAATGCAGGATTCAGCAGCAATATTCACAGAGTAAATCTCAGAAGATCTTCACACCTTCAACAGCAATCAAACACAATTATCAGTGTCTAAAATACACGTAGGTAAAAGATTATTCACAAACACAGCCGAGCTAATCATTAATCACGGTCAAAACAAGTTTACTTATCCTTGGTTGAATCAATAGATGTCGAGGGTTTGTGCGGAGAGCCCGATCTCTGTAAGAGATCTGTATCTCTTATCATAACAATTGGGAAATGGCTTTAGTTTCTTAATTTTCCCCTTTAAAAATTTTAAGTATAAAAAGTTACGTTAAGTACTGGATTGCCAAGGTAAAAATCACTGAGCTGCAAAAAGTGCTGGAGGAAACGGTTCTGTGGCGACTGAAAAAGATTAATCGGTGTGGAGAGAAAACCCCGGTGTGGGGTGGCAGTCGAAACAGCCGAAGATCTTTGCAAGAAACTCATCCTACCTATCAGCGTGCGAGATTTCTCAGTGAGGTGAAATGGCGAGAAAGTTGGGATAAAAAATTGGAAGGAAAAGATGCGATCAGAAAACGGGAGAGCTTGTCTCCCTATTGGTCGGACTGCCCGTCTCCCATTGCAAGAACGAAATTTAGAGAGGTGAAATATTGCAAATTGAGTTGGAGAATCGGAAAATAAAATGATATGTAGATAAGATTAAAAGTTGGGGGAGGGGGATGCGTAGTAGATTTTGTGACATAAAACACGTTTCTGAACTGTCTACCCATCTCTAGCAGAAAAGGGTAGTCGATAAAGAATTTTAGTAAATCATTTGTTGCGTCTTTTTGAAGTCAAAGAGCTTGTCGTTATTACTTTCATTGGGGGATTTCTTCTGGGTGGGCCGAAGTCCCAGGTTTTTGTTTTTAACTTCGGGTACCTGAAAGGGCATTTGCGAATGAAATATCTTTAGTTACGGCGTTAAACACCTTATCATTTTGTTTTTATTTTTAACGTTGTGATTAATGAATGGTTCACCTTTATTCTGTTTCAGTTTGCGGAACTTTTCGCATTGGCTCTAGTTGGCCATGTGTCCTACCTTGTTGCAAATAATGTACGTAGGGTTTTATATTTTTCTTTAATTGGGCAGTCATTAATGTGAAATTCATGACAGTTCAGTTCAGTTCAGTACAGTGAAATCACTGTAATAGTGGAGACTTGGCTAACGCCTTATGCTCCGATAAAATTTTGATTAGTTTTTAATCCAAGTTGTAACGCACAGTTCGTGATTGCACTGTCCATCAGTAATTTGAATTATCGCGTTGTGCTTCTACTGAGATTGATGAAAGTAGAGTATAGAGTAACTGGAATTTTAGAATCTATTGGGTGATGTCAGAAATTTTTCAACTTTTTGAACATGCTCTATTGTTTTACATTTCGCTATTGAGGAATAAGACCATTCTCCGTGGTTGGAGATAACATTTTTCAAAATTTCACGCTGCGATTTGTATTTGATACAGTTTAATATAAAATGTTCACTAGTTTCTGGTACTTTAAGGCCGTATCACACGCAGACTTATTTCGAGCAATTTTTCGTCCTACTGAGGAGTGAAGGGTTGCCGTAAACAAAACGACATGCTCTGACGTCAACCGCGCACTTTCACCACATTGAAATGTTACTCGCCGATTTTTCTCCTTCGGAAACAACCATACATTTTTTTTATACCGCTCGAGCTTTTATTGACAGTCAAGAACAGATATGGCGTCTGACGATCAAGTGATTCTTGCGCTTGGATTTGCTGCTATTTGTGACATTGAAATGAGTAAAGCAAAAAAAAAAGAAAAATATGGCAGAGAAAGTGGCTGCAACGGAGAATACAATTAGGATGCTACGAGAATTTAATGAAGGAATTAGCTCTCGAAGTAAGTATCTTTTTTCATTAAACTTTATGTATATGGGCGGCGCATGGATAAAAAAAGTGGGGGAGCCCAAACTTTCTACTTTATTTTGGTTATAAATTTCTTTTGTAGAAAAAATACTTTAAAGCTACAAAAAGTAAGGGCACCCCTCCACCACACACTTCCATGAGCCGTCACTGCATAGGTATAAATAGTCCTATGCATATGATCAGAATTTTTTAATAAACTATTGATTATTTTCATATGGTCTACATGTAATTTGGAGATATTAATTAACCACCTTGGAACCATATTTGAACATTTTCCATACCTGAATATATTTTATGATAAGATGGTATTTATGAACATTTTTTATTTATATATGTACAATGACCTAATGAAATCTCTACATAAATATGAATAACATTAATTTTGAATTAGTACCTATATTTATTTATTTCATTAAGTTTTTCACATCCTCTCAGAGTCTTTTCATTTTTGTAAAAAAAAAATGTTATCTAACATTTTTCAGCTGATATTATGTATTGTAATTAAAGCTTTATGCTTAAAACATTATAGACAGTTGCTTTAAATAATATTTGAAAAATGAGGGGATGAGCTCACAGAGTCTTTCACTCCTCAAATTACAATCTGTTTTAGGTAAAATATATTTATGAAAGTTATGCATATATTAACAATTTGCATTGTTGAAAGTTAATTTTTCTATAAATCATTAAATATTTTATTATTTATAGGACAGTGAAAGTTATCGTAGATTTTTACGAATGGACGTTTCAACTTTTGAGGAGCTCGTAGCTCTTGTATCTCCCAGTATCGAGAGAAAGAATACCTCAATGAGGAAGGCAATTCCTGCTGCCGAGAGGATTGCGTTAACATTGAGATATCTTGCAACAGGTATTACAACATATTTAATTATGAATCAATGGTACCATTTTATTGAAAATTTACTTTTCTAGATCAATAAATTTATATTATTCAATTTCTTCAATGCATTAAAAATATTCTTTTATTCATATCTGGTGAAACGCAATCCTCTTTGAGTTATCAGTTCCGGATAGCCCAAAATACCATATCTGGTATAATACCAGCTGTTTGTGCAGCCATTTATCACCATTTAGGGTCAGAAATCCGAGTCCCTGAATCCGGAAATGAGTGGAAGATGGTCGCAGAAGAATTTTGGGCAAAGTGGAATTTTCCATTGTGCCTTGGTGCAATGGACGGAAAACACATACGAATAAAACCCCCCTCTCATTCAGGAGCAACATACAGAAACTACAAGGGATTTTTCAGCATCGTGCTGTTGGCCCTTGTAGATGCCAATTTAAAATTTTTGTATGTTGATGTTGGCACTAATGGACGAGCTAGTGATGGAGGCGTATGGGGGGAATCTAAATTGAGGCAAGCCATTACAAATGGTGATATCAATATTCCTGAAGCAGCCGCGTTACCAGGATCGGCATCTAAATTGCCATTTGTCATTGTGGCTGATGATGCCTTTCCGTTGATGCCAAATATCATGAAACCCTATCCGGGCAGTAATTTAAGTAAGGAATGCTTAGTTTTTAACTACAGACTTTCCCGTGCTCGGAGGGTTTCAGAAAATGCATTTGGCATTTTAGCTGCTCGCTTCAGGGTATTTGGCACCACCATTTTGACGTCTGTGCCAAATACTAAATTAATTGTGTTAGCTGCCTGTTCCCTTCACAATTTTTTGACTAACAGGTCAAAAAATACATACATCCCTGAAGACTGTGCAGACAGGGAGGATATTTTGAATGGAGTTTTAATTGAAGGGAACTGGCGGCAAAACACAAATCCACTTATTTCCTGCCAAAGGATCTCTAGCAGGGGATCCAATTATGCAAAAGATGTCAGGGACAGATTTTGTAATTTTTTTAACTCTGAAGGTGCTGTACCCTGGCAAGATAACAATTATACATTGCATTAATATTTTTTTAATACATTTATTATAATATATATGCAATGTATAATTATTTATCTTTTTATTTAACTGTAATGAAGAGAAATACTTGAATTTTATGTTTTTTCTTATTATGTTTAAAAAATACACAAGTACAATTTTTATTTCTGGGAATAAAAAAAAGTTATATTTTATGCTGTTTATTTTTGTGAAGAAATATCTTTAAATCATGCAAAATTAATGTATAATAAAACTTTAAATCTATATTATTGACTTATATTTTTTTTTAATTCTACATGCATTATAGCGGGAATCAAATTGTTTCAAAAATATTGTACTGTGTGGCATGCTGAATCATATTGGTTTGGCACACCAAAGCTAAAATGTTCCCACCCCGGTTATATAAATACCATCACCCTCCATTTAATTTTTCCATTAAAAAAGATATTCTGTGGTGTTATCACTGTCAAAAAGGAACTATTAATAAACATTTTGTGTTGAATCATTTACAGTAATATGCATTGCCTTTTTTATTGTCATCAAAACAAAACTTGCATTTTAAAATATAACTTTTGTAATATAACGCAAGTCACAATAAAAATGAAGTTAAAACAATATACAACTTTACTTTTTATTTTGTACTAACAAACAGCAAAATATTTTATATATGTAATAACTTACACTGATCTCTGCTCATAATTCGAATCTCCTTTATTATTAACATCTAATTCATAAATCCTATTTTGAAACACGGGACTCAATCTTTTTTGTTGGTATATTTATTACTGATTCTTTAGACCAAGGGAGACCAACCTTTTTGGTAAGAATACCGCTATCTGATAATGAATCATTATGTGTGCCACTTCATACTTATACAACAAACAAAAAGATGTAAAGAGTTTATAAGTTACTTATATATTGACTAATGGGATTTTCACGCAAATAGCATATTTCTTAGGCCAAATCTGAGTAGGGAAAACATAATAAATACTTGAGTTTTATTGAAAATAAACTTTTTAGAGATAATATAAAGTCAATACTTTCTTAATGTGGCTTTTGAATTTGTAATTTTTTTTAACAAATCATTCTATATTAAGATTAGTTCTGCAAGAAGTTAACAAAATTAAATGGTTATAGGTGTATATTAGTTTATTTTTAACTATACTGATTTATATAATGTTTGTATTAGAAAATACTTGTTCACAAAAAATGTTGATCCAAAACTACAATAATATCTGACTGGCAAATTGTGCGGATAACAATAAGTGTTTTGTAGAGAAATTAAAAGAGGATTTATGAAAAAGATAAGCATTTTCATGCACCTTACTAACCACGATTTAATATCCTCTTTGCCTAGACATGTGACTTAATTTTTTTTATACATTTTTCCAAAATTTATATAAAAACCTGTACATAAAAACTATTATTTGAATACTTTCCACTCCTTTTCTTCGCCAACGTGTAAAACGCACAAGTATTTTTGTGTTGTTCAGATATGTTTGAGTGTCACCATGAATATAAAAGCTGGATGTAAATTAAGATGTTTCTTTGAAAAAAATCTCATCTCTACAAGAACTGAGATAATGAACTACATAAAATAAACACAATTATGTATATAAATAAAATTCATTTTTAAAATTAAGTCGATTAAAATCATCGTAGCTTATATAAAATAATTTTGTAAAAGAAAACATTGCTAAAATGGTAAGAAATATATTTTATTCTAGACACTCAAAGAGTGTAGCGCAGAGCTTTCGACGTGCTGCTACCTGCTGCTTTGGGCAGGGCAAATTATCAAGCTCGGAGGCTATGAAACCAGCAAAAGTCTCATTGACTGTTTTTTTGCCCACAGCCCCCAAGCATTTTTCCATACTTTCGTAAAATGCTTCTTGACTGCTCTCAACTTTTCTTTTTTTGGCTCGAGGTGTTGAGGTGGTCAAGGGAGGTGTTGAGGTGGTCACAGGAGGTGTTGAGGTGGTCACAGGTGTGGCAGCTCACTTTCAGATGGGGCTCTGTTTGGAATGGGAGGCAGTTCCACATCATTCTCAAACAAGTCCTCATCGCTGACATTCAATGAAGTCTGTAATAAATACATGAAAGAATTAAAAGTAGTATACATTTGAAAAGAAATATATAACTTCAGGGGTAAAAATACGTACTGCATTAACTTCCAGCTCCATATTGTCTAAATTTGAGATACTATCAAGTGGTTGGATAGTATCATCAAGGAACTGGAGGCGAGCGAAGTGTTCCCACTTGGGAACCAAATCTATTGCACCTGTTCCACTCCTAAAAGAGGACAGTTTCTGCTTTTCGTTGCGGTAGTAGGTGCGGAGATTCTTGAACTTCGCAATGCATACTTCTGAAAATAATAAGAATTTTAATTGAATTAATAAATAATTGAATTTTCTGTTGTTTACTATCCTGGGTTCTAAATACAATACTTTTTGTCTTTACATACAGTACCTAGCATATGTTAATCTACTTTAATTATTATTTTAAGGCATATTCTTTTAAATGTGAAGAATGGGGTTCCCCGAAAACACCTTATATGTATGAGGGTTCCATGAATCAAAAAAGGTTGAATATCACTGATTTAACATAGCTTTATTCAGGTAACTGTAATTTCCTGTTTAAATTTTAGAGCTGGTCGAAAAGAATGAATTATTTAATTATTGCTGTATAACTCTTTAAGAAAAAAAAGCCTCATAACTAAAATAACTAAGCCACCAAGTAAATATTCCAGAAGTAAACAAGAAATACACAAATCAATGGATAATTTCTGAAAATTTAAAACAATTTAAGTTCCATTTTGTTTTTCAACGAGAAATCCCGTGGCGTAAAAGTAAGGTGATAAATCATCAAAATTTCAACCCAAATTAAAATTTTAATAGTTTTTCTGCATACTTGATGAACTCTTTCATCATAATATCTCATTGTTACAAAAGTGAAAAAAGTTTTGAATCTAATATTCCTTCCTGGTGCAACAAATTGCCCAATTTTGTAACACAATGGATACAGAAAAGATAACTTGGACATTAGAAAGCTGTACTGAATTTTTTGACAAACAATACTTTTTGTTATATATTTTTATTATTAATTGTATATGGTAAATTTATTGATTGCTGTTTCAAAGTACTATTATGTAATGTAACTTTGGAAAATTTATAAATACATACACACACAAACATATATAGG
Source organism: Trichonephila clavipes (assembly GCA_019973935.1). Lineage (NCBI taxonomy): Eukaryota > Metazoa > Arthropoda > Arachnida > Araneae > Nephilidae > Trichonephila > Trichonephila clavipes. Next base: position 211,236 of record BMAU01000141.1, on the reverse strand, counting down.
TATATATTCCAAACATTTTACTCCAACATTACTAATACATCTAGCGAAGATGGTTAAAATGAAACACTTCGCAAATACTGCTGAAGATAATTCAAATTAATAACAAATAAAAATAAATAATAGTCTGTATTACTGACTCGCAAACTTTTCAATACATAGGCTGTTGCTGTAGCATTGTTGCCTACGCCAAACTGACTTTGGCGATAATTTGGCGAAATTTTATCAAAACAATCAGATCCACTCACAGAACAAAAGTACATATTATTTCTTAAATACAACAAGAAATAGACGTTGCACTAATTGTTTGACAAGAAAGTAAAAAGAAAAAAGGTATTGTTAAAAATATTTCAACTTACCTGGCGTGAAGAAAGCTTCCAGTGCCGGCCACCTCTCGCTCATTCTCATGGCGATCTGCTGAAATCCAATTTTTTTTAAGCCTCTTTGTAAAATGAGGATGCCTCGGATTCCATAGATATGGGAGCTTTTCAACCTCATCGATTAAAAAGCTCTCCATTATCCCATTCCACTTCATCAGAAACATAGACGATGAGCAAACGCGTGAAGTCGAGGCAGCCATCTTGTCTTCGTTTAGTAGACGAAGAATCCTATTGGCTGGAATTCCAAGCAATTTTTTATTCCGGGCAATTTCTTCAGCTCACTAGCAAGAAATTGCTCTAAAGCGGTTGCTGTGGCAACTGAGTAAAAATTGCTCGAATTGGACCAAAAATTGCTTGAAATGTATACGTGTGATACGGCCTTTACAATCTGCACACAAAGGAGAATCTGTTTGTTTAAAAAGGAAATATATATCATTTATTGCGTAGAAAAATCAAAGTTTACTTATTTGCAAGAATATTTCTGGGGCGATTAAAAAAGAGGATTCAGGGGATATTTTTCAATGCGGAAAATTTCTCTGTTATCATGAGAATCTATATTATTAACCCTCCAATCAGACAGCACGGACTTTTCCGCCTTACTAGAGAGGTTTCGAAAATGGACCACACTGAATTTTTCGTAAGGCCGGGGACTCACCAAAAATGAACCAAACAGATTTTTTCCTCCTCAAGTAATGTGTTCAAAAACGGTAAAGTCGAGTTTTTCCGAATTCTTTTCCCCCCTTTAAAGGTTTAGTATCTTGAAAGATAATTAGAGACGGTCGGGGAGACACAATGGGCATTGAGGGGAAGTTTTATGGCTCACGGGGAGACCGGTTCCTGTAGCAATCGTAAAAACCTGGGAAGAATTTCTTTAAACCCTAAAGTGTACGGAAATAATTGCAAGTCAACGAGATGAGAATTCTCATTTTTTTCTTTACCTTAAAATTCTCGAATGGAATTAAGTTTTTATAATGTATGTCTAAGTTTTTAAAAAATATCTGTAGCATTTAAATTCAAATTATATATTAAAACATTGAGGATAATTTACTGTTTCATTTTTCTTATTTTAATCAATACTTTCAAGGATTTTTTTAAAATGATTATTTTGTTATGTGTCAAAAAAATAAAAAAGAAGGTTCAAAATTTAAAATCTTTTAAAATTTTGGACACTTCTAAACATGAATAATTTTTAAGCTTCTGTATTACATTATTTGCAAAAAAATTTTATGCATTGTTAAAAAAACCCCTATTTAAATCTTTTAGTTTTTCATAATTTTAAAGCCAGATATTCAGGGCATCATACATAGAATCCCTTGTTTTGTATTGTTCAGATAACAAATTATATTTGAATTTTGAATGTCTAAACATTAATTTCATACAAAGAGAACTTTTACTACAAGTTTATATTTTTGAACTTGAATCTTCAAATAAAGAGTATTTAAAAGCATCTGGACAAATTTACAGTTAACATTTGCGCATATAAATAAATATAAAGATCCTTTTTAAATTCAAGTTAAAAGAATATATATTTATGCATATACCCTGATCATTCATGTTCCATTAGTGGTTGACTGAAGAAAAGGTTATTAAAATTTGTACATTTTTATAATCTTAACCATGCAAAACTAGGAATTTTGTATTAGCTCCACTGAAATTTTGCATTGGAATTTCGATTCGAAAAAGATATTTATGCGTGTCTCACATACTCAGTTGAAAAACATATATGTATCATAAATACTAATAATTCTTTGGATATTTAAAATTATCATTAGATTAATTTTTTAATATATATATATATATATATATATATATATATATATATATATATATATATATATATATTCGACTTCTAATATTTTTCAAGTATTCCTTAAATTTCATATAATTTAATTAACCCTCTAACCGGATAGCACGGAAAATTCCGTCAGTGTAAAGATGCTTCGAAAATGGACTGCACTGATTTTTCTGCCTTCAAGTAACGTTTTCAAAAGCGGATTAGCCGCACTTTTCTGAAATCCTTTCCCCCTTTTAAGGTTTAACATCTTGAAAGATAATTGGGGACGGTGGAAACAACACAGCAGGACACTGAGGGGAAGTTTTATGGCTCCCAGGAAACCCCGTGTTTTGACCCTGGGGCAATCGTAAAAAATCGGGGGGATTTCTTTAGAACTTAGGAAGTGTTTACTTGTTACCTCGTATTTTAAAAGTTTTGAAAAGTCCCAACGCATAAGTAAAATATGTTACAATTCCCTTTTGGTTTCATACTAATTTGAAACTGTAAGAAGTTGGGGCGTATCAGTGCAATCTGCTATTTTATATAGTTAGACAAATTATCTTTTTTTAAGTATATTCTTTCGCTTCATTTTTCTAATTTTAATCAAAGCTTTCAGTTTTTGAAACATGATTATTTTATTATAAGATACCGAAAAAATTAATAAAACACCAAACTCTTTAAAATTTAAAACCTTTTCAATTTTCCAACCACTAAAAATGAATACATTTAAACTTCATCAAATCATTTGATACATTTTCTTACACTTTGATAAAAATATAATAACGAAAAAAAACTAATTAAGATTTATTAGTTTTTTTTTTTTTTTTTAGATTTCAAAGCCCAAGTGTTCAGGGAAGTTTAAGTACAGTGCCTAGTTACATATTGTTAAAATACACCGAATTATATTTGAATTTTAAGTGTTTGAACTTCAGTTTACATCAAAGACAACATGAATGAAGATTTTCACACATTTTTTTTATAACTTGAATGTTTGAATAAATGGTATTCAAAAATATACGGAAACATTTACAGTAGACATTTATGTATATAAATAAACATAAAAATCAATTTTAAAATCGAGCTATTCAAAAACATTCGAATTATTGTTCAAAAATATCTATTTATACAAAATATACCTCAACATTTATCTTTTTTAAAGGCTAACTGAATAAGTAATTAAAATCTGGATATTTTTTTTGAAATCTCGACCGTATAAAGCTAGAAATTTTACACTAGAAATTCCATTTGAAATTTCGAAAAAAAATGCATCGCGCAGTTAAAAATTATTTACCATAAGTGTTAGCAATTGTTTGAGTATAATAAAAAATTCAAATTTTATTATTTAGCTTCTTTGGTATCTTTTAATATTTTTCGATGATTTCATACAATTCAGTTGAAAACTGCATGCTAAGAGCAAAAAATATACTAAAAAAATTGATGAATATACAATTACAATAAATTTTTACATAGAAGCAAAACTGAGAAGCTAAAGCGTAGGAATGAAAAATTTTTAGTATATCTGAAGTAGTTTTCGAAATATTTATTTTAAAGTTCAGAAAATTTGTGTGCGTTATGTTATACTTAATATTAATTAAATGGTTAAAATAATATGTTAATATTAGTCATGTAATCGTATGATGACACATTCATATACTAATAAAAATTATCATGGTCATTGATGCGAATGTCAAGAATTTTATGTAATTTTAAATTCAGACATTAAAATATTGATGTAGAAAATATAAAATGACCATCTAAAATACATGAAAAATGCAGTCTGCTATAAAATGATCTTGACAAACAAAATCCGGCATTTTCACTTACTATGGCAGAGCCGGCTTAGTCAGGGGCGATCTGGAAAAATAGAGAGAACCGCGGTTTTGATGGATGCCGCTCTAGCTTTTAAAGTTCCCAGGAAAAATTATATATATATAAATTACAAATGCAAAAATAAATCTTGTAATTTCCCATACATTTTTATAACAACGAATTGTGGAACTGGCTTCCAATACATTGTTGTGTTTGACAATATGTAAGGTAACCAACCCTACTTTAGATAGATTTGTACTACTTTTTCGTAACCGTATTCCTTTTAAAATTAATTCATGCAGCCGAAATACACCTTTTGCACCCTTAAAAATTTATGTAAACTATAACGGTTAATTTTAATTTATGCAACTTGTGAAATGTTCATAATTTACCATTTCCGTCTAAACAGTTTACATGAAAAAAAAGTTTGGACTCCCTCATTCATTAGGAATTTATATAAGATTCTAACATTAAATTATCTTTTTCACCGAATAGGATCGAGTGGTAGTGTGAAACAAAACATCTTGCATTTCAGGATCACCTGCTGTTAGACTTGCTATTTCCTCCCACTTAGTTCATGAAGCTTGTTTTAACAGATTTATTCTCACAGTTGCCTCCTGGCCTAGAACTTCATCAAAATTATCAATGGTGGATTGCACTCTTGATAGGGCATCTGCTATTGCTAGGTTCTTTTTTGGAACATATTCCAACTGAATGTTATATTTATTGAGTAAAAGTAACATACGTTGAAGACGAGGAAATATTGTATCATATGATTTCTTACTAAGGACCAGTATTGGCTTATGATCTGTCTGGACCGTGACAATCCTTCCATAAGTGTAATAGTTGAAATTCTCCAACCCATATAACACAGCCATTAGCTCCTTTTCAATTTGAGAATAACGTTGTTGTGTCTGTGTTAATGATACAGATCCATATGCTACTGGTTGACCTTCTTGCAGAAGCACGGCTCCCAGTCCATTTTTGCTAGCGTCAACAGAAACAGTTATTGCCTTGTTTCCATTAAAATATTTCAAATAGGGAGATTTCCTTATGGCTTGTTTTACCCGCTCAGAATCCCTCTCTGTGTTTGCATCCCAGATCCACATATAATCTTTTTTAAGAAGCTGCCTTAGATTATGCGTTAAATTTGAAAGGTGTGGTGTAAATTTTGCTAGATAAGTTACCATACCGAGAAATCTTTGCAAACTCTTCAATGGCTCTAATTTTCTTGGGATCTGGTTTAATTCCTTCATCGGGCAAAACATGACCTAGATAGTTAACTGAAGTTTGTGATAGCTGCGTTTTCAACACATTAAATTGGCCTTTTTTGCTTTCAAGCGTGTTCGACGTAATAATCTGTAATGTTCTTCCACGGTAGATGAACCCAGTGCAATATCATCAAAGTGAGGATTTATATCTTCATCTTCTTCATAAATTTCATCCATTGCCTTTTGAAATTCTTCAGGAGCAGAATTCATACCAAATGGCGATACTAAAAATCTGAATCGCCTCCAAGGTGTACAAAATGTGGTTAGATATGAAGATTCTTCATCTAATGGTAACTGCCAAAAACCATTTTTGAAATCTAAAATAGTAAACACTTTACCACCTTGCAGCTTTGTAATTAGTGCATCTGCAGTAGGGATTGGGTAATGAGGTCTTTGAATGGCCTCATTCAGTGGCCTGGGATCAAGACAAATCCTTAATTTCTTAGGCGAGTCGATTACATCCATGTTGCTCACCCACTCAGTTGGCTCTTCAACTTTGCTTATTATGCCTGCTTCTACCATATTACTTAGTTCTTCTTTAACTTTGTTATGTACAGCTAGATACACTTTACGGGGGGCTACTACATGAGAAACAGAATTTTCTTTTAATTTAATTTTTACAATTCTTTTAAGTCTTCCTGTACCAGTAAAAACATCAGCAAATTCTTTCAAAACTAATTCTGGAGTTTCAATAGGACTTTTATAGATCATATTCAATCTCTGGATCATCCCTAACTCTCTGCACGCTTCAAGGCCTAAAATTGGACGTGAATTTAAGCTTGCAACTAAAAATTTATAAATTTTTCTATACCTTTTAGTTTCACAGCTGAGGTAGCACTCACCTAGAATTGGAACTCTGTTATCACTATAGTCAAGCCCAGCAATTTTGCAATTTCTTACTACTGGCTTTTCATCCCATTTTAAAAGTTCTGACTCGGAAATTACATTCACCTGGGACCCAGTATCCAGTTTAAACATTACAGAATTTTCATTTACTAAAATTTTTTCATACCACGCACAGTTGGTTTCTTTCGCGTCCAGTTCATTTACTGACTTCAGTTCCCCAATATAAATAATATCAGAATTCTCGCTGTTATCTTCCATAGCATTCGCTCTTCGAGCAGCCATGTTTTTCTATTTACTTTGGGTTCTGCACATCTTTGCCCCGTGATTTCTTCATTCACAATTTCAACATTTTGTTCCGAATGCCGGACATTTCTTCTTGTCATGTTTTTTCCCACATTGCCTGCAGTTGAACTCAATTTTCTGATTATTGCTGCACTGCTTCCAATAATTTTTAAAATTCTTTAAAGCATTCACAGTAAAATTTTCATTCATGACTGATGCTTGTACCTTACTATTCTCAGCGGTTTTGCATTCACTCACCACCTCCTGTAGTGCCTTGTTTCTTTAATTAATCTTTCTTGCAATGCTCTGTCCAACAGTCTTTGAATTAATTTATCCCGAAGCATGCGGTCTTGGGATTCACCATAATTGCATTCTACGACAGCGTTACGAAGCCTAGAATAATAGTCCGTAAATTTTTCTCCTTGTTCCTGTTTTATTTCCAAGAACTTAAAAGAAGCAAAAATTTCGTTTTTATAGTCCAGAAAATATTTATCAAATTCCTGAAGCACTTGTTGCAGAGTCACACCCTCACAACCATCGTTAGGCTTAAGGTCAAAACCTCGTAGCTATTTTTTCAACTCTTCTCCGTATAAATGACAAAATAGAGCCGTTTTTGTTTTCTCTGGCGCTTCACTGTATCGAAGGGCTTCCAAATAATCTTCAAAATCTTCTTTCCAATGTCTCCAGGATTCCGATGGATTCGTACCTGCTTCAAATGCTGGAATCGTTGGTAAATTGTTTGCCATTTTTAAAACTATTTTCTAACAGTCTCTAAATTCGCAAATTTTTAAGTATTTTTGAAGAAAATGCGTGGAATCTTTTTCTGACACCATATAATATTATAGTCAGAATCACATGATGCTTTTAAGGACAGTTATTTATTAAGTTTGCTTAGGCTACGTGATGCTTCACGTTCTACATCGGGAATAATAATGGCGTCCTCTCTTATTAGATTACATATTATAAACAAATAGGTTTAATATATGTGGCGCCATCTATTAAGAAGTAACAACTAGTATATAACACTGAGTAATCTTTTTTTCGAGTCCGTGTACTTCGTATCACTTTTGCTGCTGACAATGTCCCAAATATTCTCGACGTATTTTGGTTCTAATTGCGATACCAAATAATGGACTTTTGATTCTTCTTAAGAAATTCTTGATATCTGGAACTGAGCCTCAACTTGATAAAACCAAATTTCCGGCCGTCAGTCCAAAACGGTGGTATTTTTATGTTGACGGTGCTCAATTCTAAATTCTTCGAATCTTAGTCAAGCATTATAGCAGACTATAATTATGATTGAATTCAATGAAAAATTCAAATAAGATTGTTCCGAATCACCAGTTTGTTATGAACGTTTGGTTCTATAACATTTGAAAAATAGAAAATTGCTTCAAAGAATTCGAAGAGCACGTTTATTCCATTAGGCTTATATGAGCTAGAATCAAAACATTGCAACAAATCGAATCAAAATATACCGACTGTTACCAATCGGATAAACTGAAGAAGGTCACAAGAAATTGTTTCCAGATTTACAAATGTAAATATAAATACAGTTAGATTACATAAAATACAAAATATAGTTCATTACAAATGCCTAAATATAAAATTATGAAATTCATTTTAAAAATTAATTATTGTAAAAAATTATAATGTTCTACAATTTTATTACATTTTTGTTTGTTGAGTAATAATATTTATGTCAACACAACTTTAAACTAAAAAATTGCTGCTATCTAGCTGCGCAGATAGACACTTTCAACCGACGTCCGGGGTTTGCGCAGTGTTACAACAGTAACCTGTTTAACCATTCGTGCGCAGTGTTACAACAGTAACCTGTTTAACCATTCGTGCGCAGTGTTACAACAGTAACCTGTTTAACCATTCGTCTAAAAACTGTCATGATTTTGGATTGTGCGGGTTCGAGTGGGAGTGTGCTAAAAATATTGGATAATTTTGACTTTTCAAGTGGATTCGAGCGGGTGAGATCGTTTTGATTTTTTATTTTGTATTGAATTTTAGTTCATATAATTTTTATTCCATCTTCGGATAAGAGAGCTTTTAATTTAATTATTTACACAAGATAGTGTATTTATACAATTTTGAGTGTTGAAGTAGGGAAGACAAAATGGGTGACTACCCTCCTCCAAATAATAATATGGACGTAGAAAATGGAAACTCAAATTTTTCATTCAATAAATATAGGTGTAATCTCACAGATATAGAATTATTGACCAAGTTTGCGGAGAGACAAAATTTAAACACAAGTCCAAATATTAAAATTTTCTTAAAATCAGAAAATAATTTTCAGAATGGTAATCCACTTAAACTAAAGGAAAGTATAATGAAAGAGTTCACACTTAAAAAAATATTCTAAGTATAAGCAAAACAAGAAACGGTGAGATCATAATTAAAACAAATAATTGCGAGACCGCCAAAGAAGCTTTAAAAATTAAAGAAATTAATGGTGTAAAAATAAGTACAAGATTGTCCTTTATTGGCCTAACCAGTATTTATATATTACAAGGAATAGACACAGAATATACAATAGACGACATAAAATCGGAATAAGAAAATTACAATTAGGCAATTTTTGATATCCAACGCTTTACCAAAAAAAAAAAAAAAAAAATCTGGATTTAAATCGATCAAAACAGTTAAAGTTACCCAAATTAAATGCAGTATTCCCGAAAGAGTTCCAATAGGATTTTTGAAATGATTAAAACTACTCTCTACTATGAAAAACCTAGGCAAAGCACAAACTGTTGGAAATTTGGACAATTTCAAAAATTTTGTAGAAGCTCAATAAAATGCCGAATTTGTTCACTAAAGCACTCTGAACACGATTGCAAAGAAATAAAAATAAAAAAATGTAGCTCTTGTGGAGAGGGGCATGAAGCTAATGATAAAGATTGCAAAAGATATCAAGTAGAAATTGAAATCTTAAGAATTAAAGTACAGCAACAAATCTCGAGAAACGAAGCAGTTGAGAAATTTCGAAGGGGAAAAAAACATCATACTCGGCCAAAACCTATAATGATCAAACAGAGAAGATAGAAAATCTTGAAAAAAAGTTTGTGAAATTAGAGTTGAAATTTGAAGAAAACAATAACATATTTGAAATGAAATTAGAACAAATAGTAAAACGCTTCACGACAGAACTGAATACAGTGGTAGCACAAAAAAATTTAAGATTTTCTTCCCTAATGAATATCATGGAATCCACCCTAAAAAAAGTTGCATCCAATATAAACATTCAAAAAGATGATGATTGTCTAATAAATAGAAAACAAAATGAAAAAAAAAGATCCAAGAAAATATCAGAACAGAGAGAAAATACATTAGAACGTGCAGTAGAAAAAAAATAAAGGAACTTAAATAAATAATCAAATTTTCTTATATTCTCGCTAAAAACTCAATATTATAACCTACTTTCTTTTTTCGAATATTTAAACTAATTCGTAGTATTGCACCTTTTTTTTTTTCGTTTTAAATCATGAACATAATCCAATGGAATGCACGTGGAATTAAAAATAAGAGGTCAGATATTCTTTTAGCGCCAATTTTTCAAAAAGCATGTATTTTAATAATTCAAGAAACCTGGTTACCTACAAATGATATTTTCACAATTCCCAATAAGAATATATTCAGAATTGATAGGGAAATCAAAAGAGGAGGAGGGTTAATGATAGTTTAAATAAAGATATTAGCGCAATAAAAAAAATTATTCGCAGAAATTAGTGAAGACTTAGAAATTTTAATAGTCAGAGTTCAGATAGATTTAGTTCCTATCACAATTTTTAATATATACATCCCACCGGGTAACTTTAAAGACATCAATTTATCAAAAATAGCATCATATATTGATAATCACAGTTTGATATTGGGAAATTTCAACACATCTCATGAAATATGGGGATCAAAAAATTCCAGTGCTTCTGGAGAAAAGATTTTTGACTGGATCATTGGAAATGTGTGTGTGACTTAATATCATTAAACGATAAAAGTCCAAATTATCTTCATTCTTTGGGTATTTTTACATCTATAGATCTTTCTTTAGCATCTATAAATTTAAATTATGATTTATCTTGGTCCACAAATACCGATAATTTTGGAAGTGACCACTTCCTCATAATTATTAATTACAAAAGAACAAACAGCTCAGTAACTAACAATTTTAAACAAAAAACAAATGGGAACAAATTTATCAATATTATTCAACAAAATGTAAATTTAAATGAAAACATAAATTTAGATATTATAAAAGAAATTAAAAAAGCTCAAATCTTAACTCAAGAAACCGGAAAAAAACAGATCAGTTCAAGAGCTCCATGGTGGACAGCAGCATGAGGCATTTAAGAGCAAAAAAAAAAGAAAACTCCTTAATAAAGCAAGGAAAATTTTTAAAGAAGAAGACTGAATAAAATATAAAGAAGTAAGCGCAAAACTTAAGGGCAGTCGGAAAGGTAAAATTTGAATTTTTTGTCAATTTGAGATTTTTACATTTTCAAATAGTACAGATTTTAACCTTTCTAAAAATTTCTTACTTTAACCTCTAGGGTAATTAGAAGCCCTAAAAACCTATTTTTAAATAATCGTTGAAACTGGGCCACGCCGATTTGACAAGCGAAAAAGTAAACAAAGTTTTTTTGTTTTGGCTTAAAAGTTGAGTGTCTGGTATAAATCAAATTATTTATCTTTTATTGTATAAATTGAGCCTTTTATTATTTTATTTCCTAACCCATTTGAAACTTCACTATATTTTTAACAGTCAAATAAATGTTTGTTTACACTTTCAAAACTGCGTTGTAATTCTTGAACTCGCAAGTATTCTTTAACATTATTAAGCTTAAACTTTCAAAAAAATAGCTATAACATATCGACTTTACCATGCCTACAGCATCAACTAAAGTATTTAAGAAACGAAGAGGAGTTTTTTATAAAGGAAGATGTAATAAAAGTAATGATGGTTGTGGTGAAAGCAATTCTACTGTTCCAAAGAACTCTGCTGATGAAAAGAATTGTGCTGATGGTGCAAAGCTTTGTACTAATGAAACTGAACCATCTGCCAGTGAGAGAAAAATTGTAAACATGGATATTTCATATTCGGATGAGACTTTTTCTGGTTTCAGAACTGTTATTGTGGACATTAACCTTTTAGCTTGTGTGTTTTTTGAAGCTGTAAAATGTATAAAGTGTGAAAAAACAGGACTCAGGTTGCACCTCAGTGAAAGTAACTGTGGTGAAGCTGTGAAGTTTCACTTAAAATGTCCTTCTTGTAAATATAACTATACTTTTTTTAACTCCAAGAAATGCGATAGTTCTGAGAATTACGAATTGAATACCCGGCTAGTGTATGCTATGCGATGCATAGGTAAAGGTGCTGAGTCTGCTAGGATGTTTTGCGGTATCATGAATCTTCCCCCGCCACCCACAAAATTCTCAAAGTACAACCACATTTTACTGCAGGCAACAAGAGAAACCTGTGAACACACAGTATGGCAGAAGCTGTTCGTGAAGCCGTTGATGAAAATGATGGAAAAAGGGACCTTGCTGTTGCTGTTGATGGTAGCTGGCAGAAGCGTGGTTTTTCTTCGAAGAATGGCTTGGTGACAGTCACAAGTGTTGATACCGGCAAAGTTATAGATGTCGAAGTTTTTTCAAAACATTGTATTTGTCCGAACAAAACCAAGCATCTTCAAAATTGTAAGAGAAATTTTGAAGGCTACAGCGGTAAGCTCTATCCATTTTTCAGCGTTCCCAGTCTCTCTACAATGTTCGGTACACAAAATATTTAGGAGATGGGGACTCCAAGGCTTTTACTTCTATTATCGAGAACAAAGTATATGGTGACCATTGCACTGTCTAGAAATTAGAATGCATAGGTCATGTTATGAAAAGAATGGGGACACGTCTTCGACGCTTGAAAACTAAGATGAGAGGTCAAAAACTTTCTGACGGAAAGCCTTTATGCGGAAGAAATAGATTGACAGAGGCAGAAATCGACCGTCTGCAAGCATATTATGGTCTAGCTATCCGTAGAAATTTGTCTAGCGTGAAGGACATGCAACAAGCCATATGGGCAATATTTTTACACAAGCTATCAACCGATGAAAAACCTCAGCATGGATTTTGTCCCTCTGATACAGATACGTGGTGAAATTTAAAAAAAGCAGAATTGCTTGGGGAGACTTATCATCACAAAAATAGTTTACCTGTGGATGTTGTGAAGGCCATGCGACCCGTTTTTAGGGATTTAGCTAATCCAGAATTGCTAAAAAAGCGTTTACATGGAGGTACGCAAAATCCTAACGAAAGTGTAAATAATGTAATATGGTCTCGTGTACCGAAGAAAACATTTGTACAATTAGAAGTTTTGTCACTGGGTACATATGATGCAGTTTCCTCATTTAATATGGGGAATGTATCAAAACTAGAAATTTTGAGAAAAATGTGTATTGAGCCTGGTGATTACACGGTACAGGCGATGGAGTGCCTCGACAAACAGAGGCTGTTACGAGCAAAATACTCTTGTTTACAAAAAACAAAGGAAGTTAGGAAGGAAAAAAGAATTAAAAGGAAGAAAGAAGATGATGAGCTACTAAAAAATGCTGATGATTTAAAATATGAAGCTGGAATGTTTTAATTAAAAAGTAATTATACGTTAAAATCAATTTTTCTCAAAATGTCAATTTTTGATGTTCGATGTTCCTTTTCTTAGAAACTATTGTTCACAGGTATGTAAATTTTTTATGATATATTTATAATGATGGCGAATATATACTGAAATGAGCTTTTTGTAAAAAACCCCAAAATTTATTTTTTACAAATTTTTTTATGTGAAAAACGGGTTAACTTAAACTATGCTTGATAAAATATTTTATAAATTATGAAAAAATTCAAAATTAGCTAAAAGCTCAGTTGAGTATAATGAGAAATGTGTATTTTAATTATATGAAAAATTTCAACCATGTACATATAACAGATTTTGAGAAAATGTACCTTGAAAACAGCCAATTTAACATTGTCGGTATAGAGGTTTCCGACTGCCCTTAAGCGAACAATCAAAGCCTGTAAAGAAAATTTTTGGCACAAGACTTGCAAAAAAATATCTTCTTCTAAAGTTCTTTTTAAAACAATCCGAATAATCAAAAATAGAACAAATCCTAACAATTCTTCAGTTAATATTATTGAAAATAACGGAACCATATTAACAAACAAACAATCCCAAGCAAACTGTTTTTTACAATATAACGCAAAACATAACACCGATAGTATTCCAAATATTTCTATTCCGGACAATAGCCAGGATATTAATAAACCTTTTTCTTTAAAAGAATTAGAAATATCTCATCAAAAGAACAGCAGTCCAGGGCATGATAAAATTTCTCTAAAATCAATAAACCATCTCCCCATCAAAGCAATAAATCTCCTTCTGAAATCCTTTAATGACTGTTGGTCTTCAAGCTAAATTCCAAAAGATTGGACTCACTCAATTATCCTACCTTTCATAAAACCTCACGAAAATCCCAAGGAAGTTTCGTCATACCGTCCTATATCTCTTACTTCAGTAATTGCCAAATTATTAGAAAGAATGATTCTACATAGAATGCTAGATTTCAGTTTTCAAAACAAAATTGTTCATGTTAATCATCATGGTTTTTACCCTCACAGAAGCAGCATTAATACATTACTTCAATTACAACATGACATTATACTGGCTAGAGAACGCAAAGAATATTTTATTTTGGTAGCGTTCGATATTAAAGCAGCATATGACTCAGTGTGGCCAAATGGCCTTATTTCTAAATTTAAAAAAGTTGGATTCTCTGGTAGATTACTACGATGGATTCAAAACTTCTTACATCAGGGAACAATTCAAATCAAATGGAGGAACATTTTTTCAAAAATCGTAACAAACAATTATGGTGTACCCCAGGGTTGTACCTTGAGTCCTTTCCATTTTATGATTTATATGTCAGATATTTTTGAAATTCAACACGACAGTCATCTTCTGGTTTATGCTGACAACCTTTTTTTTATATAATACTGGTACAAATTGGAATAAAACAATAGGCGAAATGCAAAAATCTTTAAATAAAATTTCTGTCTGGTGTAATAAAGGGAAATTGTCCACCTCTCCAGAAAAAGCAGTCTAATCAACTTTTCCAGAAAAAGAAGCACAATACCTCCATTACTTAAAATATGCGACAAACCTATTCCCGAAGTGAAGAGTCTGAAAAAATCCTGGGTATCATCTTCGACCCCAATATCACCTGGAAAAATCATATTAATTACCTACGTCAGAAAGGATTCAAACATTTAAATGCAATTAAAGCCTTATCTTCTTCGAAAATAGGAACAAGATCTGATCATCTTTTAAATATTATTAATGCCACATACCGTTCTATCTTTGACTATGGAAGTCAACTTTTTTCCTTTTCTAGCAATAGCAACAGACAGAAACTAGAACCGATTTACAATGCTGCCTTACGTTTAGCCCTAGGTCTCCCAAGAAATACCCCGTTATATTTATTAAGAGCAGAGTCTATGAATGAAAGTATTAATACTCGCCATAATTTGCTTCGCCAAAAATTTGTAATTAAGCAAATAGCATTAAAAGACTGTTCATCGAACGCAGGGTTATTTTGGAGTATAAATAGTATTTTTTATAAATATAGAGAAAAAGAGATCAATATTTTTCAAATGACGATCATTCTGCTCCAAGAATTATGTATCTCTAAAGTAGATGTTCTTCAATGAATCCCTCCTCCTACAATCTACGAAAATCGCAAAATAAACATCTATACTCATGAACTACCATTTCAAATCAAGGATCTTCCAGATTACATAGTACAAAATATGTTTAATGATTACATTCAGCCAAAATTTAATAACAGTATTATAATAGTAACCGATGGTTCAAAAAATACTAATCAAACATCAATAGGAATTTTGATCCCTAAGAAAAGAATTCGACAAAATTTCATACTGAAAGAAATGATTTATATATTCACAGCTGAAGCTATAGCCATATGGACTGCGTTAAAAAATTGGGTTTCTGAAGCAGAAAATTATATCATCTTGACGGACAGCTTATTAATCCTAAAAAGCATCCAAAATATTAATAGAAAATCCAATACGATAATATTAAATTTAAGTTCAACTTTACATCAGTGTCTCCAAATAGCTCAATCAATTACATTCATTTGGGTACCAGCTCACAAGGGAATAGGGATTAATGAAGAAGTTGATAAATTAGCTAAAGCCTCTCCAGAGCCGTGAAATATTATTTCTTGGATAACTTGGGAAGATCTACATACACATTTCTAAAAACAACACAAAAATAAAAGTGAAGAAATATGTAAAAAGAGCAAAAGACATAAAAATTATTTTAATATTTCTCATCTTGAAAAATGGAACAGACAGGCAGCAAAAAATAGAAATACAGAAGTTTTTATCAATAAGTAGCGAGCTAAAAAATTACAATTAACCCTCTAAGTGGATGACTCGCTAATTGAATTTCACTTCGAAAGCGGTCTACTTTTTCAAAGCTAGCGGTAGCGAAAATGTTTCAGATAAATTTCGTGAACTGCTTCGAAAACACACCGCAGTTTTATGCCTTCCCCTGTTAAAACTGCGGGAGGTCCTCAAATTGTTTTGCAGGGGATGATTTTATTGCTTTTCGGTTTCTGTGTTGTTCGAAAGGGGAGGTTTCTCATTCACAGCTGTGGCCTAGAGCGAGGATTGTGAAATGGACATTTTCTCAACTTCACGGCCAACAGAAACTTCTCCCAATTTATTGCAAATATATATTTCATATATTTGGAAAACTTGCTCAATTTCTGATCTAAAAATCAATTAGGTTTTAAGAAGTTTTAATTTTCTGAGTTTTGATTTTAAATTCCGTTTCATTTTAAAGCATTTTTGCATTCCTAGATTGAATTAATTAAAAATATTTTTTAACACAATCCAATATTTCGTGTGAAATGGCTATTAACTACAATTTTAATTTCTAAAATCATTTCTGTTTGCTCATGTTTTTAAGTTTTTGAGTTTTCTCACACATTTACTTAATTAAGATTGATTTAAAGACCAATATATTTTTTGACACATAGTTTATATAATTTAAAAGCTCTATACTTTGTCTTCATTATTTTTTTCCTTTTGAAAAATTCCATGACCAAAATGTACGCAGGGTACTGTGAGAAATTATACTTGAAAGGGATGGAATATGACTGAAAATGGTAAATCTAAAATGCAGCTTTTTCAGGTAATATTACAATTAGACTACAGAATACAAATGTTGCAGAATGAACTAAATATTTCCCTGATGTACCACACACTACATTATAATAAATCTATTGTAGTACTACACTGCAGTATTTTAAAGTCATGCAACAAAAACTTAAACTTGCTTAACTGCCACGATGGGGAACTGAGAAAGAAATAGATATTATTTACAAACTTGGTGATTTCTGGATTACGTTTGTATAATTACTAATTTCTATATAAATATTTTGCATTTAAAACTCTTGTGAATATATAAGGTTCTGATAAAAGTGAATAATTGATCAAATTAACAGTTGTTATCAATGTTATGTCTTAGAATATTTTGAATTAAAAAAGATATTTCAGTCATATTTATATTTCAAGTAGAATTTTCATGTAGAGCATAAGTTGGATAGTAACAGATTAAAAAATTAAAGCTTTACAGGCATTGGAATTTTTTTTATGCCTTTACAAATTTTAAATATGTTTTTCTCAGATTTTTAATTTTGAAGATGAGAGTGTTTTCTAATCCCTAAGGCATTTTCCTGTTCAAGATAGAGTCTTGAAATATCTTGTAAATGTTCCCTTACATATGTTCTATAAACGTTCATATGGATTTAGGTCTGAGAGCTCTAGTTTTTTAAAAATATCTTAATGTTAATATTTAAAAAAATTGGGTTTTTTCCAGGTTTAGCCATAAAAATAATTATTAAAATTCAACAAAGAGATATATTTTAAATTTTATACTTTTTGTTTCCAATAATCTAAGAAATATTAATCACTTACAATAATTAAATATTTTTAATAATTTAACATTTTATAAAAGTTTTAAAAATTTCAAAACTGTTCAATGCTTTAAAATTGTGAAATAATGGCTTGTCAAACTAACCTATTATTTTCAGAATCAATATAATAGTATAATTTGAATATAAAACGAAAATTAATTTTACTGTGACAAAACTGTTTACGACTTCTACTCATACTGTAAAAAGAATGAAAGATAAATATATAACATAGTGCCAGTCAAAAACACATTCATAATATGTTAAAATCCTGTCCCGATACAAATTTCAATGCATTTTTCAAACTGTAGCTAAAAAACAATTATATGTTTATTAGGCCAGAAATTATTTATATTTAGATATATTTTTCCTTATTAAGTACATAATGAATAATGGCAAGAAAATTTGTAAAATCCTGAAAGATTTTAATGAAGAAAAAAGCCAGACATAATTTTAGATAGTTAGAAATTTAATTATATAATACACAGAAATATGCATGTTTTAAAAGAAATAAGTTGGCTAAGAAAATGAAATTTACTAAAAATTTCCTGAATAAAGTAAATCAGATTTCATCCTCAAATTGTAATAAATGTAAGAAAAGGTTTTATTCAATTTACAATTAATTACAAAAAACCTTTTATAAAAAATAATTTTAACAGGTATAAATAGCAAAAAATATCAAAGAAGTATGAGAAAGACACATACATGTCGTTTACAGAAATGTCCCCTCGGGGGAGCCTGTAACCCCTAGAGGGCGCGTCACCAGGTGGCGGATAGGGGAACGCCTCCATTGGTTTCCAATGGGTGGTAGAAGGGAAGTAAAATACCTTCCGTGGACCAACAGGTAGAAGTCCAACCTCCTGGGGGCTATGGCGCCTTTTTTTCCATGTGCCCAACTGTCCCAACAAAGTTACTAAAAATGGGAATGGTCCCTCTGAGGGAGTCTTTGCGGGAGCTCCTGTACAGCCCTGATGCTCCCAAAATAGCAGAGACAGTGATGAAGACTTTCGACGGACTTTAGTGATATCTACTGCATTTATTCATGGACACGAGAAAAACAACAGCAACAACAGAAATGTCACAGTGTGATATTTTTCGAAACACGGCACTGCACACAGTCCAACATTACAGTCTTTACATTGAAAATGAGTTTCTTTTCGAATGCGTTTTCCATTATCATTTATCTTAAGGTTGCATACCACACATTTTCGCGATGTTTTTTTTTTTTTTTTTTTTGAACAGTCACTTTCTACATATGAAGGGAAGTGCCTTCCAATTAAGCGGACTACATTTTCAGAAATTTTAGGGGAAACAAAGTTTCGAGAACTAGAATCACTACCTCCTTCTTCTATCAATCGTTCTATCAGTTTCATTCGAAAACCAATATGATTTAAAATCCCGCCATTTTTTTTAAAGATAACGAAGGAATTCCACACAATTTGATTTAACAAATGTCGAAAAATCTTCTTGTAGTATTTTCGCTGTTGATTTCAGGTAACAGAGAGAGGATAGTAAGATAGACACTGATCTGATCTATCAACACCCCCCATGCTGTTATTATAAAACATCACGGCTTTTGGTTTCAGCTTTACAGAATCCCCCTTCTTAGCTTTCACTTCCATCATATCAGCGTTATGAAAAGTGCTAAGCATAATGCAATGGTTTTTTATTCTTCCACTTTAAAACACACATTTTACCCTTTTGGAAGGCTATAATCTCCCCTTTCTTCAGTGTAGAACTTTTTAATGAAACAGGTAAACCTTTTCGGTTTGGTCGTAAAGTTCCACAGATATCCGTTTTACTGTCAATCAGTAATAAGTAAGTTAATATTGCATTCTAAGTCAACACGGTGGCTACTGACGAGCGACTACGTAATTTTGAACCGCGGTTAAGTGACGAGGACGATACTTGAGCTGATAACTCTCCTTCCAAACTTCCACATCACACCAACGTGAGGACTTTTGACCTCGACGTGTTTAACGTGCATCAGCTCCTCTTCAACGCTAAACTTTTGAGGTACCAGGGCTCGAACACTGGACACGAGTTCATAACCACGACCATCAGGCTACCGTGGCCGCAAAAGAAAATAGCAAGTTTGAAAGAAATGTAATGGAGAAGTATATTTGAAGAAATAACTTCAAAACTTAACGAAAAACCAAAATATCAAAATTTATTTTAGGAATAATAGTGAATATAACTTCGTACACCTAAAACCACTTTATGCAGTGTATTTTGAAAGTGAACGTTTCCCCTTTTAGAGAAACTTACTTTAATTATGTCAAATTCCATTCATTTTGCTCTAAGGGGATCCCCGAAACAATGTAATTTTTTTTATACACAAAATTACTTATGGTTGAATCTAATATAATTCCATATAAGAAGTTATGGTTAGTTAATAAGAACATTTCAAACGTGTCGGCAATCTATGGACCTGTGGCACGTGGTACAATTCTTAGTGGCACTCAGCACTACTCTACAAATTTGTCAATTCTTGAGTGGATGGAAGTTGATAATAGACCTTATTTGACAAACATCTTCTGAGTTATGAACATTTATGGAACTACAAAATAATCTGAAAGATAATTCTAAGGATAAATTTACAGCTATTTTGTAAATAATTGAATGTTATTGCTAGGGGATTTAATTGTTGAAAAAAGAAAATTGCATGTACTCTGCTTTCCACTTATGATTCGGCATATCAAAGTAAAAAATCTTTCCTAATATGAGAAATATTTCGACTCCGCAAAGAAATTGTTTATCAACTGAATGCTCAGAATCGTGTCACGCATTATATCCCTGGTTCTGTGATATGAAAGAAGAGTGGTGAAAGAGTTAATTCGCATTACAATTTTTATTTAACTGTAATGAAGGGAATCATTTATATTTCACTTTGTCTATTTCTTATTTAAGTAAATATGTTGGAAACATGCATTTTTAATTTTTTTTTATCCTTGTTGAAGAAATAGTAACATTTTATATTGTTTATTCTTATGTTAATAAATGTATATTATTGATCCATAATTAATATAAAATAAAACTGTAAATCTAAATTATTTACCTCTATTCTTTAAATCTGCAAATATTACCGTAAGAATCGAAGGATTTCAAAAATTTCCTACTATGTGGCACGCTGAATGATACTGACAGATTGGTTTGGCACGTCTTAGCTACACAGTTGCCGCCCCTGATTTAAAATGTTGGTTAAGATAACCATTATATTTTTAAAATTTTATAAATATACAAAAGGAGAGTATTTTGGCAATACATGTTTTAAAAGGAGTAAAGTTTACGAGAACGAAATATAAAATTGCGTTAAAATTATTGGTACTCTATCAACCGTACTTCTTATATATATATATATATGTCAGGTTTGAAAAGTTTAGGTTCAAAAATTAAGGAAGTAATAAATGAAAATAGAGCGAACTCTTTACCATCGCGTAAGGATTTATGAGTAAACAAGCCTGTTAAAAGGAGCAACGAGCGCTGACGAAGGCGAACGCATACTAGGAAGGACTTGGCTGGTGTCTCCTCGCTGCGATGTTGTATTTGGTAACGCCCGGTTGCGCGGCAAAAGGTCCGCCATGTTAGATTATATATGATGAAAGCGTAATAAAGGAATATTGTGAAGATGATGCCCTCCTCTTTTTACCAGCAGGCCTGGGGCCTGTCAAGAGCCGGTAGGATGAATTAACGAACTGCAAAATACGCGAGGAAACCAAACGAATTAACTTCAACAATTTTTTTTTTTTTTTTTTTTCGAACGAGCGACTGCATTGAAAACGATACTACCATGGAAGACGACTCTTTCCGGCAGGAGTCACCAGTCAACACATCCAGGGAAACTTTCTTTTTTCCTGAATTTGATCTTAATAAGTTTAATAGTTGTAAAAGTTTTATGGACTGTTTTGATCAACAATGTTTGGAATATCAAAAAGAAGAACAATGGAAAAAAGCAAAATTTGAGTGGGATGATGATGAGGAATTCTTTTCATCACCAGAGAAATTTACCCCTTTTTCATCTCCCCAACCAGATAAAACGTTGGGGGCTTAAGAGAAAGTTTAAAGGTGAACAGAAAAAGACACGTCCTGTGACAAAAGTAGATAAGTTTATCGAAGAAATGAATAAACATTTTTCTGATTTAGAAGATACTGAACTTATCATTGATTAGTCTCTAAGTCAAGACTTGGAATCATCTAAATATTCCAAAATATGAAAGAAATAATTTTTGATGAGAAATGATGTATAATTCTTGCAGGTGTGTATCAATTTTTTTTTTTCCGATGTTTGAATTCTTATGCACATATATTTTTATAAATCTGTATATTTACAATTTTTTTGATATATTAAGTGATAATTAATGTTGTAGATATGTTTTGAATAACATTTGAAAACATAAGGTAGTTATAGAATATAACTTTCATTAAAATTTTTATTTGATATTTGTCACATTTTTTTTCAAATTGAAAAATATTTGATCAAAATAAATTATTTTTTTTTTTATGTTATCTTAATTATAAAATGTTTTTGTTGTACACACACATTCATTTTTTTGTATAGGTAGACATGCAATTTTGTAGATAGACGTAATATGTATGAATATTCGATAGTTTATATAAAAGGTAAATTAAATGTTGAAGCAGACATGTTGTCGAGGAACCCTGTATGCCATTATATATCTCCCATTTGTCATTTTTTAAATACTGATGAAATTATTAAATACCAAAATTCAGAGAACATTAATGATCCAAAATATATAAAAATTAATGATGTATTAACAGTTAAGAAAAAGAATTTAATTAAAATTGTAGTACCGTTATCTTTGAGAGAAAAAATTAATTACAACTGCACATGAACAATTTGGTCACCCAGGTGTAAAAAAGATGTTAAAATTAATTTCTCCAATTTACTACTGGAAAGACATTATATTAGACATTTCAAATTTTGTTAAATGTTGTGAGACATGTCAATTGAATAAAAAAGTCTACACAAAAAAAAGTATGGATTATTGCAAGAAGTTCCTGTAGCAGAAGAACCATTTGAAATGATATCACTAGACACTGTAGGAGGATTTAATTATCATAATTCACAAAAGAAATACCTGCATATTGTTCTGGATCATGCTACCAGATATGCTTGGACATTTCCATCCAAAAGTGTCACTTCTGAAACTTATACAAATTGCTTAAAACAAATTTTTTCAATTCAATGCCCAAACAACTTTTAAGTGATAGAAATGCTGCATTCACTTCATCTAAATTTAAGAAATTCTTAAAACATCATAATATTAGACAATTACTAACTTCAGCAAATAGACCACAATGCAATGGAAAGAATGAAAGAGTTAATCAGACATTAGTAGCAAAATTAAGATGTAAAGTTAATTCAACTACAAAAACTCCTTGGACAAAATTATTAGAACAAGTTACATATGAATACAATAACTCGCCACATGATGTTACTGGCTTTCC
Source organism: Trichonephila clavipes (assembly GCA_019973935.1). Taxonomy (NCBI): domain Eukaryota; kingdom Metazoa; phylum Arthropoda; class Arachnida; order Araneae; family Nephilidae; genus Trichonephila; species Trichonephila clavipes. Next base: position 188,354 of record BMAU01000141.1, on the reverse strand, counting down.
ACCTGCATATTTAATGTTTGGAACTTTGCCATATGATTCGCCATTACCTAATCAAGTAAAATTAAACTATCCACCTATACAACAAGCTAGACAAATTGCAGTAAACAGAACAATTAAGCATCATAAGATAAATAAACAAAGGTATGATAAACATTATGTTGATGCAAAATTTAAAGTTGGAGATTTAGTCTTATATCAAAATTTCTCATACCCTAATTCAAGTAAACTTCAATCTCCTTATAATGGTCCTTTTAAAGTTGTCAGGAAACTCTCAAATGTTACTTATGAAATAGATAAACCAAATCAATATACAGGAAAATTAACAGATATTGTTCATTCTACAAGATTAAAACCATTTCATTCAAAATCCAATTTCCAATTATGCTAAATTCTTATTTATATTTGTTATAGAGTTTGTTTTCTCAAACTTTGGGGGGGGAAGAAGAAGTGCATTGTAATTTTAAAAGAAGTGCATTGTTATTAAAATAATAATAATAAAAGTTGTGTTTAAAATTTGAATTTAAGACTTGTTTACATTATGAAAATCAAAATTTAATGTAATTGAATTTGTATTGTATCTTTATTCATAATGAACACATTATTGAAGACTATTTTAAAAAAAAAAAAATAACTGAATTATGGACTGTATGAAAACATTGTGATGAGGTCATTTTACGATACATTGTGTTAGAGTAATTTCATTGTGATTATTTGTGATCAGAGTATATTCTGAAAGTTAAAATATAGTATGTGATGTTATGAAGATTTTATTATGGTTGTATGTTTTTGAAATGAGTTGATTGAGTAGAGATTCTAATAATAAACAAAAGAACTGTGTGATAAACAATAATTGGATGATGAACATTGAACTATGATTTTTCCAAGACAGGACTGTGAAACATTACATTACATTGATTGAACTTTTACCTGTACTTGATATATCTGAAATACCCTTATTTTCTTTGCATTTTATATTTCTAGTGATATTTTGATATAATGTTGATGTCGTGTTTATTTTGATAAATTTCTGTGTTATAGTTATGTAATCTTTTCTTTTTTGGGAGCTCCTAAAATCATGTTGCTGTTAGTTACTCCATGTATGTCTTTTTTTATGTATTTACTTTACCATTATTCCTAAACTCATTTTGCTATTACTTATTTTATATCTCTTCTTTTTATGTATTTATACTTTACCATTATTCCTAAAATCATGTTATTTACTCTATACCTATTCTTCTATATATTTATGTACTCATTATTCCAACATTCAATACCATTTTGAAGCACTTGTAACTTTTCAACATTTATCACTTTATTAACATTGTTTACTATTGGTGCACATTTAGTGAGAATTCCACTTGATCTTATGTTATGTTGTTTAGTACTACTATATTTTTGAATGTGAATTATCTTTCTTATGTTGTTTTTTATTAACCTCATTATTATTATAGTCATAGTGGAAGTATTAGATGTGATATTTTTCAGAAAACAATTCTATGTAACACAAAGTTTTATACCAAATTTTTGATACTTTGTTATTCATTATTGCTATTTTTTTGTACATGTTAGGATTCACCAGCCCACTCTTTTACACAATTATTATATCTTCTAGATTTTTATTTCATTTGGGGAATTTGATATAATTGAAATATAATTTTTTCCCTGGGGACTTGCCAGTCAGAATTGGCCAATCTGGCTGTGCCAGACTTCAGCGGAGGGGGGGAAATTTGTCAGGTTTGAAAAGTTTAGGTTCAAAATTAAGGAAGTAATAAATGAAAATAGAGCGAACTCTTTACCATCGCGTAAGGATTTATGAGTAAACAAGCCTGTTAAAAGGAGCAACGAGCGCTGACGAAGGCGAACGCATACTAGGAAGGACTTGGCTGGTGTCTCCTCGCTGCGATGTTGTATTTGGTAACGCCCGGTTGCGCGGCAAAAGGTCCGCCATGTTAGATTATATATGATGAAAGCGTAATAAAGGAATATTGTGAAGATGATGCCCTCCTCTTTTTACCAGCAGGCCTGGGGCCTGTCATATATATATATATATATATATATATATATATATATATTAGAAGTACGGCCGATAGAGTACCGTAGTTACTGCCAACTCATGACAATGAATTGGAAACTAAGTTCACAATTCATTGTTATTAAAATATATAAGATTTTACAGGACTTATTTTTGAATTTGTTATTTTTATATTCCTTACTGAAAGCAACAAATGGGAGTTCATTACCTGCCAAAACTGCAGAGGCCTGGTTGTTTACTCCACAAGCTCCTACCTTATGCTTACTCTGCCCTAATAAGTAAAAATATCGTCTTCTGCTCGTCAAGATCATGGAATTGCAGATATTGTTTTCCATATATTTTAAATATTAGTTTTCTAACTTCTACATCAGCCTTTTAATAGTCTACACTCCTGCAAAGAAGTCTGAATTCAAAACTATAAAAACTTATTATTCCCAACAATGTCATTTATACCTTTATTTTTTATAATCTATGAATGCGTTAAACTATTAATTTGTTATCGCGACTATATTTAATATTAAATGCGAAAAAAAAACGAATAAGTTTCAAACTGAAACTTAAATTGAATTTTTCAAAAATTGTCATCGATATTCTCATAACTTTTACATATTGTCATTTTAGCATATCACACATCTATCTTCTATGCAAAAATCTATTATAAGTTCATCAAATGTTTCAGCATATTTTTACTCATAACATGCAGTTTTCAACCACATTGTGATGCCGCGGTAGCCTAATGGTCAAAGTAACTGACTCGTAGCTGGCGTGTCATGAGTTCAACCCCAGCACCACTGTAGATACGCCATGTAAGGGAGCGATGCTCAAGCGTCATCCTCGTCACTTGATATGGTTTAAAATTACGAGGTCCGTCGCCAAGTGAGTGAATATTAACATCGCACTGTTCAGCTACACGAGGGCTTTTAGTGATGGACCTCGTAATTTTGAAGCATGGTCAAATGACGAGGTCGACACCTGAGCTGGCACCCCCTCTCCTAACTACCTCACCAACGAGAGGACATTTCAGCTCTCGATAGATTTAACGTGCATCGCTGTCCTACACGGTGGGTCTTTTGTGGCACTGGGCTCGAACTCGAGACATGCCAACCATGATTCGATACCTTGACCACCTGGTACCCCGGCCACAGGTCCCTCGCCAAAAGCCCTCAAGTAGTTGAGTAGAGAAGAGAGAGAGTGCGAATTTAATATCCCCTCATTTAACCCTCTAAGTGGATACCTTCCTACTGAAAAGTTATTCCGAAAGCGTTAACTCTTATTTTGAAGATCGCTTTAAAAATGCAACAGCCTTCTTTCCTTTCCCCCTTTTAGAACTTGTAAGGTCGAACGGGAACAATTTTATGACCTAGTTCGGTTACTTTGTCAAGTAAGAACCAAGAGATCAATCGTTTACAGCTAGCTGTAGAGTTGCCTTGGGCAATCTTGTATGAAACTGTAGTGGAATTCTCCTATATGTTCGTCACAGTAAAATTAAAACAAAATGCAGGGTAAAAAAAAAGAAAAAAATGAAATAAATAGTATGTTAGCAGTTGAAAAATAATTATATTTTCTTCAAACAAATTTTATTTTTCTGTCATTTTTTAAAAATTAAAAAAATTTTTTTTTTTTTTGGTATTGCGATTTGAACCAGAAAAAGCATCCTGCATTCATTTTTGAATATGAGAGTAAGAAAACGCGCTCACTTTCCTGTTTTTTAAAAAAGTAATGAGGTAAAAAGAGCAAAGGCCCTGTCTCATTTTTAAACAATAACACAATAAATGGTACATACGATGATTATATATTTATGAAATAAAACCGATCTTTCTCTATTCAGTTATATTTTTAATTTAAAATAGCATAAAAAAGGATTTCAATACTTTTAATTTATTTTAATTAAAATCATATAAAAGATATTTTTATGTTAACTGAATATTTTTCGGGAAAAATCTAAATTTTCCTTCCTAGTGTTCTCCTTTTCGAACTTCTTGTATTAAATAAAAATTCCTTTTCTACATCGGCATTTGTGATGGACATAACACACATTAAGTCAATAATTTTTAATTTTAATGGGGGATATACTTCTTCAAATGCGCATGACAGTACTTCTAACCATTTTCTACTCAAGTTAAATTTCTTATCTTTCTGTTTCTTTTATTACAAGGAAAAATGTCACACATCCATAACTACATTTTCACACAATTCAGTCATTACAAATTCTATTGTGAGAAAAGTTCTCTCTAATTAATTTTGTCTTTCAAAACAGTACACTTAAAACAATTTTGTTCAGTGAAGTTAACCGACAGTTCACAATGTAATCATACCAAATTTTAAAAACAAATTTAACACTTGGAAATGTATCCTGTATTAAATTTTTCAGTATACACAAATATTTCCTGCTGTAGGGAAGATATAGTATGAGATGTGGTATGCGGTTGTGAAATAATGTTTTCGTACGTGTAGACTATTTTTGAAAATTTAAATATCACTGAAGCTGATCATATAACTGCAAATGAGCCTTATTTTAATATGTGCTGGTATCAAAGTAAAACACTTAACAATATTAAACAGCCTATTGGTTTATACTCAATATCAAACTATTCGCAAAATGGCTTACAACTTCTATTCAAATTGTAAAGAAACTGAAATATAAATATATCTTACTGCAGTCAAAAATATTCATAATATGTAAGTATCCTATTCCTCCACTTATTTAGTACATTTTAAAAACTGTAGCTGAATGCAATTTTTTATATTTATAAACGAAGCATAACAGCTCACACAGTCGTAAAAATGTCTTTATCATTTTTAAATATACTGCTATAAAACGTATATGGATTGTAAGATCAATTGTAAAATCCTAAAAGCTTTTAGAGGAGCTAAAAACATGTAATTTTGGATTGATCAAATTTTTAATATAATACACAAATATACATGTTATTAAGCAAATACATTTGAAAAATCAAACTTCCTTCTAAAATAAACGTAATTGAAAGAAAAATGTTTAATTGCAAATGAGTGGAAATACATGTTTATCTAAGGGGTATCCCCAAAGTGAGGTAATCCTCAAACTTAAGACTCAAACTCAGTGGCACAACAATCCATGAGGGCCAGGAACTACTGTGCCCATCATAATACACGTGACCATTGGACGCTGAGGTGCATGAACAGATGTCCCGATTTGGTGGTCTGTCTGAAGAGAGACCTTCAGTGTTTAAGACTCGAAGCAAGCTTGGTACTCATTTATCGACCCAATGTAGCGGGGATGAAAGGAAGAGTCGACCTTGCGCAGCCGGTTAATAGAACCCCAGACCTGTGTTGTGGAGGCACTATACACTAATAATGGTTGGCCACAGAAAAAGGAAACAAAAATAGCTACACAACCTTATTGGCATTGCAAAGAAGAATTATATTCCACAAAAGAAGGAATTATTTACAGAGGACAACGACTAGTGATAACAGTAAAATATAGAAAAGAAATATTGAAGCTATTGCATGTGTCACACAAAGATATAGTTTCCAGTAAAATCAAAGCCAGGGAATATTTTTACAAGCCTAACTTGAATAGCGATGTTGAGGAATATGTGTCCAAATGCAAAATCTGCCAGAAATATCAAAGAGAAAACCAGAAGGAAATTCTTATCAATCCAGAAATCCCAGGCAGACCTTGGCGAAAAGTTGTATGTGATATCTTTTGTTTAAAAGGCAAAGAACATCTGTTAATGATAGATTATTTGTCCAAGTATGTTGAACTGAAACCACTTAACAGTACAACAGAACAATCTGTCATTACAGTCATGAAATCCATTTATGCAACACATGGAATACCAGAAGAACTTGTGAGTGATGGTGGACCACCCTATAACTCAAATTTGATGATGAATTTCTTCCGAGAATGGGGAATTAAACATCATGTTACACCGCCATTTTCCTAGAGCGAATGGACAAATAGAGAGAGCAGTGCCAACAGTAAACAATTCTCTTACTAACGCTGCAGAAGAGGGAAAAGATTTGTATGTTGTATTGCTTGACTACAGGATACAACCAGCAAAGAACATGCCATCACCAGCTGAACTTTTAATGGGAAGAAAGCTAAAAACATTCCTGCCATCACACCCAAGCCAATTAAAACCTACATTTGATGTTGAAAGAGCAAGAGAAGCTTTGAGGAAAAGGTAGGTAATTCAAAACAAATATGCTAACAAGCATGCAACAGTGTTACGTGTACTACCTAAAAATGCTAAAGTATGGTTTAAACATAAAATGAAAGAGCCTTGGAAGCAAGGAACTATAATTCAAGTAGGTCCTCAACCTCGCTCATATATAATAAAAGAAGAGGATGGAGGTGTTTTCAGGAGAAACAGATTTTATATTCGACAAGATAACACTGAGAATGATAATCCACGTTGGTCTAGAACTGTAGAAGATCTCTATAACAGTGATGCTACTGAAATTTCTAGAATTCCAAATGATTCTGCAGACGGTCAAATAAATGCATCACCTAAAACAAACAGAAGCAATATTAACCAACAATTTCAGGTTCCGATTGAAACATTTAGTGAGCAGAGCAACACTGTGGTACGAAAGTCTTCGAGAAATATAGTAAAGCCTGTGTTCTCTATAGAGACAATTGAAAGAACTCTGACAAACATGTTTTAAGCTTAATAATTAACCTAAGAGTTAAAAAAATTTAACTAACAATTTTAAAGTAAAACTACAATTTTGTAAAATATTTTAGATAAGTTTTGTTGTCCTTAACAATTGGTTGTATTGTATTGAGTAAACTTTAAATAAGCAATTGTATTCATTGAACTCAATGTTTTCTTTAAAAAAAGGGCATGGTAGATACTAGTTGTTCCTTCTTAATAGATGGCGCTACATGTATTAAACCTATTTGTTTATATTACGTAATCTAATAAGAGGACGCCATTATTATTCCCGATGTAGAACGTGAAGCATCCCGTAGCCTAAGCAAACTTAATAAATAACTGTCCTTAAAAGCATCATGTGGTTCTGACCATAATATTATACTCAGTTTGTTTAAAGAAAATGAAAATCTTCGCATAAAGCGACTCTTAACGGGAATTGAACTCAGAGATATGAAGCCTAGTCAGCTTTTGCGGAAATTGAAAACTGTTGTAACGTCCGATATTTCAGAAAATTTAATCAAAAATTTATGGTTCGAAAAGCATCCTGAGCCAATTAAAAATATTTTGGCTCTCAGTGACGAGAATTTAGGTAAATTGGCAGTAATGGCTGATAAGATATCCGATATGATTTCCAGAACAGAGATTTTTGCAACTGGAAGATCTTCGGACATTGGTGAAGCAACGTCGTCAAAGGACCTGCTTCTTCTCGACAGAATTCAAAGCCTAGAGGAACAAATATGTCAACTCAGCATTCTTCACAAATCAAGAACGAAAGAACGCAATAGTTTTCGTCCTAAATCCCGAAGTCATTCTCAGGAAACGTTTCGACCCCAAAGGAAAATATTGCTATTTTCACTTCCGTTTCGGTGCTCGATGCCAAACTGAAAAATGCAGTCCGCCTTTTGCATGGAACAGGAATACGGAAAACTTCAGTATGCAGAAATTATTGCGACAAATTCTGCTGCAGAAGATTATAAAGCCTGTCACAAATTTCGAATATTCGTCAAAGATCGAACGACAAATTTGCACTTTCTGGTAGATAGTGCAGCCGATTGTTTAATAATACCAGCCACATCTAAAAATAAACAACCATCGGATTATAAATTATTTTCAAAAAATTAAACAGAAATTTCAACCTATGGAATCAAAGTGCTAAATATTGATTTGGGATTGCGTAGAGAATTTTTATTTCCATTTATAATTGTCAAAGTTAGTAAAGGAATCTTGGGAGAAGATTTTCTTAATAAGTTTAACTTGTTAATTGACATCCGAAACAAACAGTTAATAGATGGAATAACTAACCTTTATATTATAGGTGAAATTTCTTCTATTTTGAAAGAAAAGAAAATTAGCATAATGGATAAAACATCAAAATTTTCTAATATATTATTACAATTTCCAGATTTCATGAAACTAAATTTATTAATTACTAATACGAAACATGATGTGAAACACTATTTTGCTACTAAAGGCCCACCAGTTTACTCAAAAGCTCGTCAATTGCATTTTAAAAAATTTGAAATAGCCAAGCAAGAATTTAAATTTATGTTAGATAACGATATCCTTCGACCTTCTAAATCTCCATGGGCGAGCCCACTACATCTTGTGAATAAGAAATATGGAAGTGTTAGACCATGCGGTGATTATCGACGTTTAAATGCTCAAATCATTCCTGACCGTTATCCAATTCCACGTATTGAAGATTTTCATCATATTTTAAAGGGAAAAAGATATATTTTCTAAGATTGATCTCTTCAAAGCATATTTTCAAATACCCATTGCTGAGGAAGATAAGGAAAAGACAGCCATAAAAACACCATTTGGCTTATTTGAGTTTAATGTTATGAGCCTTGGGTTAAGAAATGCACCATCTACTTTTCTGCTCTTTATCAATGAAGTTTTATTTGGACTAGAATTTGTTTTTCCATACCTCGATGACATTCTAGTAGCCTCTGAAAATGAAGAACAACATAAAACTCATTTGGAACTTGTGTTTGATCGGTTACAAAAACATGGTCTTCGAGTGAATATCTCCAAATCACCTTTAGGAGTAACCCATCTAGAATTTTTAGGATACTTGATAACACCCGAGAGATCTAAGCCACTTCCACAGAAAGGAGATGCAATTTTGTCATACAAATTACCCGAAACAATTCGGTATTTGAGAACCTTTTTTGGACTCATTAACTTTTATAGAAGATATTTAAAAGAGGCTGCTAAAAATCAAGCTATTCTTCACAAGTATTTAAAAGGTTAAAAAAAGAATGACAAGACAAAAATTCTTTGGACAGAGGAAGCTAAAGAATATTTTGAAAAATATACACAAGATCTTGCAAATGCTACTTTATTAAACTTTCCTGGCCCTGATTTACAATTGGCTTTATTTACTGATGCTTCCAATTTTGAGATCAGATCAGTGTTACAGCTGTTTGAAGCTGGAAGTTGAAAACCGATTTCATTTTTTTTTCTAAAAAATTAACTGCTGCACAGAAAAATTACAGTACCTATGATAGAGAATTATTAGGAATATATCTTTCTGTCTAAAAGTTTAAACATCTTCTTGAAGGACGAAATTTTGTATACAGATTTTCATCATATTTTAAAAGGAAAAAGAATATTTCTAAGATTGATCTCTTCAAAGCATAATTTCAAATACCCATTGGTGAGGAAGATAAGAAAAAGACAGCCATAAAAACACCATTTGGCTTATTTGAATTTAATGTAATGAGCTTTGGGTTATAAGAAATGCACCATCTACTTTTCAGTGCTTAATCAATGAAGTTTATACAGTTTGTTTGATGAAGTTTGCTTGAATTACATCAATGAAGTTTACATACATAGAAGTTTGAAACCAATTACATATGCTTTTCATCAAAAAAATGAAAAAGCTTTACCTAGACAGTTACGTCATTTACAATACATATCACAATTTTTAACAAATATTTGTCACATTAAAGGAGAAGTTAATATAGTAGCAGATGCATTTTCAAGAATCGAAACAGTTACAGTAATCGACTATGATGCTATAGCGGATAAACAAACTCACGATGCAGAATTGAAACAGTTAATGAGGAGAAACTCTTCAGTAAAATTCAAATCATGTACATCAGAAAAAACACTCTGGTGTGATATTTCAACATCCAATATAAGACCCTACATTCCAAAACAGTTTCGGCAACAAATATTTCAACAAATTCATGGTTTTTCCCACCCTGGGATTAGATCAACTATTAAATTAATGACTGCAAAATTTATCTGGCCAAATATGAAGAAACAAATAAGAGAATGGGCAAGGGCATGTATTTCCTGTCAAAAATGTAAAGTCTGCAGACATACTAAATCAAAATTTGGAGAATTTGAAGTACCTGATACAAGATTTAGTGTGATACACATTGATTTAATTGGTCCACTTCCACCATCGCAAGGCAGGACATTTTGTATGACCTGTATATACCGTTTTTCGCGTTGGATGGAAGAGGTTCCCTTGCCTGATTGTAAAGCAGAGACAGCTAGCAAAGCCTTTTATGAACACTGGGTTTGCAGACTTGGATTACCTGTGAAAATAATTACAGATCAAGGAAGGCAATTTGAATCCCAGTTGTTCAGAAGTTTAGCTGCTATTTGTTGGGCTAAAGTAGCTCATGCAACTTCTTATCACCCTCAATGCAATGGGAAAGTGGAACAGTTGCATAGGACCTTGAAAGAGGCAATCAAAGCTCACAACATCATCAAATGGACAGATACATTACCAACAGTCTTATTAGGAGTAAGAACTGCCCTAAGACCTGATACCAATCATACTGAAGGAAAGGTTCGTTCTGGGTACCTTCCGTTCCGTATGAAAGTGCGAGTACTAAACCAATCACGCCAAAATGATCGTCTTCGCGTGGTGTCGGTACTAGTTCATATAGCTGCTATCACACCGCTACATACTCCCATGCCAGTGAGTCGGCGAATAGGCGAACGCACGATACCGTATTCGTGGCGATCATGTAAGCAGTTGCGTCACTTGGTGGGTTGCGTCACTCGTGTGACGGCTTGAGAATTGCGTCATGTTTTGGTGTCGGTTTAATTGCGTCATTGTTTGACGACTTCAAGAAGTAACGGCTTATATTGCCTCAATGTTTGACGGTTTGGTTGCTGTTGCGGTGGATAGATGGTGCCACGACAGCGGTGCGTGAAGGGTGCGGTTCTTTGCACGGTCAGGGTCACCAACGAAGGAATGGTTCGTTCTGGGTACCTTTCGTTCCGTTCGTTCTGGATGTAAATGCGAGTACTAAACTAATCACGCCAAAATGATCGTCTTCGCGTGGTGTCGGTACTAGTTCATATAGCTGCTATCACACCGCTACAATACTATAGCTCAGATGGTTTATGGTTCTAATATCAGATTACCAGGTGAATTTTTTAACCCACCTCCATTCAAGTTGATCCTGAAACATTTGTCATTACATTGCAGACTGTTATGGACGAGCTGAAGCCAACAAAATCTTCGCCTAAAAAGTCAAAAGATTTTTGTTCATAAAGACTTAAAACCCTGCACTGATGTATTTGTGAGAGTTGATCGGGTAAAGAAAGCTCTGGGGCCACCATATGATGATCCATTCCCAGTAACAGAGAGAAAAGAAAAATATTTCACACTGCTAATAAAAAACAAACCTGTGAATATATCAGTGGATAGACTAAAACCAGCTTATTTGTTAGGGACAAACTCTATTCCTGACAAACCAACAGTTCCTTGTAAACAATCGGATGAGAATTCAGCAGCTAATGACTCTAACCTTTTATCCGATGATAAGCCCACTGTTTCAAGACATAGAAGATTGGTAAGGAAACCTGTAAGATTTCAGGACTGATATTCACTGTAAATAACTTATATCCATCTCTCTAACTTATAACTATTTACTTATATCAAGTGTCTGATATTTTGGTTTACTTGATTTTTACAAATACTTATAAATGTATGTCATTTCTCTAACATCAAACTAGTTATGATTGTATATAATATTACTGTTTCAAAAAGTATATAACATTTGTGCAAATATTTAATTTTGTGTATTCATAATGTATTGTTTAAAAGGTACATTTAAGAAAATAATTCTTGTTTAACATCTAACACTATCCCTGCCATACTTCTCGGATCGTAACTCAGTTACTGGTAGGGGAGTAATGTTGAGACAAATATTATTCAACTCAACAAAGAAAAATATAATAAAATTATTGAACATTATATTTTGAAAGGTAATCAGTAAACAAATAAAAAGGTAATAAAATTATAGAACATTATAATTTGAAAAATAATTAATTTTTAAAATGAATTTCATAATTTTATATTTAGGCATTTGTAATAAACTATATTTTGTATTTTATGTAATCTAACTGTATTTATATTTATATTTGTAAATCTGGAAACAATTTCTTGTAACCTTTTTCAGTTTAGCCGATTGGCAACAGTCGGTATATTTTGATTAGACTAGTTGCAATGTTTTGATGCTAGCTCATCTAAGCCTAACGGAATAAACGTGCTCTTCGAATTCTTTGAAACAATTTTCTATTTTTTAAATGTTATAGAACCAAACGTTCATAACAGATGTCTGTTGAGTCGCTGGATTTTTTTAGCTCCACCATAAAAATGAGGAGTAGAAATTTAGTCCTGGCTTTGGTGAGCTGTTACCTTTTCCACGTGAAAGCCTTGGGCGTTAAGGTCATCTTGAATTTTGCCGAAATCCGTGGATATCGGCAAACCTCTTATTACGATTTTCTAGGGGCGAGAGTCTAGTGGCTGGATCACGTAGAACTCTTCACGTTTTTTGTCGAGGTAGGAAGTGACTGCACGATGCTCATTACTGTTTGAGATAAAGATCTTGAGGTACTCCCCAGACAACTTTACGTTACAGTTAGAGTAGCCTTTGTTCAACTCTTTCACTACAGATTTGTAATTTTTTTTGTGTGTCTGAACATGATTTGGGGTATTTTAGGGGGGACTGGAAACGCTGCATGGTCTAAAGTCGATGTTTTAGTTTCCTCTCCAGCAAGGCTACTGAATCTATTTGCTAAGTTAACGGGATGACTTGGTTCGGCAGGAAGATCGATTAATTTAATTTTCTTAATGTGTTTCTTGGGGGAGACAAAACCATCGTTAGACATAAATAATGCGTTATCAGTTTTCCTATTGTCATGGCTCCCTTTCCTAGCGTGTTTCTTTTCGTTATTTTTTGTTATTTATGATATTTGATTTTGCCGGCATTTCGGCATTTTTAGAAAGATCATTTATTTTTTTAAGATTATTTACGTTTTCGGGGCAGTCCAGTACAGGGCAAGGTAGAAACAAAGCTAACTCACCCTCTTTGCACTCCATCAGAGAAACGATGTCGTCATAGTCTGTTGGTAGCCTGCTAGAGTAGCATCATCTGTGAGGTCAGGGAATTCCTTCTCACTTAGGATACAGTGTTCCAGGAATGCAACGTATCCTTTTATCTAGGTGATGTTCCTTTTAATGTCTTTATGCTGGCGGCATTTGTCCAGGTCAGGTACAGTAGGCGGATGATCTGGAGGGCCGGTGGTTTTCTTTTTCACGTATTTCTGCTTGCGGCGCTTGTCGGGGTCAGGAAGGCCAGAAATTTCGGCTCGCTTCGGTGTGAGATATCTCTCTTTCAACTCTAGGTATTTTCTGTCTAAATCTATCATGGTAGGCATCAAATATGTACCCAGTGCACCAGTAAAAGGATCGGATGTTTTAGCCGAAGGGTCGGTTTCCATATTTGGAAGATCGTCTTCCATTACGGACTTAAATTCTCAGCGTAAAAACAATCAGTTCCATTGAGTGTTAGAAAAATTTCTTCAAAACTCTCCTCGGAAAAAATCGCTTTGTCTAGTTCAGGCCCACATTCGTGACTGACTCGTTCAGAAAAGCACCACTCTATTCATTGATCCGGCGGAAATTTCCTGAAAAAATTCGCATGCGTCATAGAACGTGAAGTGGATTTTTCCACAAATTTCAAGAAGAATCGAGAGGGTCCAGAACTTGCCAAAATGGACGCCAAAGTCAGCAAAATGGTTACCTTTGTCGCCAACTTCGCTCTATCGCTAAAATCTCGCCAAGTTCTCATTGAATCACCACTATAGCGTGAGGGACGGCATTGCTTGTGAATATTACAATTTTAAAATAAAATAAATATAACATAGAGTAATATAAATGCATTACACATCCAAATACAAACTATTTATACCACTTACACAAAATTCGTGTGTGACACTGCCCTCTTCTCAAAGACTGCACGTTCCAGGCAGTACAATCCCTGAGAAAGGGGTATCTATTTACAGACATAAATTATTCTCATAATAATCAAATATAAAGTAACCAATACTCAACAGCATATACAAAGCAAATAAATTCAAACTACATGAAGAGATGTAAACTTTAATTCCAATACTAAAATAAAACTAAGGAATGAGAAAAGAGGAATAATTTACATTATTTACAAAATAATTAATGACCATAGTCTGAACTTAAGAATCTTATTGTTCTTGGCCAAGATAAGGGGTTAGACTATTGTAATGTATTACCTTCTGTTTTGAGTGGGGTGATTTCTGTATCGAAACCACATCGTCATTCAGTCTTTTTAGGACTGTGTAAAGACCTTTCCAGTTGATCTGCAGCTTCGGAGAGAGTCCTTTGCGACGTTTCAGATTCCACAATCACACTTTGTCACCTTCATGGAAATCGACTCCGTTTGCTATTGCGTCGTATCGGGTCTTCCTCTTCTCGGAAGCCATGCCGATTCTTTCCCTAGCCAGATGATGCATTTCCTCCATCCGTGTCTGGAGTTTCTCGACATACTTTTCAGGCGCCAAGGGAACATCTGGTGGCCGGCTGAACAGAAAATCTGCAGGCAGACGAAAATCACGTCCGAAGAGCATCTGGGGTGGTGAATAGCCGGTGGTCTCGTGAAGAACACTCCTGTATTCAAGCAGGAAAAAGGGCAGTTTCTTGTCTCAGTCCTGTTGATTACTGGTACTAGGAGAGAGAGAGGCTGTTCAGGATGGTTCGATTGAACCTCTCTACCATGCCGTCAGACAGAGGGAGTAAAGCTGTTGTCCGGGTTTTGTCGATGCCGAGTATCTCACACAATCTCTTGCAAACTGCAGAATCGAAGTTTCTCCCTTGATCGGAGAGCATTTGTAGAGGAACTCCGTATCTTGAGATCTATTGTTGAACTAGAGCCTCCGCAACATCGAGGCCTCTTGGTCGGAAATAGAATAGTCTTCAGGCCACTTAGTAGTAGTCCATCCCAACCAGGATGTTGTTGTTGCCATCTAATGATCTCGGAAGTGAGCCTAGGACAGGATTGTGTTGCGTGCCATTGATGGAACGCAACACAATATTTTGGGCACGCCAGAGATAAAAAAGGTTTGCATTTTATTTCAAAACTTCAAAGTTTGCTATAAAGTATTACGAACAAACGCGAATAATCGGTCGCGGGTGGCAAGGAGCATACTCGTTTGTTATTGTCTCGTCTTAGTTACGTCGTAGACTACAATTACTTATGATGTAAAGTCTGTCTATGCAAAGCATAATTAATGTCATTGACAGAACTGTTTTTTAAAGTTTATCTGTGTCATATTTATGATTTTCAACTGTTATTTAACACTAGCTGCATGGCCCGGCGTTGCACGGGCTGTCTCTACTTTTATATATAAATTTTCTCTTTCTTTCACAAAATCAGAACTTCTAATACTCATTTTCAAAATGACTTCCTCCTCCCCTCTCTCTAGCCTTAGACGCTAGCCTCACAGATTAGATATAGCTTCAAATTTCGATGTATGACTTATAGAAAAAAATATTGCATTAGAATTAAAAAATTATTAATGTGAAGCAATAAATAGAAAACGATTCTGATGCTAAGAGTAAAACAAAAAACTTTCATCATTTTTTTAATAATAGTTAGTTTCTAAGAATCTAAAATAATAAAATAGATTTCAGATTTTCATGAATTAATCAATCGTTACATATAGTTAACTTAAAATGTCTCTAAAATGTATTTTGATCCAAAATAATAGACGATGTACTTTTTAATTGACAAAGAATTCTTTTAGTAATGAAATAATAGAAATAATCCTTTAAAAAACACATATATATTTATAAAATTCAAATTTCTATAAGTAATAAATAAAAGAAAAATTTACAGATTGCTATTGAAACGGTTGCTTTTTTCTGGACGTTTGAATGTTTGATTAAACATATAAATATATATAAGTTAGAAAAAAATAGTATGGGGGAAAGCCTAGATAGATATATTTATATACATGTACTAAAAAAACTTTAAAAAAAATAACCGATTTAATTTTAATCTTTTTCATTCCACAAAAAAAATTTTAAATAATCTTTCCGATGTTTTAAGGTCTTAACAGTCGTGCGTTAGAATTAAAAAATTATTAATGTGGAGCAATAAAAATTAAATGATTCTGATACTAAAAAATGCCTCTAAAATGTATTTTAATCCAAAATAATAGACGATGTACTTTTTAATTTACAAAGAATTAATTTGTATCATTTAATTTTAACCTTTTTCATTCCACTAAAAAAATATTAATCTTTAAAAAGTTGCGCAATGCGAAATTGAAAGTTTATTCCTCTTCATTTTCGAACCCGGGAACTGCCGTTTACAAAGCAGCGAGTTAACCAACCAAACTACAGTTAAGTCTGAGAACATTGAATTGAGCTTTAAAATAAAGGTAGATTTTTTTCAATATCCCATTTCGTTATTCGTTTAAGTAAAAGATTTTTTTTCGGGCTTCATTTTTATGTTAATGCTTTCAAACTTCATATAAATAATAGACGATGTACTTTTTAATTAACAAAGAATTTATTTAGTAATGAAATAATAGAAATAACCCTTTTAAAAAAACATATATATACTAGCCGTTACCCACCCGCTTCACTGGGTATTTCACGATGTTGCATATATGTATACTGTTTACATATATATTAATTATTGATATCCAGCATTAAGAATTCGATTGTATTGAAAAATATATTTATAGCTGTTACACTCTCACCCCTTGATATAAAAAGAACATAAATTATAATATCTAATTTCTATTTATGTCTAAAATTGAAGTAGAAAGATTTTTTCGCTCACTTAACCTAATAATCAAGTGGATTTCCACCAAAGCAACTTTCAGTGGATCTCTACTCCATAAAATAAACATGCGTGCTGAATTTCAAGTCTAAATCTAACAGAGCAAAAACGGAATTTTTATCATTAATACCTCGTTGAAAGCATTCTTAGTGGATTCCAATTCAACAAAAGAAGCACGCAAACAAAATTTTATTATTATAGTCTTAGCAGTTCGAAAACGGTTATTTTGTCTATCAATACGCCCCAATAACTCTCCCCGCTTCCCCCTGGAGTTGATTTCCGTAAAATCCATTCTTAGTGGAACTCTATTCAACTAAAGAAAAGTGCTCAACAAATTTCAAGTAAATGAGTTAAATTCAAAAACAGGAATTTTTCTATAACACGCCTTAATCCCTCGCAACCTCACTCCTTTGGGGGTCCGTTTTCGCAAAAATCTTTGTAAAAAGAACTTTATTCCATGAACGGAACCTACCTTCTAATTTTCAAGCAGAGGGTTCTATTAGTTGAAAAGCGGAAATATTTATCTATTACGCCCCTTAATCTCCTCAGTGACCCTTGGGGATCAATTTTTCCCAAAACTATTTTGTAGCGGATCTCTACACCATGAAAGGAATTAGCTTATGAACCAAATTTTAAGACTGTACGTTTAATAGTTTAAAAATAGAAATAATTATCTATAACGCCCCTTAAGTCCCCGCAACGCCACTTAGGAAACAATTTACACAAAACCCATCTTATGACAGATCACTACTCAGTGAATGGAATCTGCTAACTCAATTTCAAGATTTTACGTCTAATAGTTTAAAAAAGGAGTTAATTGCCTATAACGCCACTTAATTCTCTACAACGCCACTTGGGAGTCGATTTTCGCAAAACCCATTCTGTAGGGGATCTGTACTCTATGAAAGGAATCCGCTTACCAAATTTCAAGACTGTACGTCTAATAGTTCAAAAATGGAAATAATTATGTATAACGCCCCTTGGAGGTCGATTTTTTTAAAAATCATTATGTAGGGAATCTCTACTTTATGAAAGAAATCTGTGTACCAAGTTTCACGACTTTACATCTAATAGTTTAGTAAAGGAAATAATTATCTATAACGCCCCTTAAACCCTCGTAACGCCTCTTGGGGTTCGAACTTTGCAAAATCCGTTCTTAACTGACGTCTATACCATAAAGGGAACCTACCTACCAAATTTCAAGTTTGTAGGTTTAATAGTTCCGGAGATATCGTGATTAGTCAGTCAGTGAGTCAGTGAGTGAGTCGCTTTTCTCCTTTATATATATAGATTTATTAAAATCAAATTTCTATAAGTAAATAATAAAAGAAAAATTTACAGATAGCTGTTGAAACGATTGCTTAAAATAGTTAATGAAAACCATTTACAGTGTAATTAGTTTGAATTGTTGAGAATGTGTTTATTCAAAGAGAGAGAAATTCTCTCGGCCAGAATGTTTTTTTTATTTAAAAAGAAATAGCGAACCATTCCATAAATTAAAAAAAAGAAGGTAATTTCTAAATTTATTTTGAAATAGTTTTAAACATTTCTTTAAGTAAGTATTTTTTTAAAAAAATATTTCACTTGTTTTATCTGTAATATTTTTAAAAGCAACTTGTAGATAAAACTTCAAATTTCAAATATTTTTAACATCCCGTTTCGTTATTCGTTAAAGTAAAAAAAAAATTTTTCGGACTTCATTTGATAAAGACTGATAAAAGAAAGAAAGGTATATATGTATGATTTTATTATATTAATTTTTAAATATTTTTAAAAACCTCTGAATTAAAAAGGTGTGCGTAAGGTAGAGCCAAAACATTCCTGCGAAGACAACTCCTTCGATGAACATTCAAAACAATTACAAAACCATTTCCTTCTCAACGCACTGACTCCTCAATCGAGTTGCAGATAACTGTGACAACAATTTTTCTTTACTTTTTTCAAACGAAGAAAGACTTTAGATTCAAATATAACCCCCTCCCTCCTCTCTTCGTTTGAACAGGTCTTTAAAGTGACCGGGTAAGTAGAAGAGGGGCTTTTTTGGAGGGCTTTGTCGTCATTATCCTATGTCCGACAATTTAACAGAAAAGAAAATGCCCTTTCCAAAGATTTATTACGGCAATAAGAGGAAGAGTAGTTTTCCGGCTATTTGAAAGTAACATTAGAAGATTTACAAGAAGGCAGATGTGCATTTCTAGATTTTCTTACACCAAATAGGCATATGATAATCAACAATGACCAAAAACTGAAGAATCAACGGGGAGAAGCAATTTTTGTTGATATAAAAGATTTTACGACTTGCTTTCCATATTCATTTACAAGAACCATCTTATTCAGTATTCAGAGTTTCAAACGTTCAATAGCCTTAGAGTGCCCCCGAACACTCCTTTCTTTATACTATTGTACATAAAATGTGTGACTCACGAATAAATAGGCGAAAAAAGAAAGAGAACGAACATATTATTTTAATTTAGATGTAACTATATATGTTAGACTATGTTCTGATTATATTTATTTTTTCAGATATTTTGGATTGGATAATTTTTTTATAAAAAAAATTATCCAATACTGTAGAACTTTCTAAGTTTGAAAGTCCCCATTTTCCTTTTCTTAGAGATACTTGTGTTTGGAAATCGCGTGTGATAATTACTACAGATTTCAGCTCAAAAAATTTCTTTTCCTTTTAAAGGAGACATTTCCTACGAATTTAAACCACATTCCACCAAGATTTCTTTTTCAGTATTATTAAAGGCATTGAATGAAATAGTATAAAACATTGATTATTATATAAAACACTAATCACAATGTAAACTATTGCACAAAAAAGGAAACGCTTATTTCATTTCAGTCAAAGGTATAATAACCTAAAGCAAATTTAAATTAATTTATCAGGGTAAAATTTATTTATATTTTGATTTTCAGTAAATGTTTTAAAATGTTATAGATTTATTTTTATTAAGTTAAACGCAGTAATTTCGTACATACAAACTCAAGTTATCGTGTTAACTCTTAAATTAATTATTGAAAAACAAATAATAATATAATTATTTGAACTTTTAGATACATACAATGAATTTAAAAAATGGAAAGAAAAAGCAAAATTTCTGCCTGTCTCTCTATGTCATAATGTAAAATCTCAAATCGATAATGGGCTATTTTATAATCATATAGTACTCTGAAGCTCTCTATCTTTTTATAATGGAAAATATTTGCTTTAAGACACATGCATAATTCTTTAACAAATAACAAAATTACATTTACTATATGTGAGTTTAAAAAATCTTATAACTATTGAACATCTGTGTACCAATAGACATGTAAATATTCAACTAAGCTGTATTGTGGTTAATTAATTTATAATTGCTTCTCTGAGAATTAATTAGTTATTTATATAACACTCTGTTAAGAATTTTTGTATATTTTCTTTCTTAAAAGAATAAAACATTGATAAATGTCATTTTTTTTATTGCCTCGATAATTCATTCTGTTTTGATGCATTAGATTTCATAATAATTATTGAATCTTAAGATTAAGTTTAGATTTTTACACCAAGCATTTTTCAAGGATTAAAATTATATGATAATGTTCATATTTGATCTAATTGTTCCTATGTATGCTGAAAATTATGACAATCGATTAACAATGACAGTTAAATGTGATAAATGGCTGGAATGGGGCGTTAACTTAATACTATATCTCAAAATCATAACTAAATGTCACTTGTTAAACAGTATCACATTGTAGATTCCACATGTTTTTACAGCTGTGGTAGCCGAGTGATCACATTTGAGGATTCCATCATCCAGCAGGGATCTAATACACGTTAACTTTCTAAAGGCTTAAAGTACTTTCATTGCCGTCATAACATAATCGACTGGGTTCCATGTCGGATATCATCCTCGTTACTTGATTGTTATTCAAATAATGAGGCCCGTCTCATTGTGTTATCCCTCATGTTTCCTCTGAATGAGACATTAATAAACTATCGAATTACTTGCATGTTCTTAAAAATAAATCCTTTAAATACACAAATGAATAAATGTAAAATTTATATTTTTTCCAACTGTAATATAATGCTTTTGTTAGCATAAAATATCAAATCCTTTGAATTTTTAGAAAAATTCTTGATTAGTAAAACGCAAACAATTAGTTGACATAAGACAAAATTATGACTACACATATCTTTAAGTCAGCAAGGAGCAAATCATTCATGTATCTTGGTAAACTTATTTATATAAGGAAAAAACTATTCTTATTCGTATTTAATTGTTCTTTTATGACTAATTACAATACATTTATTTCTTACTTTTTCATCTTTCATATAAAAAGGTTATTTTATTAGTTTTATGGATAGAAGTTAAACTTGTTAGCTTCTTATTTTTAAGTTACAATAAATTATAATTCTTTTGATGTATCAGTTAGTATAACATTGCTGAAATTCTAAGATAAATGCTCTGATCTCTGTGTGATAAAAATAAATAAACTTCAAAAATATTTTAAGAAATATAATGCACGCGTCATTCTAATTCTAAACACAATCTTCCCTTTTAGGACGTATGGTAATACAATAGTTTCCAAATGTGCAGCTCACAGAAAAAAAATTAGCCCCTGTCCAAAAGTAAATCGAAAAATTCACAATAATCGAATATTCTTTATTAACATAGCAATAAAAACCATTACATTTGAAAATCAATGTAAGATCAATCCCCTCTCCCAATAATTTACACTCTAAACGTGTAAAAGGCCTCCACAGGTATCTGCCGTATGCAAAATCTAAATCAGTTTTTGGAAATTATAATTTAATGGCTAATTTTTATTTTTGCTCGAAAACGTATAATTTTATGCCATATTTTCGTATTAATTTTCGAGCAGTAGCTTTACAGGAGGAAACATACTTTAGGAAAGGAGAAAATTGATGTGCTTCGAGTGACACAACACCGATCCGCAGTGGCGCACACAAGGGGGGTCCGCAACCACCAAAGCCCTTGATATGTTTTCCGATTGATTATAATTATAAGTATATAGTACGTAAAATTTAATTAATTACTTGTTATTAATGATTAATTTTATTAATTAATGCTAATTATTTATTCAAAAATTAGTTTTTTACTGTGTTTTGTTCCCGAAAATCGACAAAATCAAAAGGAGCATGATACAAGAATGGTGATATTTCGACCCCAGCCCCCCTTGAAAAATTCGTGTTTGCGCTACTGCAGATCAGTAAATACTTCTTAAGATGAATCCAAATTCCAATAATGACCATTTCTTTATCATACTTGCCTGTTATAAAAACAAACTATTCTCTATAATAAACCACTGATGAAATGATTCAAGTGGTACTCTATTTCAGGACTTTTGATTTAAACCCTGAATGAAGATTTATATGTGTGAGCATGTTAGAAGAGAAAACCTCTAAAATAATTGCAAAAATTGAGAATTATGTGAATAAATGTGTCGATGATAACTTGAACGAATAATATGGATGTGATGTGGAATTTAGAACAGTTAGGTGTTTCTTATACAATAGCCACGAATCTCTTTATTTATAGTATTTTACTAAAGATAGAAAATAAAAATTTAAGTATGAGTTTATTTATATAGTTAAGTTTATAATAGCTAAAACTTTTGCAGTAAATTTAATTCTAAAATTTAAAAGGAAACAGAGTATTAGACGAATTTTTTTATAAATATGAATAAATGAGTCTTCACACATACACAAAAAACAAATCACTAATTACAAAAATGAAACTAAGCTAATAATTCAAAATCTCACTTGCCTGTACAAATTCATTCTGATATAAGAAGGAATTCATTTACCTTTAAGATGTGCATTAATATTTACAATAGATATATATTATAAAAAAACACACATTTTCTTTAATTATAAGTGACTTCTTTTTTCTCTTACATAAGGATAAAAGTTGAAACATGTAATTCATTTTCAAAGTATTATTAATCACTGTAAATGGATTATTATAAACTTGTATAACATTTTTTTATTTGTAATTGAGTTCCTCATTTACTATAATGACGTTATTGCACATCTACAAATGACAAGCAACCTCTTTTCCTTTGACCGTGCCGAAGAGGAATGCCCGAGGTGTGAGGAACTCAAAAAGTGCTCTTTATTTAACGTTACGCATTGTTGTTTACACAATGACTGTACAGGGTGTTGCCAATCTAGAAAACAAAATTAAGTGATGCTAGATTACATAAGAATAATATTACATTTACCCCCTTTAATTTTAATCTAGTTATCTCAGTCCCTGATGTAGTCCTTCAAGTATGCAGGAGGTTGCCTGTGACGAGCTGTAGTACGCAATGCTACTGTGTTCATGTTCTGTTCCGTCGAGTCTTCTAAAGTAATGACTGAGTCTGAGTTTATTGGCTGCAGATCTGGATAAGCTTGAACATTTTCCTCTGCACCCTTGTCGTCTTCAGATCTGGTAGTTTCCCCTCTTGGAGCCAAGTGTCTTATAGAGACAGTTGTTTCCCTTCCATCACCAAGTTTTACATGCGCATAAGTCAGGATTAGCTTCAATTAATTCCACTTCTATAACAATTAGCTCATATTTGTTAGCACGCATCTGATTTTTCATAAGAACTGGACTAGGCTTTGTAAGCCAAGTAGGCAAGGAACAGCCGTTATGGGATCTTCGAAAATGAGAAAACATTCTTTCATGAGGAGTGGCATTTGTTGCTGTACACAACAAGGAGTGAATGGAATGCAGAGCTATTTGGATAACTCCTTTCCATTGTTCAGTTTTCATACTATTAGATCTTAAAGCAAGTTGTATAGTTTTCCAGTTTATTCCATTATAAAGTTCAACCTATCCATTTCCTGCTGGATTATAGGGAGTAGTACGACTTGTTGCAATTCCTTGAGAAGTTAAAAATCATTTTATTTCATGAGACATGAAAGATGATCCTCTGTCAGAATGAATAAATGATGGCATTCCAAAAATAGAGAAAATGTTCTTCAAATGCAATATTACGGTTTTTGCAGAAATGTCACTACAAGGGATCGCGAATGGAAATCTAGAGAATTCATCAACTATTGTTAAAATATAGTGATTTCTTGAGACACTAGGTCAGGGGTGGTGAACCTTTTTGGATCAACGTGCCATTTTTTCTAAAGAAATGTTTAATAAGTTATAGGCGTGCCATCAAATAATTTTGACTTGTGATTATTGGGGAACTAATAAAACTAAATACGAACAAATAAAAAATTACGCATTTAATACAAAAAAATACATTTTGCACTGTATAATAGTAAATGTTTTAGCTATACATGTAATTTAAATTAAAATAACATTAGTGTGACCTTTGTTGTTGTAGATTAGATGACAAATAACTTAAGGATTATAAGATGGTACTTTTAGCAAAATGCCTGCTGAATTAGAGTCGTCTGTTAAACGGTTTCTAAGCGAGTCTTTGATGTTATTTTTCTTTGAAAATAATGACTCACAGACAAAGGTAGATGAAAATATGGTTAAAATAGCATAAGCCAGCTTCTTCAAACAGTTAAATGCGTCCGGAATCGAATTCCATGTTTCCAAAATTTCGTTACTGGATTTTTTACTTATATTGCTTGTTAATCTTTCTGCTTCAATCAATTCCAACTTTTTCCTTGTTTCAATAAACTTTTGAATCCATATTGAACTGGACTGGAAGTCAATCCGTTGCATTTCATATTCTTCAATTTCCAACTAATCGAATTGGGACAAGTTCAGTTTATCAAACGAAATCCCATCAGGGTACATAATAAATTTGAACGTTTCCGATAATTCCTTGGACTGAGAAAATTTCGCTGAAAATTCTTTGATTAAAGAATCAATTATGGAAATAAATTTATCAATAATTGTTTCTTCATTTCGTTTCTCTTGGGAATCTAAATCTTTGATATTTTTTTTCAAGTTTGGGAAGTACTTGTAGTTTCTTGCAATAATATCGTTTCTGAAAACATACAGTTTAGCTTCAAAAGCGCGAATGAGATCCGTCATGACGATAACTGTTTTATTCGGGCCTTGAAGCTTTACGTTCAATTCATTGAAATGTTGGCATATGTCTGTAAAATACATAAATTTTAAAAGACATAATATCCGTCAGCTGTGGGTATTGTTCAATTTTGCTCTCACTTTGTAGAAATAGTCTGATTTCTTCCAAGCAATGAACAAATCTTTGAAGTACGTTCCCGTGGCTCAACCAGCAAACATTATTATATATTAGTAAGCCATTACACACCGAATTGACTTCATCCAACAAAGCATCAAACTTTTGCTTATTTAAAGCCTGCGACGATATAAGGTTGACAATTGTTGTAACTAACGTTATTACATTACCAAGAGATGTTAAAACACTTTTTGCACATAAGGCTTGTTGGTAAATAATGCAGTGGCATTCAATAATCGAATGTTCTACGTCTCTTTTAAATAAAAAAATAAAACCTTTTTTTTTTTGCCTACTACATTTGGAGCACCATCAGTGGTTCCTGAAACAATTTTTTTCAAATCAATTTCTTTCTCAGCAAACGTATTTCTTACTGCCATACAAATATATGTGCCCTTTGTAGTTGTTAACAACGATGTTATCGCAATTAATTCTTCCAAAATGACGTTTCCTACACTATATCGAGAAAAGACAGTTAAACGTGCAGATTTAGTGATGTCAATACTTTCATCAAGACATAGCGATATATAAAAGGAGTGGAGTTAATGTCATTATTTTGTTGATCTGAAACATTTTCTGCCAGTTTCAAGATTATATCTTTTCTTGTGTTTCTAGATAGTTCAGCGCATCAAAGATATTCCTCTATATTTGTTATCAAAAAGTGAGGGAGCGCATGCCAACCAAGCTTCCTTCAAAAACTCTCCCTCTTGAAAAGGTTTACCATGCCGAGTAACTTGCCGCACTTGTGTGACAATTTTTGCTTACATAATTAACCATAGACGTCGACTGTTTAGTTCTGTCTTTTATTTCACTTGCAATTAGTTCTTTTTGCTCTGGTTCGCATGTTTCACAAAAGGATTTGTGATTTGTTTCAAAATGTCGTTTTATAGACGATGTTCTTCATACCACTGTTCCATAACATAAAACACATACCGCTTTGTCGCCTTTACTGATCATGCCATATTTCTCAGTCCACAAAGTTTGAAATTCTCTGCTACACTTACTATCTTACACTTTTTTCTTTTCTTTTTTTGCTGAACTAGCCATGCTAAGTAGCAGTTAAAAATCGTAAATTTAACACAAATAAACTTTAAATATACAGCTGTGTCGACGAAATTGACTATTCTATGTGCTCTCGCTTGATCACCCCCCCAAAAAACACCTTTTTACTGACTGCGCACGACTGCGGGCGCATGCGTAGATTTTTTTTTTTTTTTTTTTTTTTTTGGAAATTGAGTACTTGTATGAGATTTCTGTAGTGTCTGCTCTTTCGCTTTTGACTCAGGTCATTAAAAATTTTACAAATAAAGCCATGAGAGTTACTTTATGAATTAGACTCACAAGACAAAAATTAGATCACATTGATAAATTAGATGCATACAAGCAGAACCATTAATGTAAACGTTAGAATATATTTTTTAAGCAACTTAAACACACTACACGTAGATAAACTTTGCATCATTAGCAATTATAATATACGGCGTAACTACGCAAGACATAACAAACGAATCTACTCCCCGACTTGTCGGCGTCGCGATGGATCACTCACGTTTGTTCATAATACTTCATAGTGAACTTAGTAATTTTCAGCTAAAATGCAAACCGTTTTTGATCGATGGCGTGCCCAAAATATTCTGTCGCGTGCCATCTTTGGCACGCGTACCATTGGTTCGCCATCCCTGCACTAGGTAAAGGTCCTTTAAATTCAAGATTCAACCTTTCAAATGGATCAGTAGCTTTCAAAAGTGTTCCAACAATTTTAACAAACCTTGGCTTTAATTCATTACATATTAAACAGGAGTTTGTGACTTTCTTTATGTCCTCTAAAGAAAAAGGGAGATTTTTGCAACGAACCCAATGGTGCATTTGTGTCACTCCAGGATGACAAAGAGAGTTGTGAAGATTGTATAAGTCGATTCTGGGAGTTATAGCACCAGTTATACGTGATAATGTATCAGAATCACGTTTTGCTTTTCAGGACGATAAATAATGTCAAATTTAAAACTAGCAAGTTCAAGTCTCCAACGGATTAACTTTTCATTTTTAATTTTACTACCATGTCGCTGATTGAATACAAATGCGACTGCTTGTTGATCAGTGAAATCAAGAAGTGTCTCCAATGACGAAGTGATTCCACAATGGCATATGATTCTTTTTCTGGGGATGAATGTCTCAATTCAGATGCATGTAGGGTTCTTGAGAAAAAGGCAACAGGACGTCCAGCTTGGCTCAAGGTAGCTCAAATCGCAAAATCAGATGAATCAGTTTCTACTCTAAATGGTATGTCATCTTCAATTGTTGCCAAGGCAGCGTTTGCCACATCATCTTTCAATGAATTAAAAGTCAATACAGCATCTCTAGAAAGAGGAAACTGTTTCTTTCCTAGAAGAGGACGTATTTTCTTAGAAAACCCCGGGATCCATCGGCAATAATGGGCAAACATTCCTAAAGCACGTTGCAATGCAGATGAGTCTTTCGGAACAGGCATATCTCGCAAAGATTTTAGTCATTCAGGATCCGGTTTAATTATACCGTCCTGAATATTGTAACCTAGAACATGGACAGAATTACTCGAGTAGGTACACTTATCTTCATTTAGAGTCAAATTATACTTCTTTGTCACAGTTATGAACTTCTCTAAGTTGTCCTCATGTTCTTTCTTATCTTTTCCGCATACAGTAACATCATCAATGAATGGATATGTAAGGGTGAGTCCTTCATCCTCAATAATTTTGTCAATGACTCTTTGAAAACAAGCTACTCCATTAGTAACCCCAAAAGGAACACGCAAAAACTGGTAGAGCTTTCCACAAGCTTCAAAAGCTGTATAATGTCTCTCGCTATCCTGGATAGGAATTTGATGGTAGGCGCTTTGGAGATCAATTTTGCTAAAAACTTCATTTTTTTGAAATTTTCAAAATTATCTCTTCTATTTTAGGCAAAGGGTAGGCATCCAGCAAAGTGTATTTATTAATTGTTTGAGAGTAGTCAACCACCACATTCTGGGCTTAAGATTTTCTCCTCTAATGACAAAGGCTTGAGCCCTCCATGGTGAGTTACTTGGTTCTATGTCTCCTTCCTGGAAAAGTTTCTGATCTTCCAATGCCATAAAAATATTGTCTTCAACAGGCTGACGTCTCGATTTTGTAACCACAGTCTGGATTCAAGTTTGAAATAAACGAAACAGTAGGTACTTGTGCTACAGTCAAAGAACAAATTGTTAGTGGAGACCTATTAAGATCAAATCCAATTTCTACTGATAAATGTCTGTTTAGAATATCATGGCCAATCAAAACATCACTACAAAGATCTTTCAGAACTAAAAGTTCCACATTTTGATAAGTGGTTTTCAATTTTCAAATTAACTTTACAATTACTCTCTGTTTCAGTCACCATAGAGGAGTTTGCCATGGATATTTTTCCCAAATATGGTTCAACTTTCAATTTACATTTCACCACATGTTTTTCGTTAAGAAAACTAAGAGAGCTTCCTGTATCCATTAATGCACTGAGCTGAATATTATTAACCAATGTCTTAATTATTGATTTCTGGAAAACAAGAAACGGCGAGATCATAATTAAAACAAATAATTGCGAGACCGCCAAAGAAGCTTTAAAAATTAAAGAAATTAATGGTGTAAAAATAAGTATAAAATTGTCCTTTATTGGCCTAACCAGTAGTTATATATTACAAGGAATAGACACAGAATATACAATAGACGACATAAAATCGGAATTAGAAAATTACAACTATGCAATTTTTGATATCCAACGTTTTACCAAAAAAAAAACAGAATCTGGATTTAAACCTATCAAAACAGTTAAAGTTACCCAATTGGATGCGATATTCCAGAAAGAGTTCCAATAGGATTTGAAATGATTAAAACTAACCTCTACTATGAAAAACCTAGGCAATGCACAAACTGTTGGAAATTTGGGGGACACATTCAAAAATTTTGTAGAAGCTAAATAAAATGCCGTATTTGCTCACTAAACCACTCTGAAAACGATTGCAAAGAAATAAAAAAAATGTAGCTCTTGCGGAGAGGAGCATGAAGCTAACGATAAAAATTGCAAAAGATATCAAGAGGAAGTTGAAATCTTAAAAATTAAAGTACAACAACAAATCTCGAGAAACGAAGCATAAACGGCCAAAACCTATAATGATCAAACAGAGAAGATAGAAAATCTTGAAAAAAAGTTTGCGAAATTGGAGTTGAAATTTGAAGAAAATAATAACATATTCGAAAAGAAATTGGAACAAATAGTACAACGCTTCACGACAGAACTGAATACCGTGGTAGCACAAATTAATTTGAGCTTTTCTTCTCTAATGAATACCATGGAATCCACCTTAAAAAATGCATCCAATATAACAATTCCAAAAGATGATGATTGTCTCATAAATAGAAAACAGAATGAAAAAAAGCAAAAAGATTCAAGAAAATATCAGAACAAAGAGGAAATACATTAGAAAGTGTAGTAGAAAAAAAATAAAGAAACTTAAATAAATAATCAAATTTTCATATATTCTCGCTAAAAACTCGATATTAATCTACTTTCTTTTTTGAATATTTAAACTAATTCGTAATATCGCACTTTTTTTTTCGTTTTAAATCATGGATATAATCCAAAAGAATGCACGTGGAATTACAAACAAGAGGTCAGATATTCTTTTCGCGCCAATTTTTCAAAAAGCAAGTATTTTAATAATTCAAGAAACTTGGTTACATCCAAATGATATTTTCACAATTCCCAATAAGAATATATTCAGAATTGATAGTGAAATCAAAAGAGGAGGAGGGTTAATGATTGTTTTAAATAAAGGTATTAGCTGAATAAAAAAAAATATATATTCTCAGAAATTAGTGAAGACTTAGAAATTTTAAGAGTCAGAGTTCAAATAGATTTAGTTCGTATCACAATTTTTAATATTTACATCCCACCGGGTAACTTTAAAGACATCAATTTATCTAAAATATCATCATATATTTCTCCCAATATTATTGATATTGGGAGATTTCAACGCATCTCATGAGATATGGGGATCAAAAAATTCCAGTGCTTCTGGAAAAAAGATTTTTGACTGGATCATTGAAAATGACTTAATATTATTAAACGAGATAAAAGTCCAATTTATCCCCATTCATCGGGAATTTTTACATCTATAGATCTTTCTTTAGCATCTATAGATTTAAATTATGATTTATCCTGGTCCACAAATACCGATAATTTTGGAAGTGAACACTTCCCTATAATTATTAATTAAGAACAAACAGCTCAGCAACTAATAATTTTAAACAAAAAACAAATTGGAACAAATTTATCAATATTATTTAACAAAATTTAAATTTAAATGAAAACATAAATATAGATATTATAAAAGAAATTAAAAAAGCTCAAATCTTATCTCAAGAATCAGAAAAAATACAGATCAGTTCAAGAGCTCCATGGTGGACAGCAGCATGCGGGCATTTAAAAGCAAAAAAAAAAAAAAAAAGCTTTAATAAAGCAAGGAAAAAATTTTAATGAAGACTAGATGAAATATAAAGAAAAAAGCGCAAAACTTAAACGAACAATCAAAGCCTGTATAGAAAATTTTTGGCACAAAACATGTGAAAAAATATCCTGTCCTAAAGTTCTTTTTAAAATAATCCGAATAATTAAAAGTAGAACAAATCCTAACTATTCTTCAGTTAATAATATTGAAAATAATGGAACCATATTAACAAACAAAAAATCCCAAGCAAACTGTTTTTTACAATATAACGCAAAACAAAGCACCGATAGTATTCTAAATATTTCTATTCCGGACAATAGCCAGGATATTAATAAACTTTTTTCTTTAAAAGAATTAGAAATAGCAATATCTCATCAAAAGAACAGCAGGCCAGGGCATGATAAAATTTCTCTCCAATCAATAAACCATCTCCCCATCAAAGTAGTAAATCTCCTTCTGAAATCCTTTAATGACAGTTGGTCTTCAAGTTAAATTCCAAAAGATTGGACTCACGCAATTTTTCTACCTTTCATAAAACCTCACGAAAATTCCAAGGAAGTTTCGTCATACCGTCCTATATCTCTTACTTCAGTAATTGCCAAATTATTAGAAAGAATGATTTTACATAGAATGCTAGATTTCAGTTTTCAAAACAAAATTTTTCATGTTAATCATCAGGGTTTTTACCCTCACGGAAGCAGCATTAATACATTACTTCAATTACAACATGACATTATACTGGCTAGAGAACGCAAAGAATATTTTATTTTGGTAGCGTTGATATTTTTTTTATTGAAAACAATTATAAAATCCCCGTGCACCACAAAGTATCACACGGGGCTTACAGAAGTAAGTATTAAACACACATTCAAGGGAAATAAACAATTAAAAAAATGAAGTTAAGGAGGATTACAAACAGTTACAATAAAATTACAGAAATTATTAAAAGCACTTCTGGTGGAAAGAAATTGGTGAAAATTCGGTGGCCAATTAATGTTGAGTCTCTTGAACGCCAGTCTTATGATCTTTCTCTCTTTGACATACTTGGAACACAGAAGGATCACATGTTCTACATTTTCCTCGCCACCAATATTACAGTCACAGAAAGATGAAGGAGCTAAATTAAATTTGTTCAGGTAGCTTTTGAAATTACCATGACCAGTGAGAAATTGGGTTAATTTGTAGTTAGTGTTAAAATGATGACATGATAGTCTCTTATTAATGGTGGGAAAAAATTTCTTTGTTATGCTCCCCTTATTAGAAATGAGATATTCTTGGTTCCAAGACTTCATCATTGTTTCATTCGTGATCTTCTTGTAAAACGATTTAGGAATATTAACGTCAATGTCAATTTTGCGCTTGGTTGCAGCTTTTGCAAGCCAATCGGCTCGCTCATTTCCAAGAACGCCCGTGTGTCCGCGAACAAATGCAAAATCTATTGAGATGTTTTTATCTCTTAGGCTTTTAAGTTGCTTTTGGATCTCGACGATTATATTGTTAGATGAAGAAATACATTTTTTAAGAGAATCCAAGGAGGAAAGAGAGTCAGTACAGATGAGGTATTCTGAGATGACACTATTTTGCTCAGTGATCCATTTAACGGCGAAATTTAAACATAAAAGTTCAGCTACAAAAACTGTGCATTCATCACGAATTCTAAATTGAAAGTTCTCGGATTCAACACCACTCCTGAACACAACAAATGCGAAACCAACTCTTCCATCAATTTTACTGCCATCAGTATAGCAAATAACAGGGAAATCTTCTGTGCTCTTGTCACTAAATTGAACAATATTGATGGCATTCCTCTCTGAAGGATGAGGGATAAAAAATGGAGATAGAATACAATCATAATTAGAGATGGAAGAAGCAGAGAGATTTACCCTAAAAGCAATATCATGAAGAATAGTAATGTCGATTGGAGGGAAGCCAGAAATAGCATAAAGTGAGTCGTAACTTATTGTTCGATAACCACATATGACCCGTAAAAGTATCCTTCTTTGTATGCGTCGCAGATACTTAGAATTCATCTTTCTTTTAAGTGCCTCGCCCCAAACTCTAGAGCCATACAAAATGAAAGGCTCGATTCCTTGCTTATAAATGAGAGAATGTACATTGAAATTTATTCCGAACGTGTTGCGAGCAATCCGATTTAATCCACGCTGTAATTTGTCACATTTCTCGGATATGTAACTTAAGTGTTGCTTCCAAGAAAATTTAGTATCAAGAAGAACCACAAGATACTTCATTTGCTTTACCATAGTCAAGGGAGTTCCATCGAGATATAGCTGAAATGCATCATAGCAAATGTTTCGTTTTTCAATAGCCATAAATCTGGTTTTATCAGGATTAAATCCCAATTTAAAACTTTTTGACCAGTCAGAAGCGAAGTTCAAAGCTTCCTGTGCATGTAGGAAAGTCTCAGAAAGATCCCTACCTTGGAAACAAACTAAAATGTCATCAGCAAAAGCTATGATTTCACAGCAGGCAACTCAGTGTGGCCAAATGGCCTTATTTCTAAATTAAACAAAGTTGGATACTCTGGCAGATTACTACGATGGATTCAAAACTTCTTACATCAGAGAACAATTCAAATCAAATGGAGGAACATTTATTTCAAAAATCGTTAAAAACAATTATGGTGTACCCCCGGGTTGTATCTTAAGTCCTTTCCTTTTTATGATTTATATGGCAGATATATTTGAAATTTAACACGACAGCCATCTTCTGGTTTATGCTGACGACATATTTTTATATAATAATGGTACAAATTGGAATAAAACAATAGGCGAAATGCAAGAATCTTTAAATAAAATTTCTGTCTGGTGTAAAAAATGGAAATTGTCCACCTCTCCAGAAAAAAGCAGTCAAATCAACTTTTCCAGAAAAAGAAGCACAATACCTACATTACTTAAAATATGCGACAAACTTATTCCCGAAGTGAAGAGTCTGAAAATCCTGGGTATCATCTTCGACCCCAATATCACCTGGAAAAATCATATTAATTACCTACGCCAGAAAGGATTCAAATATTTAAATGCAATTAAAGCCTTATCTTCTCCGAAAATAGGAACAAGATCTGATCATCTTTTAAATATTATTAATGCCACATACCGTTCTATCTTTGACTATGGAAGTCAACTTTTTTCCTTTTCTAGCAATAGCAACAGACAGAAACTAGAACCGATTTACAATGCTGCCTTACGTTTCGCCCTGGGTCTCCCAAGAAACACCCAGCTAGATTTATTAAGAGCAGAGTCTATGATTGGAAGTATTAATAATTGCCATAATTTCCTTTGCCAAAAATTTATAACTAAACAAATTGCATTAAAAAACTGGTCACCGAATGCAAGATTATTCTGGGATATAAATAACATTTTTTATAAATATAGAGAAAAAGATATCAGTATTTTTCAAAAGACGATCAACCTGCTCCAAGAGAATTATGTATCTCTAAAGTAGATATTCTTCAATGGATTCCTCCTCCTCCAATGTACGAAAATCACAAAATAAACATCTATACTCATGAACTACCATTTCAAAACAAGGATCTTCCAGATGACATAGTACAAAATATGTTTAATGATTACATTCAGCCCAAATTTAATAACAATGTCAGTAGTATATTCTGCACGAACTTGGAACACCATTTCTAAAACAGAACACTGTTCTAATCAATTGCGAGCCCCAAACAGAGATTGTGAAGAACAGAAGGTGCTCCAAGTTCGTGTGCGATGTTCGCCCGTTCTATCGAGCGCACCGAGAACAATGCTGAAATAACCCAAACATAGTGAAAAGAAATAACCTAGAATGGGAAGAACATTGCTAGCTCACTTGGTTAAACCATGCAGTTATCAAGTGAACTAACAATGTTTTTTGTCGGATTGTAAGTTCTATTCCTGCTCAAAACATATTGTAAGTTTTATTTCTCTCTGCTCAAAATAAAGCGAGAGATAATGAAAAACAACCCTCTTAAGAAATGATGAAATCGAAAGGAAAATCATGACCTTCACACCAACGAAAAGAAAAACAAGTCGAAAATTAATGACTGAATGCGCAGCGCGTTACGCAATTCAGAAAGAGAAGCACGCTGGCACTTTTTTTTTTTTTTATCAAGGACAAAAATGTCTCATGATATTCTTTATATAATAGGGAAAACTCGATGAAAAAAGAATAAAAAGAAATTTATCGGTCGACATCCTCATTTAATCACCTAGCTCACATATGAAATGGACAGAAAAAATTTAGGCTTCGTTATATTATTAACTCTAGTTGCTGCAGAATTAATAATTATAATAACAAATTACAAAGATGCGATTGTAAATGAAGTTGATATTAACAATACAACATGCTTCCATTCTAAACATATAGGAAGAAAATTATTTTATCATGAATGCATGAAACAAGGAGAAAACGTTCACGATATACGATACTTCTTTAATATAAATTCAACCTATTTATCAGCGAGTTTTGTAGGAGTTCAACTATCTGAGAAAGAATTTCAAAAAGTTTGCGAACAATGTTGAAATTGAAGCATCCCTCGTGTTTGCTATGTGTTGGAGCATCACAGTCCGGAAAAACCTCTGGTTAGACAAATGATTGCATATAAAGCATATGATTATGAATTCAAAAATATTATATGGTGCTATAAAGTTTTTGAGCAATGGTTCACAGAAGAAAAAGAAATTAAATTTGTTCAAGGTCTTCAGAAACGTTTGAAAGTGGAAGTTTGGTCATAATAGATGATTTAATGAACGATTTAAATGAGAAAATCTCTGATTTGTTCACGATTACAGCGCATCATTCAAAACTTAGTGTTATTTTGATTTTGCAAAATCTATTCCCCCGAAATAAAGTGATGCGAGACATAAGTCTGAATGCGCAATATGTAATATTGTTTAAAAATAATCGCGATGTTGGACAAATTCAGTGTTTCGCAAGACAAGTATACGGAAACAAAGCAACATCGTTTATGGATGCTTACAAAAAGAGCACTCACGACAATTTTAATTATTTGCTAGTTGATCTTCACCCCAGAACAGACGAAAAATTTCGGCTCAGAGAGAGTGTGTTTCCTGACGCTAATGGGCTCTATTGGATTTATGTACCGATAAAATGAAAAATGTAAAGAAGCATTATCACTTATTAAAATTATTGCTTAGTGCATCTCCAGCGCAAAAAAGGGCAATTATACGGACTGCTGATCGATTTCAAATCAAGTGCCTCTCAGAGGTTTGCTATAACCTCTTGTCTGGTAGTCTAAAACCAATATCAAGAAATTGCGCAAATATAAAGCAGCTATAAGAAAAATTGCAAATAAAAAAGTAAGTACCATTAGAAAAGAAGAGAAAAGAATTAATCATCCAAACAGGGGGTTTCTTACCAATCATAATACCTGCAGTTCTAACCGCCTTAGCAGGCTTTGTTGGAAAAGCTATAGGCAGCCGTATTTAATACGTGACAATGGCTAAAAGAATGGCTGTAGTTCCTGAAGAATTAGCAGCTTCCTACTATTCTAAATCATTTGAAACAGGAGAGCACACACATGCCATCGAAAATCAAATATTAAATCTTCTCCAGGAATCAAAATATTCAGACGATGCAAAAGCAAAATTATTAAGCCAACTACTTACAAAGTTTCAGCGTGTAATAAATGCGCCTAAACCACCCCTGCGAGTTACAATAGAAGAACCAGAACAGCAAGAGACAACAGTTATAGCAAGAAAGGAAACATCTTTGAAGGAAGACCCTACATTGCGCGAGATTATTCTTTCTGTTCCTGCAAACTTCCAAAAATTTATACCTCCTATTGCAGAGAAATTGAAAACGCGTAGTTATTCATGGAATGATTATGGTGAATTGATGAAGGATAGCAAAAATCATACGAAACACGAATATCGTTGATTTGTTTTCGTATTTAATGAGAAACGTAAAAAAAGGTTATGAACCACATGGTTTTTCAGTTTTTTGGAAGGGTATAAACGAAATAAAAATCCCTTCACGATGGATTGGTAATCAGAAGTTAGTACGAAATCCAGAGTTCGACACGAGTATATACGAGATCCCAAATGAGAATACTCCTGAATCTCCAGAAACTTTAAGAGCTAAAAAGAAAAGACAAAATTCAAAAAGAAAATGGAAAGATTATTATTAGAAAAAGCATATTATGATTTTGAGAATCCTGCTTCATTTGGCGGAGTTAAGAAACTGTCGAGTGTTACTAAAGTTCCATATCAAAAAGCGAAACGTTGGTTAATGAGCCAAGACACTTATACACTTCACAAACCGGTGCGATATAAATTTCCTCGAAGAGCTACGCTTTCTTATGGTATAAATGATTTATGGTAAAGTGACCTAGTTGATTTAAAACACCTAGCAAAATATAATAAGGGATATAGATTTCTACTGACTATAATTGATGTATTGTCAAAGTTCGCTTATGTGATACCTCTGAAAAGTAAAAGCGCTGTAGCTGTAAAAATGCATTTGGAACATTATTGAAGAAAGTTAGACCGAAGCACATCCAAAGTGATAAAGGCACAGAATTTTCAAATACCCAGGTACAAGCTTTATTTAAAAGATATAGAATTAACCATTATTCAGCAGAGGGAGATCATAAAGCTAGTGTTGTGGAAAGGTTTAACAGAACATTAAAAAACAAAATGTTCAGGGTTTTCACATATAGAAGATCTTATAAATATGATGATATTCTACAGTCTCTGGTAAAGTCGTACAACGATAGTAAGCATCGCAGCATAGGCATCGCCCCATCAAAGTTACCCAAGATTTAGTACCGCAAATCTTCAAAAAACTATATGGTTATACAATGAAAAAGCAGAAAGAAACTTTAAGCGTGGGAGATCTAGTGAGAATTTCGAAAGCGAAAAAATCTTTCCGGCGCGGGTATTTACCAGGGTGGAGTGATGAAGTGTTTATAGTATCGAAAGTACATCAGACGCACCCGACGTCAGTGGATTTGATGGATTTTCTTTTTTAGCCCTTTAAAAGGCCGTTTTTATCTCTCTGAACTTCAATTAGTCACTAAACGTTCTGATGACTACTGGCATATAGAGAAGGTGCTCAAAACAAAAGGCAGGGGGAGAAACAGAGAATATTTTGTGAAATGGTTAGGATTTGATGATAGGTTTAATAGTTGGATAAAACAACAATGGCTCAAGAGAACGAAAATTTCTACATAACATTACCAAGCAATGCGAGTATGAATTATTTTCCTAGCAATACCCAGGCTTCATTCAGAACAAAACTTGCTCGACCGATAACACTAACCGGCGAATGGGAAGTCGGTTTATCAGAGATATTCATTCCGCGAACGTGGTTCAATATTGGAAATCACAATAACAAATATTCCATAACATATGAAGAAACCAAAATTGTGGAAAAGGATTATGTTGAATACCGCATTAGAGTAAAAATTGATCAAGGAATTACCGATGAAGAAGTAATTAGCAAGATTAATCAGAGCATCGAAGAAAAATGTGGACGTTCTGTCTTTTTTTGCATTGGATCACAAGAATATCAATGTACTCGTCGCTCCCGGTTATGAATTAATTTTAACAGCAGCAGAGGCACCACGTCTGCTGACGATGCTTACCTTACCCAGAGAGGATCGAACCATAAAAGTATCAGAGACTTTCTTGTTCAGAAAACCATCGAAGACAAACAAAGACAATGTTCTTACAATTCTTGCTAGAAATCAAAAAAGACATTTCATAGTCCGTGCTACGAAGTTTAACCATAAGTATACTGATTTTGAGAACTTAACTCATGAATTGTTGCAGCATATTAATTCTAATATGATGCAGACAGGGATTGGTGGTGCAGCTGATTTCGTGTTCGATTATACATCCGACAAGATCGAAATTACAGTTGAAAAGAATGTAGAACTCGAATTTAGGCTGATGTATGCCCCTATTTTAATGAGAATGTTGAGTATGGATAAAGATGTTGTTTTAACCGGTACAACCCAGCATGTACTACAAAAATCGATAGACCTCCAATAAACGAATACTTTCGTGTAAGCATTACAGATAAACCATTGGTTTCGGAGAAAGTGCAAAAAACGGATCATATGGAACTAGAAGTTGGATTCTATAAAAATTCAGAACAGTTGTTTAAATCTTTCAAACACCTTGCGTTTAATCATTTGGCAAACAACAAAGTGAAAGTTCATATACCTCAAACATCTATTTTGAATTTACAAGACGGGTTGAGAGATCTTTTAGGATTCAAAACAGCAACATTACACGGGGGTACTCATATATCAGACTATCCCCTGGAGTTAGACGGAGGAATCACTGAAATATACGTCTATAGCGATATCATTGAATCACATTTTGTTGGAGATACTATTGCACCATTGCTTCGTATTATTCCTGTTATGTCTGCTAAAGAAGATCAAATAGTTGTAAACTATCAAAGACCCTCGTATTTTCCTCTGCGCAACAATTATATTGATTGCATTGAAATTGAACTCAAAAGCAGCTCTGGAGATGGTATAATATTTACCAGCGGAAAAACACTATTAGTTCTTTCCTTCCGTCGTAAAACATTATAAAACCACAGTCTATTGGGTGCTTAATCATTTGGATCACAACGGTGAAAGAGTATGCATTTGGATCCGAAAGCTTGTGAGAATTATTACTGCGCTCAGGTGCAGACAGGAGGTGGACCATATTTTCAAGGTGTTGGCCACCAAAGAGGATATGGAATGTTTTCAAATTTATTTCGATTCATAACTCCTATAGCGATGAAAGCAGGAAAATATTTAGGTAAACACCTACTAAGCGCAGGATCGAAGGTAGTCTCAGATGTCGCAGCAGGTGCTTCTCTTAAAGACTCAGCGAAATCACGTTTTCGGGAAACAACTAAAAAAGATAAAAGACGACATTCTTCATAAAATCCAGACTGGTTCAGGTATAAAAAGAAAGAGAGCATACAAAAAAAATCATTATCAGCGAGTCAAGAGACGGCGAAAGAAATTGGAAGAAGCAGATATATTCTCATAATGGATTCGCGAGCCTGTACCTGTGTTACAAGCGATTTAGACTTGTTTAACGTTAGTCCAGTTCAGCTCAGTATAGACAGTTCATCCTTTATAGAAGTACATCCTATTGCCTCATTGGGTGATAACACACCAATTGAATTTTTTATTTCTGCATCAGGAGAACATTATCTAGATTTGTCGCATGTATTAATTCATTTACAAGCGAAAATAACAAAGAAAAGTGGAACAGCGATTGGAACAACTGACCAAGTCGCACCAATTAATTATTTTCTGAACACTCTTTTCTCTGAATGTTCGGTTGTACTAAATGATAAGCAAGTATCTTCTCAAGCTAACTATGCTTATAGATCTATTTTCGATGCTATGCTCGCACCAAAATCTGTTCAAGAATCAATCTTAACAGCTGGTCTTTTTTACAAAGATCGTGCTTCTAAGCACGATTCGGTAGAACTTGCTAATGTGGGGATAATTCAAATCCTGGTTATCAAACCCGATATAACATTTGCAAAAATAGTAAACTTATAGATATGATTGGTCCCCTACATTTTGATCTAGGCAATCAGAGCAAATGTTTGATCAATTCGGTGAATCTTCGCATTAAGCTAGAAA
Source organism: Trichonephila clavipes (assembly GCA_019973935.1). NCBI lineage: Eukaryota > Metazoa > Arthropoda > Arachnida > Araneae > Nephilidae > Trichonephila > Trichonephila clavipes. The sequence goes on along the minus strand of BMAU01000141.1, from coordinate 148,237 downwards.
GAAATAAAGACGCATTTGCTCTTATGTCTCCCACAAAAGATTTTAAAATACTTATACAGCATGCATCATTATTCGTGAGGAAAGTTAAGGTGGCTCCTCCAGTTTTAATTGCGCATGAAGTAGCCCTAACCAAGGGTGTTATAAAAATGCCAATTCGCAGAACAGAAGTGAAATCATTTGCGCTCTCGACGGGCATTCAGTCTGTTACAATTCCAAACTCTTTCATAGGACAGCTTCCAACGCGTATCATTATGGCTATGGTATCCAATACTGCCTTCAATGGTGATTTTGGAAAAAATCCCTTCAATTTTAAGCATTATGACATTTCCTATATTTGTGCCATTGAAGGTAATACAATGTTTCCCTCAAAACCCTTTCAACCGAGATTCGATGTGATTCTAACGGTTACAGCAGAAGTTATATGAGTCTCTTTTTACTGATCTAGGACGATACCATAAAGATCAAGACATTAACGTCAGTTTTAGCGAATATAAGGATGGGTATACATTGTTTGCTATAGATTTGACACCTGATCTCAGTGCAGACGGAATGCACGAAAGTATTTCGCGCAATGGTAATTTAACTATTGATATAAAGTTCTCTAAAGCTCTACCAGAAACTGTCAATTTACTAGTTTATTCTGAGTATCGCAACACAATTGAGATTGATAAAAACCGTACTATCTTTACGGATTATTAAAAGAGATGGACAGTATAACGCTTTGCAGACTTGCATGTAGTGATATGAATATTCGATCTGAATTTGGTGGTGTATTCGCTTGCGATGAACTACCAAAGAAACGAGATAATTATTCATGTTTTATTGTGAACTTAGATCCTAAAACAAAACCAGGAAGTCATTGGGTTGCTATAGCTATTAGGAATTATAAATGCTATTATTTTTGTAGTTATGCTTCAGTTCCAGAAAATAAACATATTTTATCATTTATGCAAAATAATTCTGTTACTTTTGAGTGGAACAAATGTCGGTATCAAAGCTTCATGTCCTATACCTGCGGTCATTTCTGTTTATATTTCTTATATAAATTTGTGAGAAAGCAGTCTTTATCACCTCTGGATTCGAATGAAATAAAAAATAATGAGAAATTTATAAAAAGTTTGTTAGTCGTAAATTTCATTTACAAAATTGTTGCTTCACTCCGTATACAAAGCAAACATGTCAAGCGTATAATTTTCGCAATACACGCTTCTAGACATGTTTTCAACGTCCTTGTGCATGTCTGTACGTGTTTTTATGGACAGAATGTATAAAAGAGAAAAAACGAACTGTGAAAATTTCATTGCTGACTGAAATAATTCAACAGAAACAATGGTTCCCGAACCGAGATACGGCTTTTTGTTTTTAAAACGCAATGGAGCAAACAGTGCTTATTCCATACATAGCTGCAGCGATACGCTTTACGAAAATATGATCTCTTGCGTTCAAGCAGCGAACTCCTATCCAACGGATAATTCTGAATGCAGATTGAAGATTGCCTATTTTCGTATTTTGAATAACAACGAAATTGTAAGAGAACTTCATAATGGTTCTTCCATGAACTATCGACAACCATTTGAATGTAAAGCACGAAAATATGATATCATAAATCCGAGCAGCGAACTCCTATCCACTGATTGATTCTGAATGCAGATTGAAGATTGTCTATTTTCGTATTTTGAATAACAACGAAATTATCTGAGAGAACTCCATAATGGTGCTGAACTATCAACAACCATCTGAACGCAAAGCATAAAACTTTTGCACAAAGAAATTCTAAAAACGAACCTCCATACCTGTGAAAATGTAAACCAAATCGCAGTTCTTGATTTTATTGTAATCTGGAAAGAAATTTATCGAATATAACTCTTTTGATACACCAGCATTCGATTCATGTATAGAGCACTAAAGATTGATTGTAACACTTGCGTACTATTTTGATAATCCCTGAATAAAAAAATTGTTATTTAACCTTGAAATTGCGTTCGTCTTATTTTTTTTGTAGTCTTTTTATATAATTTTACTTAGTATAATTATGTTGCGTAGCATTTACGCAAGAGCTATTTTTAAGAAAACCCGAAGGTTACATTTAATAGATATGAAATTCTTAGGGTGCAAAAACAACTGCGTCTTTCCATATATTAATTTTTAAGCAACTATTTGTCCTTGTATTCAAGAGTATAAAATCTTGGGACTTCAAGTTTTAGTCCTCTTTGAATTTGTGTCAATCTCTGTGTAAGATTATTCATCACTCGTCCGTCACAATGGAAGATGGTAAGCTCTACTTTTTTTTTTCCTAAATGATATCCTTTTTTAAATAAGTTCTATAGTTGAGTTCTTACTTAACTTCTTATAGCATCTCTTTATTTTAGAGATGATTGTTCCCAGTTCGATCGCTAAAAAGCGTAAATTTAACATTGATATCAGCAAGGAAAAAGACGGTGAAACCGTTAAATTGTTAGCGCCTTATAGTGTTTACATCGGCAAGGGTGTTTGCTTAGAAGTGAAGGATTTCAGGAAGACGCTATACCTTGGCTTCGTCAAATCAAACGAGAAGAATGAAGTCAAAAATCGGTTTAATTTGCATGTGGACCAAATTCCTGTATTGCTAGAAGGACTAGAACATATCCAACAACATCTAAAATCTATGTAAATATTTTTGTTAAATGAGGAGTAGGGAGAAATAGCAAATTCATTAACTTAATATGATTTTTAGAACGATTAATTCTTCTTTCCGCGGAGCTGTGCGCAGCTGGAGGGCTGAAATACATTCTATCGATATCGAAAGTATTTTCGAAGAAAGTCAAACAGCTCTTTTGATCTTCTAAGCCGAGAAGGACCTGTATTAAGAATAAGATTCGTCATATGCTTCAATATTATATTCCGCAAAGTAATTGAGGAAGAAAACATAGACCAAAGCTTTTATTTCTGTAGCGATGCTGCAAGACTTTTAGCGGTTTCGCAAATCGTGCCTTGCATTAGTCGAGCGTTTACAAAAATTCAAAACACTATCGATGCTTTTATCCACAATGGTAGTGGCTGGAGTTTACATGAAGTGCAATATTTAGATGTTCACGAAGGCAATTTTCGAGAGATAGCAGGAGGCTGTACGAATGCATTACTCCCTCCTAGTCTTAAAAATAAACACGCTTTGTTAAATCTACAATGCTCATCTAATCAATGTTTTTTATATGCTGTGCTAGCAATACTCTTTCCCAAAACATCGAACGCTCACAGAATTTCTAAATACAAACCATATTTAAAATTAATCAATTATTCGATGCTAAATTTTCCAGTGGCGCTTTCAAATATTAAATCGTTTGAAAAAGCTAATCATTTGAAAGTAAATGTGTTCGGCTATGCTGAAAACTTAATCTATCCGATGTATATCGGTGAACCAAATCAACGCGAAGTTAATTTATTATTATATGATAATCATTACTTCGCAATCAAAAATTTTAATAGGTTACTTAGACATAAATCCAACGCGAATTATTTTTGTGTCAATTGTTTAACTGGATTTACTCGTCAAAGCACATTAGAGTCGCATCAGCGTCTATGTTTGCACAATAAACCTCAGCGATTATCGATGCCTTCTGATCTGAGCTTAAAATTCAACCATTTGAACAAATGTGTTGAGCATCGTTATGCGATTTATGCTGATTTTGAGTGTTTGCTCTCAAAATTTCCAACAACATTGCCCAATCCTACGAAATCCTTCACCACGCCTATTGAAAAACATATCCCCGTGAGTTATGCCTTTGTAGTAGTCGATTATGAAAATGATATTTTATATCATAGCTATTATGCGGGAGAAAATGTAGTTGAGAAATTTTTCGTAGAGCTTAAGGAAATTAGTTCAAAATTGATTGCGGAATTAAAACGCGTGAACAAAATTGAAGTAAATGATTCTAGCTCCTATAGCGAGTATCGGTGTGTGTTTTGCTGCGAATTTTTCGATGCAAAATCGATTCGTGTACGACATCATTCTCATGATTCTAATCGTGTTCTCGGTATGGCGCACCAACTTTGTAATTTATTACATCGAAAAACGTTTTTCATTCCCGTGGTGATTCATAATTCGCGTAACTATGATACTCATTTGCTGCTAAAGCATTTACCGAAAAACATTGCGAAAGAAGTAAGTGTGATCCCCTTGAATATGGAGAAATTGACAATGTTCACCTTAGATCATTTGAAATTTATTGACTCTTTTCAATTTCTTGATGCATCGTTGGACGCTTTAGTTCGCAACTTGAGTATCTCGCAACACGATTTTACAATTTTCGAGGCCTTTTTCGGGGATCTTGAACACCGCGATTTGCTGAAAAGCAAAGGTATTTTTCCATATTCATATTTGGATCATTTATCTAAATTATCATCAAAAGTTTCCCCTCAAAAGATAAATTTTTCAACGTGCTGACGCAATCACATATAAGCGACAATGATTATGCACATGCGACTCTAGTTTATAATACTTTTAATTGCAAAACATTCGCCGATTATCTTAAGCTCTACCAATTGACTGATGTTATTTTGTTAGCAGAAGTGTTCAATAATTTCAGAAAATTAAGTTTAAAAAACTATGAGCTTGACCCTATTCACTATATATCCCTCTCAGAATTGACATTTGATGCAGGTCTAAAATTTTGCAAAGTCGAACTCCAATTGCTTTCCGAAGTAAATGATTATTTATTCTTCGAAAGTAATATGAGAGGAGGAATTTGCTTAGTTGGCAAAAGATTTGCACAAGCAAATAACCCATACATTCCTGCTTATGATAGTTCAAGGGAGCATAGTTACATTTTAGCTCTAGACTGTGTAAATTTATATGGATATGCAATGAGCATGCCATTGCCATATAATAATTTTGCATGGTTGACACCCAAAGAACAACAAGAGTTTGATATTTTTAATACTAGCCCGAGTTCCTCTCAAGGATACATCCTTGAAGTGGATTTAGAACTGCCTCCCTCAATACATGAGGAGCAGAACGATCTTCCGATGGCGCCAGAGCATCTGAAGATTTCTTACGAAATGCTATCACCGTATTCAAAACGTTTATGTGATAAATTTAATTTAAAATCTACTTTGCCTGCTATAAAACTCACACCAAATTTCTTTTTTAAAAAAAATTATGTTGTTCATTATATGAATTTGAAATTTTATCTTGAGCATGGATTAGTATTAAAAAAAATCCATAAAATTTTAACATTTTCTCAAAAACCTTGGCTAAGAGAATATATAAATTTCAATAATCAAAAACGCAATCAAAGTACTGCAGCGACTGAAAAATTATTTTTTAAAAAATTAAACAACGCTTTCTTTGGGAAGACTATGCAAAATGTACGGAAACGAATTAATGTAAAGGGTGCTTTGACACAGGATACAAGTCAAAAGTTATTGTCTAGTCCATGCTTAGAGTTTTTTGAGCCTGTTAATGAAAATTTTACATTGTTTAAAATGAGAAAACCAAATTTGTACTTAGATAAACCGATATACATCGGTTTCACGGTCTTAGAATTGTCCAAATTACGAATGTACGATCTGTACTATACGAACTTCAAACGGTTTTACAAAAAAATTCATGCGAGTTATTGTACATGGACACAGACTCGCTTTACTTACATATACACACTAACGATGCATATATGGATCTAAAAAATAATTTTTCCGAAATATTAGATCTAAGCAATTTTCCTGTTGAACATTTTTTTGTTTAACGACACAAATTGCGGAAAATTAGGTACTCTCAAGAATGAAATATGTACACCTATTGAAGAATTTGTCGGAATCAAACCAAAAATGTACTCCATTTTATATGGAGCAAACGATTGTAAAAAGGCAGCTAAAGGTGTACGGTCTAGTTCATTAAATTCGATAACTCACGAGAACTATAAAACCATTCTCGAAGAGGAATCAAGAGTAAAACATTTGCAATTTTCTATTGTATCTCGGAAACATGTATTGGAAACAGTTATACAAAACAAAACATCGCTTTCAGCCTATTACGATAAGAAATTTGTGTGTGAAGATGGTGTAAACACGCTTTCATATGGACATAAGGACATTTAAATTTATTTTCTCTGTTCTCCCTACTTCTTATTGTTTTTAGATGTATTTTCCATTGTGACGGTTGCAATATTTAACTGTATATAATGCTTTTGTCCTATCGTCTATCATAACTTTTAAAAACTGTTTGGGTTGACCGAACAAAAAAAAATCTATATATATCTACCAAGAAAAAACTGTTTGGTTTGACCAAACCAACAACAAAAAAAAAAAATATTTAACTGTATATAATGCTTTTGTCCTATCGTCGATCATAACTTTTAAAAACTGTTTGGGTTGACCGAACAAAAAAAAAATCTATATATCTACCAAGAAAAAACTGTTTGGTTTGACCAAACCAACAACAAAAAAATATTTAACTGTATATAATGCTTTTGTCCTATCGTCTATCATAACTTTTAAAAACTGTTTGGGTTGACCGAACAAAAAAAAAATCTATATATCTACCAAGAAAAAAACTGTTTGGTTTGACCTAACCAACAAAAAAAAAATATTTAACTGTATATAATGCCTTTGTCCTATCGTCGATCATAAGTTTAAAAACTGTTTGGGTTGACCGAACAAAAAACTGTTTGGTTTGACCAAACCAACAAAAACAAAAAATATTTAACTGTATATAATGCTTTTGTCCTATCGTAGATCATAACTTTAAAAAACTGTTTGGGTTGCCCGAACAAAAAAAAAAAAATTTAACTCTATATATTGTTGATCAGTTGTTGGTGTTTTAAGTGGACTAGGACGTCTCATTTTCAACTCTCTTTTGTTTGTCTATGAGGCGTGAACACCACTTTAAAAAAAACGAGGGACAGCTTGATACCTCAGTGGTGTCCCATGGAAATCAAGCTCTAAACATTAGATAAAAACGGTGCTGGTGCAACTACTTTGGTTCGCGTTTTAAATGAACTAGCTTGGGTTATTTCAGCATTGTTCTCGGTGCGCTCGATAGAACGGGCGAACATCGCACACGAACTTGGAACACCTTCTGTTCTTCACAATCTCTGTTTGGGGCTCGCAATTGATTAGAACAGTGTTCTGTTTTAGAAATGGTGTTCCAAGTTCGTGCAGAATATACTACTAATGTCATAATACCAACAAATGGTTCAAAAAATACTAATCAAACATCAATAGGAATTTTGATCCCTAAGAAAAAAGTTCGACAAAATTTCATACTAAAAGAAATTATTTCAATTTTCACAGCTGAAGCTATAGCCATATGGACTGCGTTAAAAAAAAATTGGGTTTCTGAAACAGAAACTATATCAGCCTGACGGACAGCTTATCAGTCCTAAAAAGTATCCAAAATATTAATAGAAAATCCAATACGGTAATATTAAACTTAAGTTCAACTTTACATCAGTGCCTCCAAATAGCTCAATCAATTACATTTATTTGGGTACCAGCTCACAAGGGAATAGGAATTAATGAAGAAGTTGATAAATTACCTAAAGCCTCTCCAGAGCCGTGGAATATTATTTCTTGAATAACTTGGGAAGACCTACATACACATTTCAAAAAACAACACAAAAATAAAAGTGAAGAAATATGGAAAAAGAGCAAAAGACATAAAAATTATTTTTATATTTCTCATCTTGAAAAATGGAATAGACAGGCAGCAAAATATAGAAATACAGAAGTTTTAATCAATAAGTTGCAAGCTAAAAAATTGCCATTAAATGATATATATTTCCTTTTTAAACAAACAGATTCTCCTTTGTGTGCAGATTGTAAAGTACCTGAAACTAGTGAACATTTTATATTAAACTGTATCAAATACAAATCGCAGCGTGAAATTTTGAAAAATTTTATCTCCAACCACGGAGAATGGTCTTATTCCTCAATAGCGAATTGTAAAACAATAGAGCATGTTGAAAATTTTTTGACACCAGCCAATAGATTCTAAAATTCCAACTAATAGTTTCTCAATACTCTACTTTCATTAATCTCAGTTGAAGCACAAGGCGATAATTCAAACTACTGAAAGATAATGCAATCACGAACTATGCGTTACAACTTAGATTAAAAACAAATCAAAATTTGTAATCCTAAAACCGGACAAAAATCCGGAATTAGCGCAAAATTATCGTCCAATCTCATTACTTTCTTGTTTGAGCAAAGTATACGAATTTGTGCTTTTGCAACGTCTGAATCAACACTGCGCTGCTGCTAATTTTATTATTCCTCAGCAGTGCGGTTTTCGACCCAAGTGCTCGACAGTTCACCAACTGCTCAGAGTAACGGAGTTGATTCATAGTGGCTTCGCCAAGCACGAGGCCACGGGTATACTTTTTCTGGACATAGCCAAAGCCTTCGATAAAATTTGGCATGATGGCTTACTAATCAAGCTCATACGACTTGATTTTCCGGCTCCCTTGATCAAGTCCATTCACAGTTTAGTATCCCATCGATCATTCAGAGTGAGAGTTGACAGGATTCTCTCCTCCCCTCGACCAATCAGAAGCGGCCTTCAGCAAGGAAGTTTAAGTTCGCCTCTGCTTTTTACTCTGTACGTAAATGATATCCCGCAAACTGATTCATCGCATTTAGCAATGTTTGCTGATGATACTGCCGTTATATCGCAGAATAAGAGATTTTCCGTTGTAATCTCTAATCTGCAACATTACATTTCCTCGCTAGAACTCTGGCTCAACGACTGGAAAATTAAAGTTAACGCCTCGAAAAGTGCCTGCCTCATGTTTACGAGAAGATCCCAACTTCCCGTTGGACTTACCCCCGTAACTATTTTTGGCCAGCCCGTCCCCTGGGTAAATGTTGCAAGATACCTAGGGTTGTTTCTAGACGCTAAATTAACTTTTGCTTATCATATCGAACAGACGCGCAAAAAAGCGCTCGCTGTTCATGCCATGCTTAAACGGCTCATCTCCAGAAGGAGCAAACTTGCGATCCGGCACAAAGTTTTGCTCTACAAATCTATCATCCGACCGGTCATGTGCTACGGATCACAAATTTTTGGATCCGCCGGCATGTGTCATCTTAAGAAATTACACACGCTGACTAACTCATTTTTGAGACAATTAGTAAATGCTCCCTGGTTCGTACGCAATGAAGTCATTTATCGTGATTTAAAAATTAAACCATTTTTACCTCACATAAAGGACCTTTCTAAAAGGTTCTTCGATAAACTTCCTTCCGTTCCCAATGAATTAATTAGTAACCAGCCTGCATATGATCCCTCAGTGCCCTCGTCTCTAAAGCGCCCCAGAGCACTTCTTGAGCACGAATTTATAAATTTCCCCCAAGCCAAAAGGCTTAGGGCTTAAATTTAGCTTATTGATCATTGGGAACTTTTTCAAATTTAAATTAACTTTTTATTTAACTTAAGCTTCCTATTTAATGATAAATACTCTCATCTTAACTAGTAATTCTTAGCTCCCCGCGGTCGGAATCCGGGAGGGTGACCTCCTTGGATTCAATTTTGCGGTGTTCTCGCTTCAACTTTCCTTTTCGGCCACCAGATGGAGGCACGATACTGTACTATCTAGAGCTCTCTTAAAATTTGTTTCACGTCCAGCAATCATTAATTAAATCGTTCCTTCGAACGACCGCTATTATTTTTGAGAACTGGACATTCCACATCTACTTCTATCAATTATTAATCATGATTGCATCACATATATGACTTCATTGCGTTATATAAATTCTTATACCGCGATCAGTCCTTTACTCTTTTATTTTTTGGTCCCTCCCCCCTTTTCTATGGCAAGGTGCAAGTTGGTTCATTAAATTTTATTCAAAATTTGTTCTCCCCCTTTTATTTTTCTATGGTATCTTGAAATTAAATTAATTTCAAGATCTCCTTGTTTCGGGTCGTTTATTTTCGGATCGACCCAATCCTTTTCCACGCCCACTTTCTGCGATGATCGGTCTCGACCAATCATAACGCAGCAAGCAGGGCATTTTTTTTTCATCAGTAAGCGGACTTCGTCCGCTACTGTTTTCAGCAGGTATGTCCTGCCCATCTAATTTATTTCATTCTTTTTTTTATTTCTTTATGTCATTTTCATTAATTCGGCCCTAATTTTATTAATTCTGATGAGGAGGTACGTCCCGTATTGGGACAGGAACTCCGTAAGTTACATACCACTTGCCACTTGCTCAGAACGACAAACGACATGGACGAGAGCAGACGGTAGCAGGAGCTGCAAAAGAAGGGAACAAGGAATCGGAACAAAACAAGTAGCATGGTTCACAGTTCATGAGTGCAAGAGAATTAAACAAAATTGCTAGAGGAGAGGGGAAGGCGAGAGCTGGCTACGGGGGTTTTAATGGTTGAGACCACTTTGTCGAATTGTAGGCAAATTTGTGTTTGCTATTGGGGATGGTGAAAATTGTTTGTGCCTGAATTAGTGGATTTGGGTGATTTTCGATAGTCCTAAAGACGTTACGTGAGAGTTTGGTGATGTAATCCCCAATAGGGTCTATCTTTAAGTCGTGATGTAAAACACTGTTTCTGATGTACCAAGGCGCATTTGTCATGATACGAAGAATCTTATTCTGCATCGTTTGAACTTTTTTGATAGTGGTTGGGGCCGCCGCTCCCCAAACGGGGGTGGCGTACGTTAGCACTGGGCGGAAAACTTGCTTATAAAACAAGACCTTGTTTTTGAGTGAAAGCGGTGACCTTCTTCCAATCAGCGAAATGCTGAGATGGATTTTGGCCCAGAACTTATCACATATATATTTGGTGTGTTGTCTGTATGTAAGAGAGCTATCTAAGAAGAGACCCAGGTAACGTACCACGTTAACCCACTCGATATCTTCGTCGAATAAGGATAAAGTTTTAGGAATTATATTGCGCTCGTGTTTTCTAAAAACAATTGCTTGTGTTTTGTCGACATTTATCGCTATATGCCAGTCTGTCAACCAAGATTCAAGAGTGTGAAGGTACCGTTGGAGTGTACATTGAGTGTATTTAAGGTTCGCTCCTTGGGCGAGGACCGCAGCTTCGTCTGCAAATAAACAGATACTGACACTGGGATGATGGGGAAAATCATAAGTGTAAATATTGTATAGGTAGGGCGAGAGACAAGACCCCTGAGGACATCCTGCCTCTGGAAAGCCCTTGTTCGAAAAGTGAAAATTAATTTTGACTCTGAACGACCTGTTCTTAAGAAAATTGTGTATAATTTTAACTAGGTACTCAGGGAAGTTTAATTTAATCATTTTATAGATGAGCCCATCATGCCACATCTTATCAAATGCTCGTTTGACATCGAGAAAGACCCCTACATTGAAAAACTTATAAGTGTATCCTTCATTAATTATGTTTGTGACGCTAATCAGTTGGTGAGTGGTAGAGTGATTGTTTCTGAACCCACACTGCTCCGGAGGGATACAATTGATTGTATCACAGTGCTGTTTGATTCTGTTAAGAATTATCTTCTCATATATTTTAGCCGTGGCACATAGCAAACTTATAGGACGATAATTTTGAGCAAGCTTATGATTTTGGTTAGGTTTAGGTAACATGATCACATTAGCCGATTTCCAGAGTGAAGGAAAAAACCTATGCTTAAGGCAGGTGTTGATAATTTTAGTGAGGTGTGTAATAGCATTAAGTGGCAATAGTTTTAAGGCATAATTTGGAATATTATCTGGGCCGGAAGCTTTTTTGTTTTGTAATTTATAGATGTTTTTAGAGATTTCAGCTGGACTGGTGAGCGGTGGTACTTGCATACTGGAGTTAGCGAGGAAATCGGAAGTTTCAGACTCTACTAACTCTATGATTTCGTCGCTATAAGGCTCCGCATTTTCTTGAAACGTAGCCTCGAGATTGTTTTTGAATTCTTCGGCTTTTTCGTCGTCCGAATAAAGGATGCCGTTCCTGCCAGCCAGCGGGGGGATAATAGTTGACTTTTTAACAAGCTTCCGTTGGAGGTTGTAAAGGGAGTTGTCTTTGGGATGTAAATTAGTCAACAAATTATGCCAAGAATTGTTTCTATGCTCACTAATTTGAGTTTTAATTTGCCTCTGCAGGGAGTTAACTTCTCTCTTAAGGAGAGGGTTCCTTGTGAGCTGCCATTGCTTACGAAAACGGTTTTTAATTTTAATTAACTCCCTGATGCGGTGTGGAAGTCTTAGGTGTGGGGTATTAATAACTTTAGTGATAGTGGTAGCGGAAATAGCACTAGTGATCATGCCAGTGAAGTTGTTAATTGCATTATCAATATTATTAGTATCTATGACAGGGTTACCAGGAATAGAGTTAAAAACTATTTCTTGAAATTTAATCCAATTAGTAGACTTGAGGGTACGGAGATTTTTAGGTAAGGAATTATTAAGAGCTAAATCAATTAAAACAGGGTTATGATCGCTACTTAAGTCGTTAATAGAGTTAATATCTTCCAAGATTAGATATTTAGCGAAAGCAATATCAAGAATAGAGCATGTGCCACGGGCTGCATAGTATGTGGGAGCAGTGGGTGCCATGATTTCCAGGGCATGGGCACTCGCCCAGTTGTACAGAGTGTTTCCATGAGTGTTTGGGCGCCCTGGGTTCCAACATGGGTGGTGAGCATTAAAATCACCAAAAAGCATGACCTTGGGACTGGCGTTGAGAATAGCATCAAGCTCCGTTGTGTTAATATGATTCCTCGGAGGCTTGTAAATGCACGACAACGTGAGGTGAGTGTTGTTTCCTAGCTCGAGCCTAACAGTAGTGTTTTCAAATGTGCTTGTATTGAAAGAGACAACGTGATGCCTGAGAGAGTTTCTGACAAAAATGGCCGTACCACCTCCCCGGTGGGATAAACTGTCACTGCGGTGACAAATATAATTGGAAAGCTTGAAGGAATCAGCGGGACCCAGATGAGTTTCCTGGATACCTATAATATCTGGGTCTTCGTCACACAAAAAATTCCTCAATTCTCCTAACTTGTACTTGACGCTATTAGCGTTCCAGCTCAGAACACGGAGAGAAGAATTATTGGGGTTAGAGGTATTAAATATTATCGCCTAGTTTGTTCATGATTTTCTGGAACATAGTTCCGAACTGACTCATCATCGTAGACATCTGCTCCATAAGCACCTTGGTTTCAGAAAGCGACTCGCTACTGTTTTTGCTTGAATTTTCTTGAGTTTTCTCATTTTTATTTTCATTTTCAGTTTTTTTATTTTTTTCTTCCTCTAAAGCTTTCGCTCACTCATGCCAAACATTTTTGGTAGGGGGCTTGCTCGGCTTGAATAGAATAGAGTATTTCCTGAGTTTATGTCCGGAGTGGCATGGTGATTGGTGGACCAGGTGAGGTAGCAGAGTAACGTCCTCGTCATAGGCGGAGACTCCATCTGGTTTCGGCGGGAAAAAGTCCTGAGTTATAATTCGGAACTGAGAAGTTGATATAGTGCACTTTGATTGGATAGTGGAAGTAAGTGAGTAGGCTCTCAAATGGCTGCCCTGAACTTTGGATGATTGAACTGAGGTTGATAAAAAGGGGGAATATTCTGGTGGGTGCAGCATGAAATTAAGTTTTAAGTTTATTTAAATTGGAGGGTCGACTCTGGACGGCAAAGCGTTATCAGAGGAAAAAGAGCTATTAGCCGCCCTGCTCCACTCCAAAAGGAGTAGAGCGAGATTGGTCAATAGTTAAATCTGTAAAAATATGATTTTCAAGTATATATATATATATATATATATATATATATATATATATATATATATATATATATATATATATATATATATATATATATATATATAAACATGGATACTTTTCTCAGATTTCTTCAGAGATTAATTCCCTATAACTGAGAAGTTCTTCCCTATAACTGAGAAATTTTTCCCTCTTTCTAAGTGCGAATTCCTCTTTACCTCCCTAGCTCTAAAATAGATTTGTCCACTTTTTCCGTTGATACGGACACTAGTCGAGACGCTACATCTTGTACTGTAAATTATATAGCTTTGTGTTGACATCTAGAAGTAAGTGAAAAAACTTATATTAAATTAACTTTTTTGTGTGTGTATGGTGTCCAGAGATTAATTTCCTTTCTCCTAATACCGCGATAAAATTCTGATTACATTTTGGTGGGTATGCTGTCTTAACATATTTCAGTGACGCTACGCCTTGTACTGTAAATAATACAGCTTTGTGACATTTAGAAGTAAGTGAAAAAACTTATATTAAGTTAACTTTTTTTTGTGTGTGTATGGTTTCCAGAGATTATTTTCCTTTCTCCTAATACCGCGATAAAATTCTGATTACATTTTCGGGGGTGTGCTGTATTAACATATTTCAGTATCACTGTTTTTGGCAAAATATTCTTTTAACAACTAGAAGATCGGTTGCTTTTGTGGGATTTGTTGTCAATTAGTTCTAAAAAATTAGATTAAATTATTTTGGACCTGGATAAATAGTAAAGTAGTAGCTATAAAAAATGTGTTTAGATTTATGAGTAATTAGTGTTTAATTTTTAAAAAAAAAAATTGATTATTTAACTATTATTTCAAATTAACTATTCATTTACTTTATAAAATATTATATTTCATAATATATTTGGCTCCTAATATAGCCCACCCCCGGTTTTTGTGCTTTTGTTTGAATTAGAACGCTAGTTGTATTTAAATTCCTAATTAATATATTTTTCAGTAAAAAAAAAATCCACTCCTAAAAAGTATCTTGAATTAATTATTCCATTCATCATATGTGGGTAAACTATCATTTGTGTATGTAAATTGTATAGATCAAAGTGATATGGAATTAATGAATACATTTGAATTTCAGATATATGTACATTATTCAATTGAATAAAAGTGGCATAATAGTTACTATTTCCAATTTATTTCTCCTATATTTTGTGAATTAACAATTTTGGTTAAATATTATTGCATATGTGTATTGTATATTTGGCTGTTAAGTGGATTTTATTAAGTCAATAGAACCAGATTTGGGCATTTTGAATATTGTCAGGTTTTTTTTTTTTTCAGATTCATTCAACAGTTTTTAAATATACAATCTGTTGTGTATCATAAAGTTATGATTTAAAATTGATTTTGAGGAGATATTACTTTTTTATCATAAAGAAATGTGTATAATTTGAAAAAAAAATTTTCTTTATGTGCTAAATAATAACTGTGCAATCTATCCGAAAACATACACAAAATGTCTGTTTACTTGAATACAAAATTAAACGAAAAACAATCCAATTTTAAAGAAATATTGTGTTAGATTACAGTTGTTTTAAGCATCATATTTAACAGTGAACAATTTGTGTATAGATGTATGTTATTTTAAAATTTTGCTTAGAAAACAAGTGAAAGACGTATCAGAAACAACGATTATTGTTAAGTCATTTCCCAGCTTTTGTCATTAGAAAAAAATAGTAAGTTTTCATACATAATGTATTAAATATAATACCAGCATTGTCCAAGTTCTAGATAATTTTTTCTCATAGTGCAAATTTGTGATTTACAGGAATTTATAAACAAAGAAGAAAGCTGGAAACTGACATTATTAAGAAATGTGAGGAATTTCAGAATTGGTGAAAAAACAATTTTAATTAGATGATTTTGGCGATGGCAAATACTGTTCTTATAACTTTATTTTTCATGACAAATGTTTTTTTTTCCTTCTTTTGCCTTGTTGTGTGTATCAATTGAAATGCAAATTTTAATTTTAAACAAATCTATGCATGTTTTTAAATAATTTATAAGTCCATTTGAATGCTTTAAGTTTTACAAGTTTTCCTTTCAAGCTTCATTTTTTGATTTCTGTATTAACAAAAGTGCATGTATGTATTTTTGTAATATTGATTTTGAACTGTAAAATATGGACTATTTATGCAGTTATTCTCTGTACATTTACTTATAGGCTTGCTTTCAAATTATTGAGTATCATGTGAATATTATTAAATTTTTAACAAAATTATATTAATTTTTCCTTAATATATTGTCAAAAAATGCATGTTTAATTTTTCATTCTCCAAAAAGAAAAGTTTTGTTTACTTTTATCCTGTACTGATTATATACAAATGTTTGCACAACTATACTTGCTAGAAAATGTCTACGTTCACGTACTATTGCTTACATGAACGAGGGGGAAAAAATTTAAAAACTGGAATTTGAAAAAAAATTTAAAACTATATATTTTATTTAGTTTGTTTTAAGTATTCAAAATAACTAAAGTAAATTTGGTTTGCTTTTAAAATAAAGACAGGTTCGTAGCTATACTAATAAAAATGAAGTAGAAAAAGTCTGTGTTCACTGTTTTAGTAGTTACTATTAAAATTATTTAAAAAAGGGTTAATGAGCTATTTATTAGCTGTTTGGATAACCTTGTCTTTTGAGAACCTCTTGAAGTCGCTTCGGCATTGAACTAACAAATCTTGTGGTTTCTTCAGCGTTTATATTCTCCCATTAGTCCTTGAAAACATTCTTCAGCATATCCTTCCTAGATATATTGTGTTGATGAATCCTACTCTCCATATAATCTCATATGTGTTCTATAGGATTCAGATCAGATGACTGCGCAGGAATCTGCAGTTGATTTGGGACATTATACAAGAGCTAAAGCTTCACATTCTCAGCGGTGTGCTTAGAATCGTTGTGCATGGCGAGCAATGGTGTTGGAAACGAAATGGTTATCCTATGCCGAGTTTCGGGGTACCTTCCTTTAAATTGTTTTTTTGGATATCAAGATAATCATATTTGTTCATAATTGATTCGATATACCCCAACTTTCCAACACCATTGCTCACCATGCACCCCCACACTATGACTCCACCACTTTCATGCTTTACTGTTGGTATTAAATGATCTTTTTGAAATGCTGTGCAAGATTTTCTCCATACCAATATATGACCTTTTATGTCAAAAATGCAAAATTTTATCTCGTCAGAGAATATCATGATCCTACAGAACTCTGTTGGCTAATGTATATGTTCTTTTGCAAAAGCTTATCCCCTTGAGCCAGTTGGTCATTGAAATATAATTTGTTTAAAATGAAAAAATACCTTTGTACAGTATAGTAGTAAATATATTAGTTATACGTGTAATTCAAATTAAAGTAACACTAGTGTAACTTCTATTGTTGCAGATTGGATAATAAATAACTTATATTAGGATTGTAAGATGTATCTTTTAGTATAGAATGCTTGGTGAATTGTAGTCATCTACCTAATGGTTTCTAAGTAATTAATTGTTTTTGATGTGGTTCAATTTTTTTGTGATTTGTTTCAAAATGCCATTTTACAGATGATGTTCTGCAAACTACTGCTCCAGAACATATAACACACACCGCTTTTGTCGTCTTTACTAATAATGCCATATTTCTAGATTCACCAAATTTGAAATTCTCTGTTACACTTACTATCTTGCCTTTTTTATTCTTTTGCTGAATTAGCCATGTTAAATAACAGTTAAAATCCTATATATAACACAAATTAACTTTAAAATACAGTTGCTTCAATGAGATTGACTATGCTATGCATAGACAAACTTTGCACTTCAAGCAATTATAGTCAACGACGTAACTAAGGCAAGATAATAACAAACGAGTGTTGCTCCCTGCCCCCCGTGACCGGTCACTTACGTTTGTTCGTAATACTTCATAGTGAACTTTGTTGCTTTGAAATAAAATGCAAACCATTATGATCTCTGACGTGCCCAAAATATTGTGACGCGGTTCGCCATCCCTGGTCTAAGCTGTCAATATTCTCACATAATGTTCATTTTAAACATAAAAATAAAACCCAGTGAAGTTTTCTTCATATTTCTTTTTTTTAAATTAAAAAATTATGTATGTTGAAATCTTCAGTTTTATTCCTTAAAAACTAACTTTATGTAGCCTGGTTTTTATTATTTCCCCTACACTTAAATAAAAAACGCATATATTTATACATCTTTTCACTGCAATAGAGAAAAATGTGTTGTATAGGGAACATTTTAGTTATTGAAACGACAGAAATTATATTGTTACATAGATCCGAGGATTTTATGCAAAAACAATCACAAAGAAAAATAATCAGTTCTTTAAGAGCGATGCGAATTTATCGAAAATCCAATCCTTTCAATACAGTATTCATCGGCAATATTCACAGGGTAAATATCTGAAGGTCTTCACACCTTCACAGCAATCAAACACAATAAACAGTGTTTAAAAATACACATAAGTAAAGATTATTCACAAGCACAGCCAAGCTAATCGCTAGTCAAAACAATCCTCACTGCTCGCTGGCTTAATCAAGTCTCAGCGCTGTGGATGGATGGATGGCAGTCTAACAGTCCCCAATCCCATATCAGAATGTCTTTGATGTAGGACTTGACTTTCATAGATTTTTCCAGTCTGCGAAGTAGCATGCAGGCTATTGACTGTGACGATGGAATCCGGGAGGAGGGGCTTAAAGTTGACTTTGTGAGATCAAAAGTTTTTGCAGCGCTGAGAGCTTAGTGAGTGCTCTCTCATTTATTGGAGGTGGAAGTGAATATAACCTCTGGCTGGTTGCCCATGGGGAATAAGTAAAATTTTAGACATAGATAAGGGAATACATTTGTCCAGTGGGGTATAAAAATTAAGAGAAAATAAAAATACAAGAATAAAATATAGAATTTAAGAAATTTACTAGGGTGCAATAATTAAATAATTATTGCGAGAACAAAAATACTAAGGCGGGTTAGTCTCATCGCCGTACCAGCGAGCATCGTTTTTATGGGTGCAACAGAAACTTCCAGAAATATAACCACTCGAGACATTAGTGGAGAGATCTACTACTTTCTAGAAGATTCCAGAGGGTTCCGAACTCGCCAACATGGTCGCCAAAAATGATGCCAACTTGACTCTACCGCCAAGTTCTCATTGAATCGCCATTATAACGTAAGGGGGGGCCATTGCTTGTGAATAGTACAATTTTAACATGAAATAAATATAACAAATGCATTAAACACTCAAATACAAATTATTTACACTATTTACACAAAATTCGCAACAATATTTTCCTTAAATAAAGTTTTTATGTGTATGATGATTATAAGTATTCAACCACATTTGATGAAGGCAATTATTGCTATAATTAAGGGATACTATATCGTTTACAACTAATTTTCTTTTAGGTAATAAATATACCAAATTTTCAGCAATAAACAAATTTTCAGTTGGAAATAAAAAAATTAATATTTTGATGTAATCATTCAAAATATGACTGAAAATGTATTTTAAATTCAAGCAAACCCTAGAACATATATATACAACATATTTAAATGTTAAACAATAAAACATGTCTGCTTTATCACAGGATTACAACGTTTACTTATGAATAACTTACCATTGTAAGAGTACAAAGATTTCAAATTAAATTAAAAAAAAGAAATAATCCTATAAATTTCCAGCTCCAATAAACTGAGATCATTCTTTTCCTTATGTTTGTCTTTTTTTATATTTGTAAATTTTCACGTCTCTTTTTTTAATATTGTTCTATAGCTCTTCGCTTTCTTTGCAACAACCTACAATTATAGCATCTGTGGGCAATTTTGAGTGCAGTGCCTACTGTACCACTATTGTTTAATTTTTAAGTTTTAACATAACCAATGTTGTATTTCACTGACCGCTCTTCAATTATGCAAATTCATTTTAAAGCTAAACCAAAATGTCACATTTTACTAATCTAAAAAAATATTATTACCGTATTTTCCTGTATATAATCCGCAGCGGCGTATTATCTGCAGAGCCCTTTTTTTTCGAGTAAAAAAAAACATTGTATAATCCGCAGCGGCGTATAATCCGCGGCAGTTTTGGCGGCGAATAATCCAAAAAAATATAAATTGCCGATAAGGAGACACATAAAATAAAAAATACAATTAAAAATAGAAGAAATTGTTCAGAGTACAACATTTATAATAAAACACATCTATTTAAATAATATATTTCATAATATATTTTGTACGATAATCTCAATAAAACAAAAAAAATTCTTTGCTACTGCCATCTATGTTTTGAGTTGTTAAACAAAACATTCCATGCGGGAAAAAATCTTTTTTAATTTAGCAAGTTAGCAGCAAAAAAATTAAGATCGAGACTGCTTCCCCACTGTCTCTTTCTTTTAAAATCCTTTTATTTATTTCTTCCTCTAATTCTGGCCAGTGAGGTTTACCAAAATGATCGGCACTTTAACGTCAATCACAATTTTCGAAGTTTGTCTTGTTTTTTCTCCACAAACGAATATTCAATTCGTCAACGTTGAAAAACCTTGCAGCTTCCCGATTTTGGTAGCCTTTTAAGTTTGTAGTGTAACTTAACACTTTCGCTTCAACTTGATGAAAACTTTCGAAGGACTTACTAGCTCTAGTCAAGAGAGAGAAAATTGGAAATGGCGCCAGCGACTAATAACTATTTTTTCCTTCTGAGGAATCGAATTCGTTTTTGAATGTAATTGGACAAAAACTAGTTATAGCTGAAATACGTCATCCGAGTCATGAAAGCGCCATCTATTATTTATTTTATAAAACATAAACGGCATTTCTTCCAAAACTTTATTGTTCGCTTTTCTGATGGAGAATGTTTTTTCTCAGATAATCCGCGGCGGCGTATAATACACACAACGAAATTTGAAACTTTTTTAACACATAATCCGCGGATTATATACAGGAAAATACGGTAATAAGTTATTTTTTAGTAATTTTGTTACTTAGTTCAATTTTTAACATAACAGTACATATCTAGGTTCACACCTAGGAGAGCCCCCACCCTTGGCGCGAATTACTTTGGTTGGCGATAATTGCGCCGTCATGGTAACCTTGCTTTTAAATACAACATATGGCAACCCTAAATTTTTCTAGAATTCTCGTCATTTGTGGGGGCGCATTTCAAATTTCATTTTGTTGTTGGGCACCGGGTTGAAAGTATGGCTGCACTTGTGAGTGAATACACGTTAGAATTTTTACGTTATTGAATGCTAGAGGCAAGAAAGAATTGATTGAATGGTGTATGAAAGAAGGAGATTAATTGCTTCAAGTTATGAATGTCCTAAATGTAATGAGCAAATGGGATTAAATGAACGAAAGAGTGTTGTTTTGGATGGATTTGAATGGAGATGTCGAAAAAAAGGTGTGAATGCGCATGATGTTTGCAGAAGTTTAAGAAAGAATTCGTGGTTTTCCAATAGTAAGTTATGTATGTATGATGTTTTGCGTGTAACTAAAATGTGGTTTGGAAGGTGTATGAATGATTACGTTGTGAATGAATTGAAATTGAATAAAAATACAGTTATTGTTTTATGTTTTGTCGAGAGGTTTGTATGAATGCGGTTGTGAACGTAAGCATTAAAATTGGAGGAGTAAATGTTATTGTTGAAATTGATGAAAGTAAATTTGGAAAAATGAAGTATGGAAAAGGCAAGCCTGTGGATGGAAAGTGGGTGTTTGGAGGTATAGAAAGAGGAACGAATAGATGTTTTTCGAGTGGTTGAACGACGGACGAAAGAGGAATTGCTGTGTGTGATTAAAGAATGGGTCCTGCCTGGAAGTACAATTGTTTCTGATTGTTGGAAGGCGTATAAATGTTTGTCTGATGAGGGTTTTAAACATTTGGAAGTGAATCACAGTGTATGTTTTAAAGATCCTGATACCGGTGCTCATACCAATTCAATTGAGGGTACATGGTCGGCAATAAAACGTTTTCTTCGCAATCACACCAGCCACGCAGAAGGCATGTTCGACCATTACCTCGCAGAGTATTTATGGCGGCGCTCTCGCGATCACTCACTCAGCGTCGAGACTTTCCAGAATTTTTCAAAAGCAGTTGTTACACTTTACCCTCCACTTGGGAAGGATCAACAATAAGAAAGTAAGTGCTGTTGTTATATTTTTTATCTTAAATGTTAAATTTCTGTATTGTTTACATGTATTTTCATTGCGCATCCATCTTATACTGCTATATTTACTTGTCACCGTTGTCGGGTTTGCTTGGCGCCATTTCGTTTTCGCTAGGCACTTTTTCTGGTTTGGCGCCAAGGGTGGGGGCTCTCCTAGGAGTTTACCGGAATTTTTCTTTTGCCGCTGTTTAATGATATTCCTATTGGCTGGAAAATTTTCAATACTTGGTAGAGACGAGCCAAATTCTGAATAGCCCATATACTTCATCAAGTCTTCTAGACATTGATCTAAACGTTTCATTTCTTCTGTGTTTGCCATACTTGCTGCAGTATTAATAAATTGCGTACGCCTCCTTATTCGTTCGTAAACTAACTGCACGTTTCTCACACGCAACAGACTTTACCTTTTCTCTTAAGATTGCTTCTCTTTCCTTTTCTCTTCTCAAACGATTTGAATCTTCATCTATCATTAGTGTGGTTTTATTACTAACATTTTCAACCATATATAGAAATTTCTGACAAACATAATGTATATGTTTACAAATAATAAAATTAACAGCATAATCTGCACAATTACAATTGAATGAATGAATTCATATTTTGCATGTGACGCAACAGATCGGACAATCACAGTCTTTTACTTTGTCGATTTCATATGTATAAATTGCATTCCCTATGCTTTTACATTACCCATTTCGCTTGATTTGAGTTGTTCAACCTAATAATTTTCCATTTCTGAACAACTTTTCTCATCTTGTGTCCTTATCCTAGATATTTTAGATGTTAACTTCCCTCTTTCCATGGAAATTATTCGACTCGTCAATTTTTCGAAATTGCATTCGGAACCAACAAAAGAGATTTAGCTAATCGTTTGATGGTTTTACCATTGCCTTCTTCATATTTTAACACTGTGCCACCTTTCTAATTTCATGTTAATGTTTATTCCACATCCAAATCTGTGACAATGGGCCCACTTTTCTTTCCTTCCTTCATAATTCTTCATTGATTCTTCATTTTTTGTATAATTTTGTACAAAATCATCATAAATGCGTTCAAAAGTTAATTCGTCAATTTCAGCCACCAATGTCTTCAATTTATTGTCCATCTCCTTTCTTAATTCTGCGTCTTTTACTGTAGAATTAAGATTCCTATTCCAGCTTCGTAACACATGCCAACTGCATAGTAAATTGTATTTAACATCTCCAAATACTCTTTTCCAAACATTCCAAAAAGCAGGATCATCATCTGACATGAAAACTGTTGGCTGTAAATGAGTCAGTCTGTTTCTTATTTCCTCAGAAAATGGTTCGAGTAAATCTCTGCATATATATTCTTTTGGAGTTGCAAATTGCTACTGGTAACCCTTCATGGTTATCGTCGTTTACCATTACGGTTGTTAGTAGATAACCGTATTTTTTGGTGCCATGAGTAGAGTCCATCATAATGATATTTTTACCATATGTTTGCAGCAGTTCCAACTACGCTTCAGTCATTATGCAGATAATGAAATCCTGCTTTTTGATGAGTGGATTATTTGCTAGAGCAGAACCAAATGGTTTGTATACTAAAATAGGATCATAGGAGTCCCTTTGCATTTTTTTAATCTGCAAATCAACAGATATTGCATCTTCAGTGTGTAAAACTGTTTCATCTAATTTAAAACTTTGACTTAAATTATGAAGACCCTTTTTGGTTAAAAGTCCTAATCGTTCAGTAGAAAGGCATTTCTTTTGAATACCTTCTATAATTTTAGTAGACGGTACCCCTGCTTTCATGAGAGCAGCTAAATCTCTTCTGTCATCTTGATGAAGATTAAGTTTACCTCCCTCCATTTCATGACCAGCGTGTACAAATTGATACTGTTATTTTTTAATCGCTTCTTGTTATTGTTCTCAGATAGATGTCATAAAAGTTGGACATGTCTTTCCACATTTCACAGATCTTCCTATCTTCTCATGGTGTTTTCTTTCTGATTTAATAATTGCAATACCACTCCTATTACACATATAATAAGTAAATTGCTTGTTTTTTACTTTCTTGACGCCTCTATTTTTTACAAAAGACGACTTCGTTCTTATTTCTTCTTCCTTTTTCCACTTTTCAAAACCTTCATATCTGTTAAATACGTGTTTTTCATGTTTCAGTTCTACATCATCATGGTATTCTTTGCAGTGTTTTTTTAATTCTCTCATCGTTCGAAACTTCTCATCACATAATGCGCACAGCCGTTTTAACTTTTCAGATAGGCTATTGTTCTTTCAAATGCTTATCAGCCATTTTTTTAAAATTCAATTGAAAACGAAATCAGCAAACGGAAAAATGGCGAACTAAATCAACTACGATACGAGCTCTGATGTGTGTTAACCGGTCATTCAACATTCGTGGGATAAAAATGTTTCCGTAATCCCTACTTCTCCCTGCTGAGGCTCTCCTTCCATCTTCACTAGTAGACTCGTCCCTTCCCTATTGTTTGGATTCCCGAGATTCAGACGCTAGTTTATTGCTGCAGTCTGGATGACAGAAGCTCTGCCTTCTGTTTTGGCGAATCAAGATCTCTTACGAGGTCACTTGACTCTGCTTGATTTAGTTTTTTGGAAATCGCGTTGCTTGAATTGTGCACTATTATCTATTTTTTGTTCTACTGACATTCTAGGTTACACTTAAAACACCTGCAGAGGTGGCGCTGTTGCATGCTTTTCGCAGTAGTAAAAAATCGATCCTGAGGCAAGTATTTCCATCTAAACACTTGAATGAACATTGCAAAGCTTAAACAGAAAGTAAAGATGAGTGAAAATGCAGCTATTTATGAATAAGGAGGATATCTGATTTTTGAAAACAAGAGCTAATCTGAAGTTTCCATGGTTTTTTTCGTGTTTAGCGGACACAAATACTTCATAATAAGCTATTGTTGAGCCCGAAACAATAGAATAGCCCCCTAGTGTAATTTTCGAAAAGAAACAGCTTTGTATTTTTTTCCGAATAAATTTATCACTGGTATATCGAAACTAAATCAACATGGTCTATTTTTACATGTGTCAAAATGTGAAAAAATTTTATTTTAAAAAGTCATTAATTACCATATTTACTCGAATCTAAGCCGCACTCTATTTTTCCAGTGTTAATGCTACTGAAAATTAGGTGAGGCTTAGAATCAAAAGCAAAACATTTATTGGATTAGGCAAATTATGTTTCTACCCCCGTTTGAAAGGAAAAATGTAACCATCCATTCTGGCCACTTGCATCGATGACTTATCCCATTCCGTAGTTTATCTCCATCATTCAGTTTATCCAAAGCATCGTTGTCTGCTCGTATACGCTTTATTTTAATCACTTAAACTTAAGAGATATCGGAAAAAGCATCAAGACGAGTTTACTGTGACGTAAATGGGAAAAGATAGGTAATTTTATATGCAGAAAGAAACAGAAGTAGAGCAGCGACCACTGAAATTTTGATACGGATGAAATAAATGGCATTCACAAAATAATTTAATTTGAGTCAATGGCATTCACAAAATATTTCCGAAGTCAGCTGTGACAATCATTTTGGGAACATGAAACTGAAGGTTAGAGTAATTATAGGTTCTTGTATGTATTTGAAAGTTTTTAATATTGGTAAAGTAAATTACTTACTTACTAATTATTTTTCATTCAATTTTTTTTTATTTCATAAGTATTCAGATATTGATGAACCTTTCACAGATATTTTTTTTATTTTTTCTCAAAATCATATAGAGAATTGGGTTTGCGGCTTAGAATTAATGAGAACATTTTTTCGCAAAAATATTTTAAGAATTTTGATTGCGGCTCATATTTGAGTAAATTCAGTAATTAATTTGAAACCTTCATTTGTATGTTTTATACTAACTATAAGCATGTTTGTATGTTTTATATTAACTATAAGCATGTAATTACCAGTCTTTTTATCCAGTTTCAAGATATTGATACATTTGTTTCCATTTTCAGGAGGCCTTATTCTCTTTCAAACGAAATTATATATCTAATTGAAGATACACAGTGTGATAAATATAGAGGTAAATTTAATCTTTATTTTGGCTTACTTTTAGCTAAGGTGACTTTTAATACAAAACTTTTTTGGGATGGGGGACAAAATTGGCACTTTTAGATTAATAATTGCAAAAACTGATGTAATGAGCATCTTTTTAAGTGATTTTTTGTATGGAGTAATTTAGTGTAATCTTCTAAATAACTGAAAATGCTAAACGTTAATTTTCAATGACATTCACAGTACAAAAAATTCATTCTACCTTAAATTCATTTGAAACTTTTGAATTGATTCACGAAATATTTCATGAATGAAAAATTTATGGAGCTGTGTCACACTTTTTAATACAGTGTCTTTTTACTGAATTTCTGAGCTACTTCCAGTATTATTAGTATTATTATTTTGAATGAATTCCTTCTGCTGAAATGTAAGCAAGTTAAATTGTTGTAGTTTTCGTCCACAAAAATTGGAAGTATGTTTAATTTATGTGAATATTTTCTTAAATATGCTCAGTATATTTTCTTTTATTTCATTTATAGGTATAAGAAACTAGGCAAAAGATAATCAGTTGGAGATGATGGCTGAAAAAGATTTTGAGATAGGTGATTTAGTCTGGGCGAAAATGAAAAGTTTTCCCTTTTGGCCTGCACAGATTGTAAACCCTCCAACTGTTAAGGGAAAAGTTTTCTCTACTACGAAAGGACTGCAGAAGAAAAAATTTACATATAGAAAAGCTCAACATTATGTCTTTTTTTTTGGAAGTAAAAATTATGCTTGGATATTAGATGAAAACATTGTTCCTCATTCAGAAGAGATGTTAAGAAAAGTAAAGAAAAAAAAATCCGGGTATTATGTAAAAGCAATTGAGGAAATTGTTGAAGCAAGTCTTGCAATCGTTCTAAAACCAGAACTTGTAAAAAAAGATGTTGAAAATGGTGATTTAGACATAACCGAGATTCCATCTATTAAAGAGGATGAATTATTCAAAAAACCTACAATCTGTTTTGTAAAAAGAGGTAGAACAACCAAGCAGAAGAATTGTAAAAAGACCAAAAAATCTTCTCAAAAAAGGAATTTGACAGAAGAAGCAACTGACAAGAAGTTATCTCTGAAAAAATGTCCAATTTCTAAGCCTTACAACTTTCTTCCGGATGATATTGACTATCCAATAGTACTTATTCGACCTTTGGTTTTCCGATCCGGGGCTGCACCAGAACCTCCTCCTCCTACACCCTCTAAAAACTTGCCAATACCAAGCTTTCCTTTGAAAAAACAAACTTCGAATAAGTTCGGATTTATAGGTTTGGGAATGATGGGGCAAAGGATTGTGAAAAATCTCTTACATTCAGGGCATGATGTTTCTGTATGGAACCGAACACCAGAGAAATGCGAACAGTTTGTTGAGGCAGGAGCCAAGCATTTCTCTACACCTGCTGATATTGTTCAGAATTGTGACATTATCTTTTGTTGCGTTTCCGGACCAGAGGCCTCAAAATCTGTTTTGTTTGAAAATTGTGGTATTCTGGAGGGTCTTGGGAAATGTCAGTCTGTATCAAAAGGATATGTTGAGTTGACAAATATTGATCCTCATACTTCTCTAGAAATTGCTAACGCTGTTTCTGAAAGGGGTGGGAAATACCTTGAAGCTCCTGTTTGTGGTTCACTATCTCTTGCAGAAGAAGGATCACTGTTCATTATTTGTGCAGGGGATCATGAGCTTTTTAAAAGCTGTGAAACCTGCTTCTGCTCCATGTCTAAAGATACATATTATTGGGGTTATGACATTGGAAAAGCTTCAAAACTGAATCTTATCCATAGTATGCTAATGGCCGTTGCAAATGCTTCCCTGGGAGAAACAATGGCACTGATTGATCGAATGAATCTTTCTAAAAGTTGTTTCTTGGACGCTATTAAGTTAGACCCCATTGGTTGTCGTCTTTTTTTAGAATCAGGTCAGGCCATTGTGGATCAGAACTTTTCCCCTAACACTTCACTGAAGCATCAACAAAAAAATTTGCATTTCGCTCTAGAACTTAGTAATTTATGTGGACAGCCTTTGAGATTGGCAGCTGCTTCAAATCAACTATACAAGAAAAGTAAATCTCGTGGCTATTCAGATTATGATATGTCTGCTGTTTATTTAGCAAAAAAATGAAAAATATTTTGTTTTATTATTTTGTATATCTTATCTACAAAAACTTGCTTACAACTTTGAATAAATTATAAAAATTGAAACCAAAGTTGGAAAAATCATTATACATTAAAAATTATTCATATTCCCCTTTCATAACTGTTCTGTTTTACATATAACTGAGAGAATGATTTTAAAAAGAATTGCTCATTTTTCATTATTGACTTTTTATCTCTACTATTGTAAAATATTTTAGTGTGTGTTTTCAGATAACACATGTTATGTAGTAGTAAAATACAGTAACAGGGCAATTATAAATAATTCATTTGAAAATTCTGCTTTTTACCCTGCTTCTTCTTTTAGCTTAGTTTCATTTCATCTCTGTCTTGTTGCATCAAGAGGAAATTTTTAATAAAATTTTTCATTTTATTATTTATAAATTTTTGTTTAGTCATTTAATATCTACACATTTTTTTTTCATTTAAGGTATCATTTAAGTAATATTTTATCATGTATTAAGAATTAGAAATGTATGTTTGGATAGTAATTATTTTTTTAACTATGTGTTCTCCAACAAGAAATTTCGTTTAAAAAGGACAAATGATGGTTATACTAAGAAAAATGTGTATCTTTTTTTTTTATTATTATTTATAGGTTTCATTACATTTGAAAGGTTTTTACAATTATGGGAAGAAAGAAATTTCGTTTACTCGAAGGTAAATGTTGTTTTCATACTTTCAGATTAATTATATTCTTTTTGGTAACAGGAATAGATGATATTCTTAAGAATTTTTTTCTTTTTCTAATGGTGTATTTCCTAAAGGCGATAGATTAAGATGGCTGTCTAATTTTTGTAAATCTCCTTTATCCAACAGATGACATTGTTTGCAATTTGGATAACATCAGCACCAGTAAAATTTTCTATCTGGTAGCTTTTCATCACTTTAGCAATGGGGGTATGATTAAGAAATGATTGAGATATAGTTGGTTTTAAAATGCATGCGTTCTTAAAAGAAATGGGGTAAGGATAACAAAGAGGAATGTTGAACCATTTGGAAAAGGAAAGAGAAAGCTTTGTAAAAAGTGTGCTGGGCAGATAAAACCTTTTAGAATGGGGTCAATTTACAGATAGGCTGCACCGAGTCGGAATCATGTGACGAGTATGCAAACATTTCCCTGGGCTTTGCTTTAGTATATGAAATTCCTATACCTACTTGAGCTGTTTATATCTTGTGTGTGAACTTTATTTCTGAAACTTTATTTTTATTATATTTTTGCATTATTCTAGTTTAATAATTAGGTAGGAAGTAATTTTTTTAGCATAATTTTTTTTTGTTTCGTACATTTGTGTCACGTTTAGTGTTACTGTGTGAAGCTGGTGATTACTTGCAGTGTTTGTTTATATATTTATTAATAGTTATAAGTTATTTTTCAGAATACTTATATTTAATCCTCATTTATTTCTTAGTTTACTATGTTTATTGGGGCATGAGAATGATTTACAGTATAAAATTAACACAATTGAATTTGGAAAAACAATGCCATAGGTGTCCAATATGCATAGGTAATTGATATAAGTGTCCAATTACTTGCAGAAAGTGTATAAATTCATAAAATCGCTTAATTTGTAAGAAACATGTAGATATGAAATGGTCCCATTTTGAAATATTAATGTTTATACCTTTCATTGTTCGATTCCCTTAGTAGTTACCAGCTACAAATGTTTAAATTTTTTAGAAATGCTTTATCTACAATTTCTTATATAAAAGAGCATGGAACATTCAGAAACATAAAAATACATGTAAACATAATTTTAGAAATGAATTTATAATAACATTTGTCAGAGTAACATGGATATTTTTTGTTTGTTTAAAAAATGTTGTTACGATCATCGATGGTTCAGTTAATCAGTGGTAGAATGCTTTTATATCAATCAACGCTCATATCATCACAATCGTTAGACTCAATTAAATTCAATAAATCATCGAAGACAAGTGTAAGATTAAATAATAAGTTTAATGGAATATGGAGTGCGTCTGCACTCGGTCACGTACACAAGATCTCTGGTGTAAACAACGCATGTTTTTACAAGCAGCGCCCTCTATACTGAGGGGGATTCTACCATTACTCCCCACTTAAACTCCTGTGGAGTTTACATTAAGATAATTAAAATTCTAAGGTAATTCAAGTAAAATTCATGCAAAATGAAATAATACAAATAAAATTTATGCAATGTGAAATAATAAAAATAAAATCCTATAAATTCAATTCTCAAATCATGCATCATCAATAATTCTAAAATAAAATTAGCAATTCTTAAATCACATGCATTATCAATAATACTGAAAAATCAAATTAGCAATTATGTAAATAGAATAATATAAAGGTTAAAGTTCAAGAAATTGTAAAATGTTCAAATGTTCTTTTCTACAGTTGCAGGATCAAATGGAATAGGTAAAGGCACTACCTTTATGATGACTCGTTTTAAAATACCTGTTGTGGTTTTCACATTAACTTCTCTTACAAGACCATCACTACCGGGAACTATCACTTCAAGAATACGCCCCATAGGCCAGTCCAAGGGCTTTTTGTTGTTATCCCTTAAAAGAACTAGCTGATTCTCCATCAAGTTAGGGTTCTGTACACTCCACTTAGCACGGGTCTGAAGATGGGTCAGATATTCGGTGCTTCAACGGTTCCAAAATTTGTCTCTCAGAGATTGAATGAGTTTCCACCTGGAATGATAGGACAAAGAATCCGAAGCAGTATAAGGTTCAGGAAAGGATGAGATTGCACAGTTCGTCAAGAAATGCCCTGGGGTCAAAGGGTTAAGATCATTGGGGTCCGAAGAAAGTGGAGACAAGGGACGTGAATTCAGAACTGCTTCGATTTGTGCCATCAACGTAGTTAACTCTTCGAAGTTCATGATAGCTGATTTCGCTACCCTCAATAAAATGCGTTTCATGGGCTTAATGTTTGCTTCCCACAATCCACCGAAATGGGGAGAAGCGGGTGGAATGAAGTTCCATTCGATTCCCTCTTCCGCGCTGAATAGCTGAATTCTGTTGGACTTGCAAATTTCGTTCCATTCATTAAGAATGTTTCTTGCTCCCTTGAAGTTCGTTGCATTGTCACTCCAAATGACGGATGGCTTCGATCTCCTTGCTATAAATCGTCGGAGACATGCTAGGAAGGCTTCTGTGGTCAAGTCGGAAACAACTTCTAAATGAGTGGCTTTTGTACTGAAACAGATGAAAATGGCAATATACGATTTTAAAGTCACTCTTGATCTTTTTAAATTTGGTTTCGTGATTATAGGACCAGCGTAATCCAATCCAACTTTTTCGAAGGGTCTAGAAGGCACAATTCTGTCTCGTGGTAAATCTCCCATCATCTGGTTTATTGTCTGGGTTTTCGTGCGAAAACACGTAATACATTTATTTAATATTCTTACACGGTTCTGACCCGATGGGATCCAATAAAACTGTCTTATTAAATATAATGTGGTTTGCAAGCCAGAATGTAATGATTTCTTGTGATAGTATTCAATTATTAAATCAGTTAAATGATGAGCCTTTGGCAACATCATTTGATGTTTTTGGAATTCAGATAGGGTCGAATGTTTCAATCTACCTCCTGGGTCAAATAATCGACCTGCGGCTTGTAACAAATATCTTTTTGTATTAATTCTTTTAGAAAGAAATGTTCCTAAATCGCTGGAATCAAAATAGAATGTATCAGATTTTTCATTCCAACCAACTCCTAAGACCTTTGAAGCCATCAACGTGTTCAATGACTCTTTATGTTCATCTACTTCAAAATTTAAATTTTTTAACCTTTGATTTAGCTCGGAAGAGTTGGTTCTCCATTTCCGAAGATCCATACTTGCATCTTCCAAAATTTGTTTACTTTCTATGCAGGTCGTCAAGGCTGCTTGGACACTGACATTTCCACACAGAAAATCATCAACATACAATGACTGGTTAAGATGGTTCAAAGTATCAGGAAAAATATCCACATATTTTTAAGATGATGCTTTTATCGTAGCTGCAAGAAGAAATGGACTTGATTTTACTCCAAATAAAACCTAGTCATTCGGAAAATATCAAGCCGTTTGTTTTCTAAATCAATTCCTGGATTTTCATCCCAGAAAAATATTGTAAAATCCCTTTCACTTTCGTCTATCTCAATCATCAAAAATGTCATTTTTATGTCAGCTACAAATGCAATTGGATTCACTCTAAATTTGATTAATAGAAAAAATAGGTTAGGTATAAAATTTAGCCCTGTGTGTAAACAATCGTTCAAAGATAGTTCTGCTTTCGCATGTGATGACGCATCAAATACGATTCGCAATTTGCTTGTAGTTTTATCAGTACGTATTACTGCTCTATGTGGTAGATAAAAAATATTATGCTTTAGATTTTCTTCTTCAAATGGAACACGTTCTATGATTTTCTCAGAAAGATAATTATTTACAACTAATTTGTAATCCTCAAATAAGGAACTGTCGTTTTTAAAACATGATCTTAACTTTAGAAATCTTTTCCTAGCAATTTCTTCATTATTTTCTAACAATGTTTTCATGTTAGGTTTCCAAGGGAATTTAACTTTATACCGCTTATTTTGGTATGAAATTCCCGCTTCAAATTCAGACATAATATCATTATCAATATTTTCCTCATCGGACACCTCTGCTTCTATTCCTAAATTCTCTAAATCCCAAAATTCACTAAGCTGTTTAGAAATATTGGATTCATTAATAATAACACTCATTGTTAAAAGGTCCTCAGAATCTGTACTCTGCCCTTGTAAAGACCACCCGAATAATGTTTCTACTGTCACAAGATTTTTGTTTAGACGCGTAATTCTACCTGTAACTACTTGATAATAATAGTCCGCACCAATAAGAATTGATATTTCTTTATCGTTAAATTCATAAGAATCGGCTAATTGTACATTTTTTAAATACCTAAATTTTCTATCAATATTTCTATCAGGAGCCGGTAAATTCGTGATAAAAATATGTTCTGTCTCTACCGCTTCTATTTCAATGCACAAATTTGGATCATCCCTGTTTTTCAATTTTATTTTAACTATATTTAAAGTTTTTGTTTCAGTTTCTTTAGCACCACATGTGCAAATGGAAAGGTTTTCTTTTCTAAGAGTTGGAAAGTTAAATTTCTCAGAAGTACTCTTTAAAACGAAACTTCTCTGTGAACCATTATCTAAAAATAATCTAACAACTTCTTGTTCATTTTTGACATCTATTAATGCGGCGCATGTTTGTAATAATACACTATTTACTTCTGTTTTAATTACTGTTGAAACTATATTATCAGTGTCCCTTTTCGGAGACAAGTCGTCATCATGTCGATTTCGAAAACATATTGAGAAATGGTGGGACCCATTACAAATAGGACACGACTCCTTTTTTACACATTCCATTGCTCTATGACCGGGCGACAAACATAAATAACATATTTTTTTTCTTAAAATTTCTCGCTTTTCGTTAGCACTAAGAGAACGGCAAGCGTCGAGTTCATGACCTTTGTTGCAGTATAAACATTTTCGGTTTCTAGGTTCTACTTTCTCCCAGGGGGTGGGAAATGAATGTGCTCGGAAATGTATTCTATTCGGGGATGGCTTCATGCGTTGTCCGGGGAAATAGGAGCCTTTATTTTTTGTTCTGTCTTGCGGTGGAGGGGAATAATGACATAGTTTATGACTGTTTATTTGAGAAGCTCGTTCCCTACTACGGATTTCCAAGTGTAGGAACTGTAAAAGAGTGCTCAGGTCAAACCCTTCGTCCTTTTGAGAACGATTGAATTCCAAAACGAGTTCCGAGGGTATCTGTTTCAACAGGGTGGGTGTTAATAAGTTTGAGTAGGATTCTCCTTTAACTCCTAAACTTTCAAGACTCCTTATTTGCGTTTCTGCTCTATCGTACAAATTTCTTAAGCCCACAATATCAGTAGGGTTTCTAACAGGTGTTAAATTTAATAAATTGCTCAAATGAGCGTTAATTAACATGTTTTTATTTCCAAATCTATCTTTTAATTAATCAAGAGCTCTATCATAATTATCATCAGAAATTGGAAATCCATTAATGCAAGCAAGCGCATTACCACACAAATATGATTTTAAATAATTAAATTTATCAACTTTGCTTAGTCTATTGTTATTAGGAATAGAGCTTTCAAATAAATAATAAAAATCTAACCATTCAGAATAATTTCCAGAATACTTATTTATATGCAATTTAGGTAAATTTATGTTCATACATTCAAAACTATTGGAATCAATAACTTGGATATTTCGAGAAACTGTATCAACCTGGATAGTCAGAATTTATTCTCCTAATTTTAGAAGAAAGATTCGTTTTCCAAAATATAATCTTCTCTTTAATTTCTTCCGAAGCTTCTATATCTTCAGTAATAGTGTCAACAGACAAACGATCTTCAATTAGTGTATTTAATAAACTTAAGTTACTTTCTTTATCATTTAATTGCTCTATAAAAGCTTCAAATTGATCAACAGGTTCATTTTCATTGTTGATCTTTCCTTCAATTTTATTTATCAATTTTGTCAACGAAGAACGTACCGCAGTACGCTTCTTTTTAAATTTTGAGAGATCTTCTGTCATTTTAATCTTCTATTCGGGTATAATTCAGTTTCAATAAAAATTCGGCTTACCTGAATTCACTGTCGAGACGATGATATTTCAACTTTTTGGCCGATGCACCAATGTTACGATCATCGATGGTTCAGTTAATCAATGGTAGAATGCTTTTATATCAATCAACGCTCATATCATCACAATCGTTAGACTCAATTAAATTCAATAAATCATCGAAGACAAGTGTAAGATTAAATAAGTTTAATGGAATATGGAGTGCGTCTGCACTCGGTCACGTACACAAGATCTCTGGTGTAAACAACGCATGTTTTTACAAGCAGCACCCTTTATACTGAGGGGGGTTCTACCAAATGTTTATATCTATTTTTATTGTTTAACAAGAGAGCAGAGTGTATAAAATAACAGTTAGATAATATGAAAGTTTTTGATTAATAATTAAGAATTCTTCTGTGATGGAAATGAAATTGCTTTTAACATCATTGGTCAACAGGTTTTGGGCATCTGAAATACTAAACATTTTATATGTTTTGTAATCTGACTTCCTTTGTAATTATTACCCTTCAAAAGGTTTTAATTTTTTTAGAGAATTTAGAAAGTAATGAAACAGACCTTTTTTGAAATAAATTAAGAAACATGCTTAAACAAATAGGCTAAATAAAAAAGGGTTTTAATAAAATTTTATATTAGAACAAATTAAGTTGTTTTCATGAAAAGTTCTCCTTTACAGAAGCAGAAAGTTCTTATTAGACAGTTTTATTTAATCATACTCATTTTAATATACATCGTTTATTGACACTTAACTTTAACGTTACATGAATACATTATAAGTAAATAAAGCATTTCATGATCTGCTATATAAATCAGACTCTGTGAATGTAACACTATAGTATGATAAATCGAAAATCTATTGCATGATATCTTGTACAATCATTATATCTCAACTAGCTGCATGGCCCGGCGTTGCACGGGCTATCTCTAGTTTTATAAATTTTCCCTTTCTTTCTCAAAATCAGAACTTCTAATACTCAGTTTCAAAATGATCCCCCCCCCCTCCACCGCTTAGCCCAGCGTTGCTCGGGCTTTCTCTTTTCCTCATGACACCAGCATTTCTGTGTGTGTTTGTACATGCACAATGTGAGTGATTTCTAAAATTATGTCAAAAATTTTCCCTTTTTCGAAATTTGCTCCATTCCACTTATTTTTTTTTATTTAAGACAGGTTTCTTTCCCCTCTCTATAGCCCGAACACGGTTCTTTTTAGTATTAATTTTTGTTCTATCTTCCCCTCCTCACAGATAAGATATAGCTTCAAATTTCGATGTATGACTTATAAAAAAAATATTGCGTTAGAATTTAAAAAATTATTAATGTGAAGCAATAATAAAAAGAAAACGATTCTGAGGCTAAGAGTAAAGCTTTAAAAAGTAGCGTAATGCAAAATTGAAAGTTTCTGCCTCCTCGGTTTCGAACCTGGGAACTGCCGTTTCATAAAGCGCAGCCGATTTAACAATCGGTTCCTTCGGGGAAAAGCATTAAATTGAGCTTTAAAATAAAGGTAGATTTTTCGTTAAAGTAAAATATTTTTTGGGGGGCGTCATTTTTATGTTAATGCTTTCAAACTTCATATAAATAACAGACGATGTACTTTTAGTTAACAAAGAATTCCTTCAGTAATGAAATAATAGAAGTAATCCTTTTGAAAAAACATATATATATTTATTAAAATCAAATTTCTATAAGTAATTAAAAGAAAAATTTACAGATAGCTATTTGAAACGATTGCTACACGGGGCTTTTGGCGACGGACCACGTATTTTTGACGACACCTGAGCTGGCACCCCTCTCCTAACTACCACTCCAACTTAGCAGGAATATTCTTTGAAATTTACTCTTCCAAGATATATGGCAACACGGGTTTTATGATGAGTATTTTAGTGGGGAAGGCGAATAGCTTTAAAGCAGAAATTGCGTTTTCAGTGGGTTGCGAAGATTATTATTTTTGTTCCGAAAAAATAGTTAATGTCAAAATTTAAATTCTGAATTTTGTTTGTATGTTAATGAAGACCTTGGGAAACGATTTGACTACTTATTTTAAGTGAACGGTGTATATATTTAATTTTACAGTTGAATATCTTTAATTAATTAGCTCTAACGGATTAAATTTCCCAAAGTTGAGTATTTTGTTTATGTATATCCCTTAATTTTCAATGTAATGATCCGAAAAAAAATTACAGTAAATCATAATGCGGTAGATAAAGAGTAAACGTGCATCGCTGCCCTACACGGCGGGTTTTTGTTGAGACAAATATTATTCAACTCAAAAACAAGAATATAATAAAATTATATAACATTATAATTTGAAAAATAATTAGTTTTTAAAATGCATTTTATATTTAGGCATTTGTAATTTACTATATTTTGTATTTTATGTAATCTAACTGTATTTATATTTGTAAATCTGGAAACAATTTCTTGTAACCTTCAGATTACTCGATTGGCAACCGACGGTATATTTTGATTTGACTTGTTGCAATGTTTTGATGCTAGCTCAGCTAAGCCTAATGGAATAAACGTTTTCTTCGAATTCTTTGAAGCACCTTTCTACTTTTTAAATGTTATAGAACCAAACGTTCATAACAGGTCTTTGTTGTAGGCTCGAACTCGTGACAAGGCCAGCCACGATCCGTTACCTTGACCACTCGGCTACCGCGGCCACTCATATTTTTTGGGAGTGTAGAAAAAGTACCTACTATGAATTACACCGCGAAAGCATAAGTCTAATCTTTCCCAAAGCTCGAGCTATGAAAGTAGCTATACATTTGCCAACTTGACTCATATCTCCAACATTTCGCTATGTTTTTCATTGAATCGCCATTATCTACACTATTAAAATTCGTCGGTAAACGAACGTATCTATGTATGAATCTATGCTTCCATATTTTCTCACGAACCACACGACGCAGAAACTCGCCGAAGGTACCAAAATTTCGGGAATGATCCGAGGAATCCGTTTTCACCATTTATATTCCGACATTCCAATTAGTTAAAAAGATATTAATTAAAAACCTTAAGGCGCATAATTAGTACCATGTTTCTCCGCCAGGGGACAAGTTAAAAAATTCGAAACTTCTTTTTTTTTCAGATGTATTTAAAACACGGTCTAATTTTTTTCATGAGACTCAGACAAAAATAATTACAGATTCGGAAAGATCATTTATTTCGCCACAATACGGTATAATTTATTTTACAAAATAATTATATTTTCAATTTTTTACGATTTTTTTTTAAAATGAGTCAAAATTTATACGTTTTTTGAAAAAGATTTCTAAACAGTTCCGCTTGTATTTTCTTTTGCGCTAATGAAAAAAATATTTTACACTAAAAAGGGGCTCATGCTTTTCTCTTTTAGAACCAGTCATTTAAAAAATTTAAGGTCGAAACTGTTTTTTTTACGATATGTCAAAAAATACTCAAAATTTTAATTAAATACTTAATAACTTTGTTTATAAAAATAATCTCTCGAAACTTTTTTTCCGTGTGTAAAATAATATACGTAATCAGTTGATAAAATATCTTAAAAATTATGGTTTAAAAAAATGTGTTTTTCGTTTTTTCCTCTTTTGCGATAAGTATGTAAACATTACTTATTTTAAAGTTTTTTGTTTAAAAATTACTGTTGTTTGCAATCAATATATGAAGTTTGAAAGCATTAACTTAAAAATGAAGCGCGAAATTTTTTTTTTTTTTTTTTTTTTACTTTAACAAATAACGAAATGAGAAATTGAAAAAAACCTTCCTTTATTTTAAAGGTATTTTTACTGTTCTTCCCCGAAGGAGCCGACAGTGAGGTTGTTAAACCAAGGCCGCGACAGAGTTTTGATGACGTCACGAAAGGAGGGAAAGCTTTTCTATGCGCATTCGCTCTGTGAGGAATATAAAGCGTTGAACATTTATTTCTTTTCTGTATTTATATTGATTATTTCTTTTTAATTCTCACTTAGAATATTTTCTGTTGAAAGTTATGTATTAACACGCTAGAATGATGCATACTGTAACGTCGTGTGTAGCTATTCATCAATAAATAAGGTTTACAGCTTAATATACAAATAAAAGCAAAGTTTATTTGCTAACAATTTGTTAATGAAATAATATAACTTCAGTCCATATGCCAAGCCGGTGTAGTCAGTCTATTCTATTCTCAACGCCACCGGCGTTCATCGTCTTTTTCACTCCAATCTCCGAACTCAGCCCTTTTCTCCATACAAGGCGGGCTCCTCTCTCTCTCCCCGACTCTTTCTCCTCTTTTTCCGTTTCCTACACTTCTTTCTCTCTCCCGTCTTTCCCTCTCCTGAAAAAGAACCCTTTTAAGCACCAGGGGTGTGTTCACAACACGCCCCTCGTTCCTTCTTATTGGCAGGTCACAAAAGTCTCTCTTGACCTCCCTCGTCCTATTTGCGCATAACACGCCAAAACACACCCGAGCCGTCTGGCCCAAGGCGCCATAGTTCCTTGTCCAACACCTGGACACACTTGTCCATCACGCCACCTGTTTCTAGTATCCCCTTCACTCAACACCAGGAAAGACGACATGATTATTTTAAGATAGGCTTCGCCTATTGTCAATGGGGCGCCGAACTCTTATGTCCATTATGATTTTCAGTCCGAGTGTCGTCATGGATCCGAGGACAAACAATAAACAATGACCCTTAGCCACGTGCACTGGTCATTCCACAGCTGGTGGATCGTAAAAATTCAGGGACAATCGATGGTGTGGTACTTGTCCTTGAACAGCTGGTGAAACCATAAAACTTATCGTGAATTGAAAAATGGGGATTCACAACAATCGACGATGTCACAATACTATTTTCCCGGATAAAGGGACAAAATCTTTCATGAAAGGCTCCTAACATTATAAGAAAAATCTAAGAAAAACTGACTCAATGTAAAATAACTTCAAACAGATAAAATAAAAAAAAAACATTTTCTTGGAAAGAAAATTTGAAAAGTAGAGCATTAGAGGCATATTAATAAAAAATCATGTGAATTTAGAAACATTTTGCTGGAGTTCCTTTTTCCTGTGAAATGACATTTTTTATGCTCATAGAATCAATAAATCATAACAAAAGAAAGAATTATATAAAAAGAAAGTTATGCAAAAATATATAGAAATGACAAACAGTTTTAGACACCACTGTAATTATATAGTAAAAATAGATTCTAGATTATACGTTAAAAATATCTAATTAAAGTAATTCATTCATTCTCAATATTCAAAAATATAAAATAATTTCAATCCAATAAAATAAAAAAGAAACATTTACTTGTAAAGAAAATAGGAAAAGTAAAGTATTTGAGGCATATTATTACATAAAAAATGCATATGACATGAACAGTTTAAGCACTACAATAATTATATAGCAAATATAGGACATTAAAAATATATATATATTAGTAATACACTTACCTATAAATAATCGGAAGGAAAAACTTTTCATGGAATATATCATTAATGAGGCAACGTACTGATTAGTTTCAAATTTTGAATCATTTGCATTTGTGACAATATTATTTAAATTATTAATTACATTATTTTTATGCATATGCATTAAAATTCAATATTATGCTATGGTAAAAATATCTAAAAAAAAAAATCAAACAAAAGTTTTGAAATTTAAAAATAACATTTTACATACTTTGAATGCTAAAATCTTTATGAAAATAATTTAAATGAATAATGTAAATAAATAATTTTTCTTCAAATAATAGTTATATGAACAATTAAACATGTTCATAAAATGTATGTAGTATAAAAAAATTACAAGGATTTATTTACATGCACAATGAATAACATACGAATCGATAATTGAATATTTAAATAAATAAAACAGAAAAATATAAAAAGCAAACATTAATTTAATTGGCCTTAAATTTCTTTATTTTTCGGTTATCCTTCATGGTTAAAATTTCTTCACTGCGCTTTTTTGAATAATTATTTAAGCATATATTCCCAAATGTAACGAATACTTTTTTTAAAATATGAAAATGCAGGAATGTTACAATTTACACAAGGTGAATGAAACGAATGAAAGACATTCCACAACTCGTGTAGTTCCAGATACGCTTCAGTTATGCTTGTAAAGCAAGATAATTGGCAATCAACTTTAAGAAACTTCGATTCGAATGTTTTCGATATTAACACATTAAAAATGAAATATTGCGTTGAAATGACTTTCATATCAATATCTGTGGGCATTTTTAAACCTCCTCTATCCAGAGGTCTCAAATATTTTGCTCCTTCGATATTTTCCGAGTCGAAATTAATCTGCTTATCTAAAACAAATGTATGCTTGCAATCGGAGCATTCAAATTTTATATTATGCACAGAATATCCCGCTATATACATTAAAGCTTGATACTCTTCGATTGAAATATCATCTGATTTTTTTCTAATCTTTAATATTTCGTTGAAATCTGTAATGTCTACTTTAACATGAAATATCTCACCTGAATGATTTGAAATTAAATTTTTTAGTGAGATAGTACCATATTTATCTGAGTGCAAAGTTAACACACTTTTAATGCGCAACTTTTTGTTAGCTTGCAAAATTTCCTGCACAGTGACATGATAATTTGCTCCAGACATTTGGCTGTATTGCCCAAATCTGGCTTCTAAATTATCAGTTTGGAACTTTCCATTTAAAACATATTTGAAATTCTGCTCCGTCGAAAGATACTTTATTAGTTCTGGGATGTTATTTACCGTATGCCTCAAAGCAAAAAATGTTTCCTCGCTTAAACAACCTTCTCGTTTATTTTGTTTTAAATTTTTCCAACAGTCCAGCCACTGAACAAATTTTGAAAAAAAAGTGAATCTATCATCATCCATTAATGAAAAAGGAACACTATTTTTCAATTTAAGATTTTGACCCTTAGTTGGATTTTTAATATTCATTATTTGCCAGAAATCTAAAATATATTTGATGAATATTGCAGTGTCCCTAAACATTTCTGGGTAGCCTAAATTATCTTTTAATATATTAAGTGCAGTCATATTGCATTCTTCAAAAATTTTTAAAACTATTTTAACATTTTGTTTCTTAAAATTTGTTGGTTTTAAAGCTTTTAAACATAATTTCGGAGCTAATTTCACAATAATGTTCATTTCTTCGTTATAAATTTTAAAAAATGATGAAAAAGATGCTTTTCGGATTTGAGAAAATTCTGACGGATCAGGATACATAAAAGAAGAATCAGCATCGTTCTGATTTAACCAATTATTTCGTATAGATTTGATAAGATGTACTGAATCAAAAATACGATGTAATTTTCTTGCATTATTAGCAGAATTCTGAATAACACTCTTTATGGTACCATTACAGAATTTAGAAAAACAATTTCTATTTACTCTGTTATTATCACTTACAATGCAAACAACTGAAAAATCTACATTTTCCATTAGTGACAAAATTTCTAAAGTCATAGAATACAAGTCTTCAGGATTCATGCTCTTTACAGGGTTCAATGATACTATTTCTTTATTTTTACTCAATAAAGAAGAGTATAGAAAACATTGAATCGTAGTAGTTGCTTCTCCTTTCTCGGTAAATCCAAATCTTTTATTACATTTATATGTAATCGCTGATTTGATGAAAATTTCATCAATTTGTAATATTACCTGTGTTTCTCATGGTCTTTCAGTTTACACCTACCTCGTAGATAATTTTCATTAGCCAGAGTTTACAAACCTGGAGTAACATTTAATCCAGATGCTACTCTCTGTAATTGCCTCACGCTAGGAAGAATTATATTCCCCTTATCTCTTACATAGGAATAACATGTGGTGGATTTAATGTACATGCAGAAAGAAAAAAACATTAAATTACTGCTATACATACGGCCATGTTTATTCAAATTTAATAATTTCATTTGCTCTAAAATAAAATTTGCTGCCTCGAAATTTTTAGCATTACAGTTTTCAATATACTTTTCCCACGATTGAATAGCCATAACATGATGAGGAACAGAATAAATGGAACAGATTTCTTCAAAAACATTTACTGTATTAAGAATATTCAACAATTCGCTGAAATATGTTAACCTAGGAGAATTATTAACAATTTTCCCAACAGAAGGTATATTTAATTCACGATTATTATTAAATATAACTATAGAGATATCTGTATTTATTTTCAGGGATTTTAAAATAGAAGGATAATTTTCGCAATTCATAAAAAGAAATCTTATGCAACTTTCACAATCATGTTTTAGAACATTATTTTTAGATAAGAAATCAGATATGGGATTTTCTCGCATTAGCAGATTTTCTTTTAAACATTCAAAACTGGTAATTTCGTCTTTCTTAATGAAATTAGTAAACAGTTGTTCGTCTAATTCAGTGTTTCTCAAACTGTGGGGCGCGCCCCTTGGGGGGCACGAGCATATCGAAAATAAAAGATTTAAAAAATAATTAATTTACTGGAATGAATTAAAACAAAATACTTTCAGACATAATTAAAAATGCACTTTTACTCTGATATAATTTATAGGCATGCGCGCTATATTAAGTCATCAAAAATAAAAATATCTTCATTAGCTAATTAGCTATCTTTGGTCCTATAACCAAATAAAAAAACTTTTATTTGATTTGCTGTAGTCCCATTATGATAGATTTTTTTTATTACACTTTCTTTTTAAACCTAACATACTACTCTTTTAGAGAAAAAAATGATCCCCGAATCGAAAAAATTTAGGAACATAAAAAATTCATCAGTGTCATTTTTGAAATACTGCACATTATAGCTGTAATCTGTTTGATCTTCTAAGTTCTTGGTGCAGTTAGTTATAACCCCTCTCTTATGTGTTTGTTTCTCATTTAGGGAAGTTGTAAGTAATGTATTTCTCAGTTGCGCTTTTTTCCATGTAAAAGAGTTTTATGATATTTGGAAAACCACGGAGAGCACACTTTGAAGAATTACTTGGCCAGGACTTATTTTTATGAGTATTCTCAAACATATAAATCATAACGAAAAACGTTTTACACAATTTTTTTAGCAGCAACATACATATTATCATAATGAATGCCCTTTTTACCCGAAAGTGGTCACGCGGGACACACAGATTACGATTCTGGCAAAACTGTTTATTTGTTACCAAAGAAAAATTGAAATGTCCTTGAGAGTAGGTAAGTAAACTTTCTCTTAATTAAATTATTCACTGGAATCACGATTTGTATCGTGTACAATAATATAATTATAAAAAAAAGGATTGGGGTGACTCAATAACCCCGCTCGACCGTATCGAGTGCGCGTCTACTCCCAGGTTAAAATATGTTGAAGTCTTTTCGCTTTAAATATTAAAAATAATACAATTATTCTTCATCGGAATTTTATATTATTGTTCATTATTTAACATCAATTATAAATGCTAATTCTGTGAGGCTTAAAATTACAATTTGCTTAAAACTAATTATAATTTGAGCAACCATTTTAAAAAAATCA
Source organism: Trichonephila clavipes (assembly GCA_019973935.1). NCBI lineage: Eukaryota > Metazoa > Arthropoda > Arachnida > Araneae > Nephilidae > Trichonephila > Trichonephila clavipes. Next base: position 104,085 of record BMAU01000141.1, on the reverse strand, counting down.
TTTTACATTTTTGTAAACATTGTCGAGCACTTGTGTAGGAGTGGGAAGGCCCATTGACACCAGCTAAGGGGAATGGGTAGTTTCCCCTCCCCCTTGGAATGTGGAATGGCAAGTGGCAGGGATTCGGTCTTTGGGTACGACGGAGTGAAGTCATGTCCGAGTGTTGCTAACTGTATAATAACTGTTTTCTTTAAATGTTTTTTTTAATAAACCTTAATTTTTAAAATTTAAATGCCAGGTTTTTTTTTAATTTGTTTCCGTGCCCATTGATTAGAATCAAACTTTACTGGCGCAGCCGGTAGGATCGAGTCTTAGTGGAAAACCCCACAGGAAGAACGTTCCAGAAATTTCGAGTTTTCTGGATTCCCGCGTGGAAATGAATCAGGTAAGAGTTTTTGCTTGCAACTCCCTGTAATGTAAGACGAGAGAAATTTATAAAATTATACTGTTTAATATCCATTTATTAAGAGAGAATTTTGATTTTATTTTTTGTATACGTCAGTGTACGTTTTTTTTTTGCTCTGCATATCCATGCAGTTGTAACTTGTTGAACGCCAGTTCAATTTTGAATTAATTATATACATCAGTATATATATTTTATTATTCTTGTTCCATATCAATGGAAAGTAAGTTTTAGAACATCCGTTCTAAAAATTAAGAAGCTTCAAAATCATTAATTCTCTCAGTATATTATTTTATTGCATTTCCATGCAGTTATTTATAAAATTTTGAACGCCAGTTCAAATTTCAGTTATTATATATCAGTATATTTTTTTATTATTTCTTGTTCCATATCAATGGAAAGTAAGTTTTAGAACATCAGTTCTATGAATTAAGGAAAACTTCAAAATCATTAATTCTCTCAGTATATTATTTTATTGCATATCCACATGCAGTTATAAAATTTTTGAACGCCAGTTCAATTGGGAATTATTATATACATCAGTATATATATTTTTTTTATTATTGTTCCATATAAATGGAAAGTGTTTTAGAACATCAGTTCTATAAATTAAGGAAAGATTGTATGTTTTTTTTTCTTTATTGTATTTATTTATTTTTGTAATGCACAATAATAAGTTCACGTCAGTGAATAGCAATTGAGTTTATTGAAAAATTAATGCTAAAGAATAATACTTATCTCATGTCAATGAAATTATTTTGTGCTTATGTACGCATAGTATTTTCGATTAATGTGAAAAAAAAAATATTATCAGTTTAAATTGGAGAAAAACTACCGAATATATATTTTGTAGTGTTCTATTATTCCAGCCAGGAATAGATTAAGTGGTGCATGTCGGTTATATTTTAAGTGATTATATTGTGTATATCAGAAATAGGTTAGGAGATTATTGTGTGTCAATAATATTTTAAGTGATTATTGTGTGTCAGTAATATTTTAGGTGATTATTGTATATCGGTAATATTTTAAGTGATTCTTGTGTATCAGTAATATTTTAAGTGATTATTGTGTATCAGTAATATATTAAGTTTTATTTATTAGTTATTTAAGTACACTTGGTATATTGCGAAATATATAATACATTATTCTGGAATTCCTCCTAATTCATTGAGTGTTGTGTTAGTGTAGCGGATGCTTATTGTTGTGTGTTTTAAACAAAGATATATTTGTGGTGTTTAATTTTTAGCAATCCCTTCTGGGTGTTATTTCATTTGATTATTTGTTTAGTTGCGGTATATTGGAAAAAGAAAATTTTCAAATGGCATTTTTGGAGAAAGCTAAAAAGCAGGATTTAGTTTTGTTGGCTGAGGAGTTAGGTCAAAAGGTATCAGATAAAATGACGAATATAGAGCTAAGGAATATCATAATCGGTAGCAAAGATTACGAAGAAGAGTTCGTTAGAGATCAGTTATCTGTTATTTTAGAGGAACGCTTTGAAAGGGAAAGTGAGGAAAAAATCGCCAGGCAGCTCGCAATCGAGGAGGAAAAAATCGCCAGGCAGCACGCAATCCAGCAGCTGCGCTGGGAATCAGAATTGAATGAACTGCGGTTAGAGATCGAAAGTATTCGGTCGAATGTCAAGCGGACGAGTTGTGCAGAAGATCGTAAGAAGACATCTTCAAATTACCGAATTAGTATCGGGAGGGCCGAGGAACATGTGAGGGAAACGTCTCCTGCTGTGTTGATGGCTGAAGCTACGATACCAGTAACTACTCCTATCAAGGAAGAAAAGGGAATGGACGATTTAAGGGTTGTTTACGTCAAGGTCAAGGGTGAGCAAGAAATGGTGAATGCTGTCATAGACACAGGTGCCCAGATGCCCGTGGTAAGGCCAGATGTTGTCGAAGGACAAAGCATTAATAATAGAGGGTCAATTCAAATAACGTCTGCATTTGGGGAGCATGAAATGGGTGAAGTAAAAGATTCCAACATGGAATTGAATGACTTTAGGCACGGTGTTGTGCCTGTCTCTAAAAATTTGGTTAACGACATGTTAATCTGTTCCTCTGATTATGAAGTATTAATAGAAAACTCACAAATGATTCGCAATCCTGCGAAACTTCGAGAACCTTCAAAGAAAGAAGGAATTATTAGTTCAACAGATTCAAAATCAGTTTGCAGCCAAGAAGTGGTCACCGATCTACTTCCTGAGACACAGTCTTTATTGAATGTTCCAAACGGAGATTTGGTTGCAGTAAAATTAATGGATCGAATGTCCAAACAAATGGACAAGGTATAAAAGAAAGCAAGGGTGAGGTTGTCTTAACTTGTGAATTTAAAAAAGGAATCTTGTATAGTACTAGGCGTGGTTGCCCCCGTAAGGAATGTATTCCTAATTTTATTGACTCAACCCAGGTGCAATGTTGTCGTGATCCAATAACAGGAATTGTTAATTTGGAGTTGAAGGCAGGATTGAAAATACTTAAGGTTCGCGAGGATATTTTATGGACAATAACATGCGTTGATTGTTTTTTTGTCACTCTTGGGACTGAAAAGGATTTTTCTTGCTTTTCATTTTACATAGAAATTGGAAGAAAAAGAGAAAGAGAATTTTTAAAATGTTTAAACCTGGTACAATAAAAGAATTAACGTTTGGCTGAAGGTTTAAGCATGTAAAAGTAATGAATTATTCAGGTTGCCTGCTCCTGTTAAATAGATAAGATTTATGCCAATGATTATATATGTACTTAACGTTTTTCAGTACCATAATTTCTGGAAATTTCTAAAGATTAAAACTTTGGCTTCTAAATATGCTTTGCTAGTACATGTCGTATAATTATTTTAGATTTTATGATATATTTTTGGTAACTTCTTTTTATATTTTAATATTTTTTTTTTTGAGTATTTTTTGTGTTAAAACTTGTACGGATATTAATTTTCTAGCATATTAATGTGATTTGTAAATCTATTTCTTGGGAGTTGTATTAGCAAAAGCTCTTTTTTACATGATACCTGAAAAAAAAAAATTTCTCTCGTTATCTTGTTTCTTGCCATGTATGTGTGCATGTGTTTTTTTTTCATAGTTTCTTTTCAGCTTCATCGTCCTGGAATGACGGATGAGCTTTTAAGGGGAGGTGTAGGAGTGGGAAGGCCCATTGACACCAGCTAAGGGGAATGGGTAGTTTCCCCTCCCCCTTGGAATGTGGAATGGCAAGTGGCAGGGATTCGGTCTTTGGGTACGACGGAGTGAAGTCATGTCCGAGTGTTGCTAACTGTATAATAACTGTTTTCTTTAAATGTTTTTTTTAATAAACCTTAATTTTTAAAATTTAAATGCCAGGTTTTTTTTTAATTTGTTTCCGTGCCCATTGATTAGAATCAAACTTTACTACTTGGCTTTGCTCTCCTCACAATTCAGCTATTATATCAATAATGTTTTATTTTCTTATAAATGAACTCGGGCAAAGAGCGGGCACTTCAGCCGGTATATTTTTAATGTATCAGTGCTGCACAGTGTATAGTTTTATAACTAATTAATTAATACTAAATTAAGGACAAATTTAATAAGTATTAACGACTTCCATGGGCTTGTCTTGCAAAGCAAAGTTTTTATAAGGAATGCTTATGATTAGAAATTGACCCTCTGAGTTCTTTTTCTATATTTAGCATATATCTATATTTTGTCGTGTTTTAAAAAACTCTGGAAAAAAAAGAAGTTCCGAAAATATTTAAAAAAAATTGTTAAATAATAAAATTGAAAGAAAGATATATATAATTTTATTGTATTAATTTTTAAATAAATTTATTTACATGTAAAGTTTCGTTGTTTTGTAAAAACAGAATTTTAAATGATCTTTTCGATATTCTCTGCAGATGGCGCCACGTGCATTTTAAGGTTTTTAATTACTATCTCTTAACTAATTGGAATATCGGAATATAAATGGTCAAAACGGATTTCTAGGATCATTTCCGAAATTTTGGTACCTTCGGTGAGGTTTTGCGTCTTGTGGTTCGTGAGAAAATTGGACTACATTCCTACGTCCGTGCATACCTATATAGATACGTTGTTTACCTACGAATTTTAATAGAGTAGATGTTTTATTTTCTTATTAATAGACTCGTGCAAAGAGAGGGCACTTCAACCGGTATACTTTTAATGTATCAGTGCTGCACAAAGTATTTTATAACTAATTAATACTAAATTAAGAACAAGTTTAATAAGTATTAACGACTTCCATGGGCTTGTCTTGCAAAGCAAAGTTTTTATACGGAATGCTTATGATTAGAAATTGACCCTCTGAGTTCTTTTTCTATATTTAGTAGATATCTATATTTTGTCTTCTAAGCAGCCACCGCATTTTGCAATATGTTCAATTTAAAAATTAAAGAAAGGAAAAATAACACAATAATTATCCTATTATTTTGTTTATATATTTATTTATTTTTTGCTTAAAAGTAGTATACAAAATTTAATACTTATGTTACTAATTTGTATGGTTTATAATTAAGATCGCCTATTGTAGCTTTAGCGTCAAAGTGCATCATTATTGCATTCAGTACATTATTAATGTATAAGGGCGGCGCGATAAAAATCGTGATCGAAAAGGGAGGCGCCAGTATTGAAAGTTTGAGAAGCACTGGTCTAATTGTTTCATTTTTTCCTTTCGTTGAATTTTCACCGAGCGTTCTTTAATTGTTTTATTCAAGTAGGATGGACAACCAGGGAAAATGCAAGGATATGCATTCTCAGATAATTTTGGATACACTCTTGGTATTTCTATAGCAGTACCAATCTTGTCTGTAATTTTATCTTTTCTCACAATGAAAGATTCAGGGAAATGTTTAATACACACTACACTATTGTTAGTATTTTTAAAATCCCTAGGAATTTTTTTTCCAAGTTTATAACAACTGTTTTTTCATATTTCACGGATTCAGCCTCGCGACACCATCATGAACGGTCACGAAGGCAACCTCTCCACGGAGCAGGTGAACGGTGTTTCAACCCGTGATCCTGATGCTATCTCGCGCACAGAGAAAATAGACTTTCTCCCTCCTAGCGTGCAGTGCGCGCGTATACGAACTTTGCAAAAACTAATCAGATATGCTGAAACACGCATGCGCTATCAGTAAGAACTGATTGACATCGAAACTTTCGATCAGAGAGATATCGATGCAGCCCAGCTGCAAACCTACATCCATGCCAAAGGTGCAGCGGAGCTCGACTACAGCATGAAATTGGGTGAGTTGAAGCATTTCTTTCCTTGCCCAGTCAAAAACTGCAGTCATAACACCACAAACGGGCTTAGTGCTACCCGTCTTAGGAAAAGAGTGGCATAATCCTGCATTCTACCCGCTACTTTCGATCTTTCTACTAAGGAGACTAACTCCAACTCAAAAAAATCAAAAACCAACAATAATGATAAAAACCTAAAAAATAATAAATTAGAGAAAATTACTAGCAAAGAGCTGCCCGAGAATACCATTCCGGTAAATAACCCCTTCTCGGTCCTGACAATCGACGATAACAACATGGAAGTCGTCGGCTCAGAAGGCAACATCGATAACGATGAGGTCGTCACCCAACCTAAAGTCAAACCCATCATGTTGAGATTTAAAAAGAACTTTAATCTAATCCTCCAACACTTAAACCGTAAATATTCTGATTCCGTCAACAAACTTACCGGCGAATACATTAAAATCACCGCTGCTAGCATTGACCAGCACGGTGAAATCACAAAAGAATTAAAAGAAAAAGAAGAAGAATTTTACGCAGTTCCTCCCCTCGGAGATAGACCACTAAAAATGGTCATGAAAGGCCTCCCCTCAACTACTGATATCGATGATATCAAAAGCGACCTGGCAAACCAAGGACTGCCTGTAATGAAAGTTGCGCAGCTGACGCAACGAAAGTCTAAATTCCCCCTTCCTCTTTTCTTAGTCGAAGTCAGGAAAAACGTCCCGGACAGTCGGGACATTCGCGACATCAGCACCTGCTGCTACATGTCCATCACTTGGGATTCGTTCCGCAGAAGACCAGGCCCATCGCAGTGTTACAACTGCAATTACTTCCACCATAGTTCGCTTAATTGTGAAATCAAAACTAGGTGCTTGAAGTGCGGCCAGGAACATCGGATCAGCGACTGTCTGATCAAAGAAAAGATAGAAATCCCCGAATGCATAAACTGCAAAACCAAAGGCCACATGGCAAATTGGAGTCAATGTCCAAAATACCCAAAAAGGGCGATACCATCACTAATCAACATAAAAATAATCTAAACGCAAATAGACCTTCCTACGACTGAACAAAAACATTCCCCAGCATCAGCTACGCAAATGCAGCCAAAAACGACCAACAGATGGCACCACCTGCCCCTGCACCTGAGCCGGCGACAAACTCTTCTGAGTCCAACGCCGCGACTAAAAACTAAAACCCCGCCCCTTGCTCGGACATTCTCCTAGCAATCAGGGAATTTTAAAACTTCTTCGGAAAACACCCCGAGCTCATCACCATCGGGAAAGCCCTAAGAAATACCTCCTCAGAGGACAATAAAAGGGATATCTTTTACGAGGCAATTGTCTCATCCCAATCTACCCAATCATGAACATAGGTCGCTTTGGACTCAGAATAGCTTCATGGAACGCAAATAGCGTAAAACCCCGTCAATTAGAACTTTAGGATTTTATAAATAAGCACTCCCCCGATATCATCCTTATACAAGAAACACATCTGAGACCAGGTGTTAATTTTAAAATTCCAAACTTCTCTACATACAGAAACGACAGAATTTCATCCACTACCCACGCTTCCGGTGGAACAGCTATTTTGATAAAATCCTCTCTCAAGCACCACCACTTTCTAACACCACCGCTCGGAGTGGTTGAAGCAACCGCGGTTGTTCTCACCCCACCCGACGACGAACCACTGATAATAGCCTCTATCTACATTTCACCCTCCACGAATCCATCTATCGCTATCAGTGACCTGGAAGATATTTTTTGTCTCGGACACTCTTCCCTTTTTTGCGGAGATTACAATGCCCACCACGCAGACTGGGGCTGTGTTTCTAATAATCAAAGAGGTATAAATTTTAAATTTTTTTTAGATAGCACCGACACTGACATCTTAGCCCCGCCCACTCCAACACGTTTCGGCTATAACTCCGCCTCCACAATAGATTTCGCTCTGACGAGACATTTTCACTGGAGAACCAGTGTAAATTCCGTCTCGGAGCTCAGCTCTGACCACAACCCTATCATCCTAAATTTTAAAACTTCCATTAAATTCGATTTTTCAACACGTACAGTCACAACAGACTGGCATCATTTTAGACACACCCTCAAAACCACCACAAACTTTCAGCCAATCACAGCTCACTCGAGAGAGGACATCGAAAAGCTCACCACCGATCTCACTTCAAACATCTTACACGCTTACAACTCTTCCTCAAAACCAGTTAAAAATAACAATAAATTCTACTTTGACAGTGATCTTTTCAAACAACGAAATAGAGCCAGGAAATTGTGGCAATAACCAGAGATCCGAACGATAAAACCTTGTTAAACACAAAATTAGTAGGAAAGTAAATGCACTCACCCAAAAACAATGGAAGGAAAGACTCACTTCCCTCGATCCCGAGGACGGTTTCCTTTGGAACATGGCCAAAGGATTTAGGAAGAAGAGATCCCCCATTTCGACCCTGACAGGCCCCACCGGAATTGCATACACTGATTCACAGAAAGCTAATGAACTAGCAAATTCGCTAGAAAATCAATTTCAACTCAACGACATCAATAACTCAGATCAAGACAAACAACACACGAGGCTTGTTGATAGGGGTTCTTTATCAACTATAACAAATTTGACGACACCCCCATTAACTCAAAACCCTCTGAGCTTTTAAATTACATCAAAAATTTGAAAATCAGGAAAGCTCCTGGTTTCGGCAAGATAACAAACAATCCAAAACTTTCCAATCTTATTAACAATATTTTGCATACTGGTCACTTCCCACAGGCGTGGCAAACACCCACAGTTATCCGGATTCTCAAACCCGGTAAAGTCCCATCGCCCAATCTTACTACTCCCCGTACTCAGCAAATTAGCTGAGAAAATCATCCTAAACAGACTTAACAACCACCTCCAAAATAATGATATTTGAATCCCACAGCAGCACGGTTTCCGTGCAAATCTCTCCACATCACACCAACTTCTGCGTGTGGTGGAGTACATAAAAACCAGATTTGCAGAAAATAAGTCAACTGGGGCTGTTTTCCTCGACATCCAAAAAGCCTTCGATAGAGTTTGGCACTCCGGCCTTCTCTACAAACTAATCGGTATTAACACCCTTCCCCCTATAGAATTCAAATCGTAAAATCCTTCCTTGAAAACAGGAACTTTGCAGTCCTCGTTAACCACTCCTATTCTTATCTCAAAAATATAAATGCTGGAGTCCCACAGGAGGCCCTCTTATATCCTACCTTATTTAACATTTATACCAATGATATCCCTAGAACAAGCTTCTCGACTATCTGCCTTTACGCAGACGATTCAGCAATTCTGGTGCAGAACGCAAATCTACTACACCAACTCCACAAACACCTAGCGAGAATCGAATACTGGCTTTCCACTTGCAAAATTGCACTTGTTTGATCACTACTCCCGGGATAGCTCAATAACACACACCTCACACATGGACTTTAAAACACTCTCTATTTTTATTCACCTAAACACATAGTAACTAGAGATACACAGACAGCGCCGTCTGGCGCACGGTTTTTACGACAAGCATGAGCATTCTCCCCCACGTTGACACGTAATACATTCAACAATAACACAAATTACAATACAACGATAAAATACTATAGGATTACGTAAAACAATTTAAGATACATATAAAAATTCTAATACACAATATTCAGAGACAAAATTCAAACTGGCATAGGTAAAAGACAAACTCTTGAAATGGTTCTTTTATATTCTCCAAATTGTGTTTTTACTTTTACAACCCTTATTAGTGCATCACTGCCACTATAAATCTCAGTGATTCTCCCTAAAGGCCATTTAAAGGTTGGCATATTGTCTTCAATGAGAACTACCAAATCACCCACGTTAACATTTTGTTTTTTAAATTGCCATTTATTGCGTTGTTGTAATTCACTAAGATAACATCTGTGCCACTTATTCCAAATTAGTTGTACTAGTCTGGTTATCCGTTGCCATTTTTTAAGGGCATTCTCTTTTAATTCAATTAAATTGGGCTCGACTACTGAAGTCATAGACCTCCCTATCAAAAAGTGGGCTGGAGTTAAAGCGTTCAAGTCATCCGAATTGCTCGATAAAGGGCACACACACAGTGGCCTGGAATTTAAAATTCCCTCTATTTAGATACAAAAAGTTAAAAATTCCTCATAGGTTAAATTTGAGCCACTGACAACTCTCCTAAGATGGTACTTTATTGACTTAACCGAAGCTTCCCAAAGACCACCAAAGGATGGCGCTCTAGGTGGTATAAACTTCCATTCTATACCCTCAGCAGATATAAGAAACCTGCTAAATTATCATCTGAATCCTCAATAAGTTTTAGAAATCTCTTGAGCTCTTTATTGGCACCTACAAATGTTTTCCCATTATCGGAATACAATTTAGCACATTTACCTCTGCGACTAAAAATCTTTTAATGTAGCAATAAAAGCATCAGATGTAAGATCTGACACAATTTCTATGTGAATCGCTTTAGACACAAAACATACAAATACACAAATATAAATTTTATGCAAAATTCCTTTTCTTTGATTTTTGTACCTGATCATGAATGGGCCACAAAAATCCACACCAGAACAGTTGAGCGGGTAATCTGGGACTACTCTATCACGGGGTAGATTACCCATTAGCTGAGAGGTAACAAGGGGTCGGCTTTTAAAACAGACAAGGCACTCATGCACTACTTTTCTGCATAATGAACGACCATTTAATGGCCAGAACTTTTCCCTTACATAGTGTAGAAGAGAAGAAGCACCAGTATGCAGATTCTTTCTATGGAAATGGACATTTATTTGAACAGTTAAATTATGATTTCCTGGTAAAATTGCAGGATGTTTATTAACATAAGGTAAATCTGAATTACTCAGCCGGCCTCCAACTCTCAATAATCCATCACTGTCTATAAAGGGGTTTAAATTTCTAAGTTTACTATTAGGTGAGACAACTCCTTTACTTTATAAGCTCTTAATTTCAGCCAAAAAAACCTGTTCTTGGACCATTCTGATCAGTTTAGTTTCTGCTTGGTCTATATCTGTAGCAGAAAGGGGACCACTCAATGTTAGTTTACGTTTGTTTACATTATTACTAAATCTTAACACATAACTAAATATACGAACAATTTTCATATAACTATTACTTTTACGTAACAAAGTAGATAAAATAGAAGATACACAATTAGTTGAAACACAAACACTAGATGTAATTATATCAGAACTCGAACCAGTTTTCAGTTCCTTAGAATACTCGCATTCCTTAACTGGTGACAAACTTGTTTTTTCACTTGATAACTTAACTTTTTCAAGGAATTGTGGACCATGCCACCATAACCTTAAATTTGGAAGGGCGCAATCCCCGAGACACAAGATCTGCTGGGTTGAGAACAGATGGCACATGGTTCCACTGGAGAATCCTTCAGTCAATTCTTGCACCTTGGCGACACGATTGGCCACGAAGGTTTTTAAACGATTGGCAGGTGTATTTAACCATGCCAATGCAATAGTTGAATCCGTATGTAGCACAATATCACTTATGTTTAATCTCAAGGTGGAGCGTATTTTCTTGACGAGTTGAGCTAATAAAACACAGGCACAAAGCTCGAGTCGAGGTATGGAAATAACTCGAATTGGTGCAACACGAGATTTGCTGGCAAGAATGCTCACTTTGGCAACACCATTGTGAAGAAAACACTGTAGGTAAACGACCGCTCCGTAGGCCGCTTCAGATGCATCCGCAAATCCTTGGAGAACGATTCTAACATTGTCAGCCATAATAAATCTGTTAATTTTCACTTCCTCGATACATTTTAATGTTGTCACAAATTCTCTCCACTCGTTGGCAATTGAATTAGGTAACACATCATCCCAATCCAGTTTACATTGCCATAATTGCTGCAGAAAAACCTTTGCTTTCGCAATCACTGGGCCTGAGAAACCCAAAGGGTCGTATAGCTTAGCAATTACACTTAAAACTTCACGTTTTGTATATATATGTTTAGCTGAAACAGATACCTTAAACACGAAACAATCTTCAAATGGCTTCCAACTAATTCCCAATGTCTTCAAAGATAAGTCAATGTCAGTAGAAAATGAATGCTCGACGTCTGATGACAACGAACTATTTAATAACTCAGGAGAATTAGATGACCACTTATGAAGGTTCATTCCACAAGATTGCAGGGCGTCTTTCAGTTGCGATTGCAATTGTTGAGCAGTCTCCAAATCCGGAGCTCCGCTCACAATATCATCCATGTAGGTATCATATAACAGGGTTTCAGAAGCTAAAGGAAATCTCGATTTTTCATCCTTCGCCAATTGCTGCAGGGTTCTTATGGCAAGGAAGGGTGCGTTGGACAGCCCGTAAGTGACAGTCTTTAGTCGGTACGTTAAAATTTCTGCATCTAGTCCATGTTTCCATATAATGCGTTGCAAATCCTGCTGATCAGGATTTTTCAATATTTGCCTGTACATCTTTTGGATGTCAGTCGTAAAAGCAAATTTGTGTCTTCTAAAACGAGATATTGTCTCAAACACATCTTCCTTCACTTCACCTTTCAATAAAATATCATTAAGGCTTATGCCTGTTGTGGTGGGGGATGAACCGTTAAAGACGATTCTTAGTTTAGTAGTCAGTTTTTCAGGGCGTAATACACCATGGTGGGGTATGTAGTAATGTGTGGGTGTTTCACTTGACTCAACTACCCTTTCCAAATGACCTAACTCCTCATACTCCTTCAAAAATTCCGCATACAACGATGAATAACTAGAATCCCTAGATAACCGTTTCCACAATGAATTAAGTCGCCTAATAGCAATATCTTTGGAGTTTCCTAAACAAGACGGATCTTTATTTAATGCCATCGATACTACATACCTACCCTCACAATTCCTCCTATGAGTGCGCACAAAATGATCCTCACACAAGGACACCTCTGTATCAACCTTAGACTCTATGTCAACACCCTCAATTTCCCAGAATTTTTTCAGTGTTTTGTTTAAATCGTCATCAACAATTAATCCGCAATGAACGCGTTCTCTGTAACTTGTGTGTGATCTACACTTCCACTTACAACATAACCAAACACCGTATTTTGTAACACTAAATGCGAATTATCACAATAAAATTTTCCAGGCTTTAACAATTCGTAAAAGATTTCAGCACCAAGTAACATATCAATTCTATCTGGTATATTAAATTTATCATCCGCTAAGGGCACAAACTCTGAAACATTAACATCTACATCAATCACCTTGTTTGGAATGAGATCTGTAATCTTATTAACTACTAACAACATTAACTCACTCTCAAAAGTTTTGGATTTATTTGCAACTGAAGTTTTTACGCAATTTTTAACAACCATAGAAGCATCATTAACGCACGAAACCACTGTATTTATTTTCTCCATTTTCAGCTGCAACTTAGCACATGCCCTCGTACATAAACAAGACTGCGATCCTACATCTAACAAGCATCAGACCTCCACCCATTGAGAGTATTTATTTTTAACAAGCGCGCGAACAGTACTCAAAAACACATTCTCTTTAGTCTGCCTTTCTCAAACCCAGTCGCCACAAACTGTGATTGTGAGTTTGCTTCAACTGATCCTTCAATCTGCCCTGGAACAAAAGTAGGAGCATCCAAATTTAAATTACTAGTGGGAGTGGGATTCCTCGTTTTGTCACGTGAAAAATGAATCAAGCTATTATGAGGTCTAAGGCAAAAACAGTTTTTCTCTGAACGGCATTCCTTCAATCTATGAGGTAAAAAACAACGAAAACAAACATTATTCCGTTTAACTACCTCTACTCTATCCTCAACTGACAGTTCCTTAAACTGATAACACTTAGAAAGGGGATGAAAATTATTATACCCTTACATAGAACACAATTTGTTTTGGTTTCGGCTACGAAAACATTCGACGAGTTTCTCTCTTGACGCCAAGTGCTAACCGTCTGCAGTCTGTTTCGCCCATCTGTTTTGACTCCACTCCCTGGATTTCTGCTCATTAAATCATTCGAAATCTTTCCTCTCGCGGATAAATAGACATCACATTCCCTCCCAAGCTGTTGAGGCTTGAAATATGTTTCTCCCTGTTTCGTTGCAATATGATTCATCGTATCTCTATCTAGCGTTTCAAATATTTTATCTGAAATTATTAGATCACACAAAGAGCGGAATTCATTAACTTTACGCAACTGACAATAATAATCGAAAGTTGCACTTAAGCGGGAAGCAAACTGAACATAGTTTTCGGATGGTAGTTTACGAGCCTTTTTAAAGTAACTCAGGCATTCTTGAGGTGTCGGTTCAAATTCTCTTAATATTAATTCTTTAATTTTAACATAATTGCTTAAATCCTCTTGACTCACATATGTTAGCAAATTATTGACTCTTTCTCCTAAAGTATTTAATAGAATTTCGGCTTTTAGCTCATCAGGCACGGATTTGATTTGAAATGCCTTTTCTAAAGAATGAAAAAATAAATTAAAGGACTCTGACCTAATCGGTACTTGAATTGTCAAAGTTTTAATGCTCTTTAGCAAACTCTCCAATTTATCAGTTATGGAGCTTGGTTCTCCGCTTTCAAGAGATTGAGAATTTTTTTCGGATTCCTTCCTAACCTTCTCCAATTCTAATTGTTTTTCAATCTGAGATAATTTAATTTTTTCTAATTGAATTTCAGCCTCGCGCTTATATATATATATATATATATACTTCTCAGCCTCGCGCTTATTTTTCTCAGCCTCGCGCTCATTTTTCTCAGCCTCTTGTTTACTTTTCTCTAAAGCATTTTCAACAAGACTACGCACAAATTCAATATCAATTTTATACACGGCACTTGATTCAATTAACTTTTTAAATCTATTATTTTAGCTTTGCTAGGAATCTCCAAACCCATTTCCACAGCAACGAGATAAGCTCGTCTTTCTTTAGATTTAATTTCAACGCCATTTTTAAACTTATTTTGTCACAACATCTACACAATATACACTATTTTCAACCAAAAGCATTTGTAAGCACCTAAATTACACTATTGAGAATAGGAAAGTATACAAAAACACACAACAAGAATATCACAATCAACACAAATCTACAAACACTAATTTCAACCATGATATCCGTTAAAACTATTCAACTATTAACACCAACTTTAGCGAACACAACCAAATAACTCCTAAAAACATCATTAAGAATAGAAACACTCACCTATTCAAAAATTTCACCACCAAATACTCAACTAATAAAGCACAAAACCATAGTTGCTTGTTGAACTCCGGGAAAATCGGACCAAAATGTTTGATCACTACACCCGGGATAGCTCAATAACACACACCTCACACATGGACTGTAAAACACTCTCTATTTTTATTCACCTAAACACATAGTAACTAGAGATACACAGACAGCGCCGTCTGGCGCACGGTTTTTGCGACAAGCATGAACAGCACTTAATGTTGAAAAAACAGAAGCCGTATTCTTTTCTCGTCACATCAAGAAAAAACCACCAGACCTTTACATACAAAACACACACATATTCTGGTCTCAAAACACCAAATACCTTGGTATTATATTAGATAAAAGACTCACGTTCAAGCAACACCTTACACGACTTAGAAAAAATTTCAGAATTTCCGTGGCTAAAATCTACCCACTAATTTCTCGGAAATCTTTTTTATCTCTTAGAAATAAGTTGCAAATCCTAAGACCCCCCTGATTTATGCCTCCCCAATCTGGGGTCCTGCAGCCCACTCTAACATTAAGCAAATTGAAATTGCTCAGAATTTAATCCTCCGTACCATTACCAAAGCTGACTGGTACATCCGAAATGAGGATATTAGACTCGCTCTGAACATCAAAACCCTCAAAGAAGTCATTAATAAATAGCCATTAAATTATTTACTAATATTGATTCCCATGAATATAGAGCAATTCTCCCCGTATAGAAAAATATCCTATAAATCCCCTCTTTAATCGCCCCAGAAATATTCTTGCAAATTCGTAATCTTTCTAATAAAAAATTCCCTCACTTCTCAAAATTCCATCTCCGCATTAGGCAAACTCTCTCTCCTCCAATCGGAGAAGAGAGAGCTGACCATTCCAGATCCCTGCTCTCATAGCAGTGCAAGTGGCATGTAAATTACGGAGTTCCTGTCCCCAAATGAGGGACGTACCTCCTCATCAGAATTGATAAATTTAGAGACGAATTAATGGGGTGACATAAAGTAAAAGAGAAATAATATTAAAATAAAAGAGATAATTAAGATGGGCAGAACAATTCTGCTGAAAAACAGTGGCGGACGGAGTCCACTCACCGAAGGAAGAAATGCCCTGCTTACTGTGTTTTGATTGGCCGTAGCCAATCGACGCAGAAAGTGGGCGTGTAAATGGATTGGGTCGATCCGAAAATAAACGACCCGAAACAAGGAGATCTTGGAATTAATTTAATTCTCGCTAGCAACCCGGCTTGCCGATTTGCAGCGATGGGCACAGATTGGCTCTACAATGGAGCTCTTCTTACCCTTCATACCCTCATTTATCTTAATTTCTACACATTCTTATGTTAAATTTCTCTCAACTTAATGCATCTTTCCCCACTCTAATGTATTGATTCTCTTATTTAAAAAGGCACTTTAAAATCCATTCAAACCCGTAATTCTTAACTTTTTAAAATTTAATATTTTAATGCAGTTATGGGCTAATTTAAAGCCGATGCAAAGGTCTTCCAAAGTTCAATGATTGGAGGTGAAGTTTCCCTGCGGGAAACAGGAACTCCGTAACCATTCCACGTATATAACAACTGTTCATCTTTTGGGAAACGAAACACAGAAACGCACGGCTGCCCCGGTTTATTAGAGGAACAATTTGGTACACAACAATAACGAGGCATTATTATGAAATGTGTGCAGCTTTAGGTTAAGTTATTAATAATAATTTTCAGTTAATTAAGATTTATGACAGAATAAACAAAACACTAATTTTACACTTAAACACTAATTTCTCTTATAAAACAAAAAATCTTTTTTTACAAATAATCAAGGATGTTGGCATATATGCCCCAGTTTATTATATCGTGTTCTCAAGACTCAAAAGAAAAAAATTCAATGACAAGAATAAAGTTTTACAGTACTATAAATGTCGTACCTTTTTCTTTATGGTTAATAAAGAAATCTCGAGTAATCCTTTTCCCAGAAAAACCAGTCAATTTATCCTGAATAATGAATATAAATACAAGTGAGAAAACCTATCAACTACTTCAGCATACAAGATGGAAGTGTGAATACAATCATTTTCTCCCGCCAAATCCTTCCCTCCTTTGATCACGTTACTACTTTCAGGTCATTCGAGTGTCAGAGCTTAGTCTTTCTAGAAAGCTTTGGTTAAACCCGCTGCTTTATAAAACGGTAGTTCCCAGGTTCGAAACGGAAGAGACATTCAATTTCACTTTACTCTACTTTTTTAAGTTTAAAATTTTTTTAGTGGAATTAAAAAGATTAAAATTAAAATAAAATATCAAAATGTTTTTATCAGATCGGTTTTTTTAATATTTTTTTCAGTACATGTATATATAACTATGTATATACATCTAGGCTTTACCCCATTCTGTTTTTTTTTCTAAGCTAAATCAAACGTTCAGAAAAAAGCAATCGTTTCAATAGCTATTTGTAAATTTTTCTTTTATTTGTTACTTATAGAAATTTGTTTTTAATAAATACATATATGTTTTTTAAAAGGATTATTTCTATTATTTCATTAATAAATGAATTTTTTGTTAATTAAAAAGTACATCGTCTATTATTTTGGATCAAAATAGATTTTAGAGGCATTTTCAAGCTAACTATATGTAACGATTTATTGATTCATGAAAATCTGAAAACTATTTTACTATTTTAGATTCTTAGAATCTAACTATTATTAAAAAATGATGAAAGTTTTTTGTTTCACTCTTAGAGCATCAGAATCGTTTTCTTTTTATTGCTTCACATTAATAACTTTTTAATTCTAACCCAATATTGTTTTTTATAAGTCTTACATCTCTCAAAATTTGAAGACTGTGAGAAGGAGGGGAAGTCTTATCTGTGAGAAGGAGGGGAAGATAGAACAATAATTTTACACTAAAAATGACCGTGTTCGGGCTATAGAGAGGGGAAAGAAACCTATCTTAAATCAAAAATAAGTGGAATGGAACAAACTTCGAAAAAGGGAAAATTTTTGACATAATTTTAGAAATCACTCACATTGTGCGCGTACAAGCACACACATAGAAATGCTGGTGTCATGAGGAAAAGAGAAAGCCCGAGCAACGCCGGGCTAAGCGGTGGAGGGGGAGGGAATCATTTTAAAAAAAGAGTATTAGAAGTTCTGATTTTGTGAAGGAAAAGGAAAATTTATAAAAGTAGAGATAGCCCGTGCAACGCCGGGCCATGCAGCTAGTAATTTAAGAAATGGCGTTGCTTGCGAATATTACAATTTTAACAAAAAAATAAATACAACAGAAAGTAATATTAATGTATTATACTTACGGATATAAATTATTTACGCATTTTAAGCGTTCATTACATGAAATTTGTGACAGTGTGCTACTTTTGTAGAGCACAGATCAGCTTAGTCGATTTTCAAAAATCGACCCTCAAGAGAGTTCCGGGGAGTTATAAATTTTTTTTAAAAAAAAACCGTTTTATATCTCAGCTATTGGATCTACAGACTTAAAATGTAACAAAGGAGTTTATCTTTTTTTGTTCAGCTGAGATATACAAAAAGCATTTTTTGTTTAATTTGCAATTCACGTAAAATTAACTCATTAAAAATTTCTTTATTAATATACCAGCTAGTATATTAATAAAGTTAGACTAAATTAATTAAAATCATTATTAATTCAACAAGTTACCAAAGTTTATCTTGAATAAATTGAGTTCCATTCTTATGAAAATTACGATTTGTATTAATTGTAAGCAAGATTCTTTTACCAGGACAATTCTAAATTTCATGAAACTTCTCAGTTCCCCAAATTATACATGAGCAAAATATTAAATTATTTCAAAGCTTGTTTAAGAAATGCTAAATCAGTACTTGTACCATACCAAAATTTGGAACATATGTATTAAACTGCCGACTAATTTCGCCAAGCAAAAATACATCACGAATTACAAAAATTATACCACTATTATTAATGTGATCAGGAACAATTTTCACTATTGGCTGTAGATCGCAGCATTTGGCAGTCTTTTGATCTTAAGAAATTGGTCGATATTATAATATACAATTGCCTCGAATTTATCCTTTCAATATACGTCACACAAAAATATCAGTGATTTTAAACGATTAATTTGAAAAAAATTATCTTAAATAACCTTTTTTTACTGATTTTTTTTCATGAATACAGATTAGTGCAAACAAGAATTTGTCAAGTTATTCATTTAAGGGTAAATAGAGAGTAGAAAAAGGTTATATTAAAATTCCGAATATTTAAATTGCTTTTAGAAAGTAAACATCCTACAGAAAATGTCTATATGTAAAGTCGTATTTGGTTCCATGATCCTAGTTAACGATAAATATCATAGAATTAAGCCAAGTACACTTCTGGGGTCAATATTTGTAACTAACTCATTGCAACAAATTCATTCAGAACTTAAATTTATAAGCACGATAATATGAATATGCATGAGCCTTTTTTCGACCTTAATACTTATGTAAAAATTAAAACTCGGAGTATTCTTATGCTTAATACATTTCAGCTGGGGTTGCATAGATTTCTTTAACAAATAATGTTAAATTTCAATAACATGTGTATAGTCTTTGTATGAAGTTTATCATTAAAATTATTTAATTTTACATTTCGAAAATCCTTCTACAACATGTGCAGATACCAAAAAATGCACATTTGTTATCCATAGTAAAAAAAATGTACATCTTTTTGACAAATTTATCCCAGTCAAATTCTGAAAAACCGATGTGTTGTGTTAAAGAAATCCTCATACCACATAATAAATAGATACTACATTAATATTTTATAATCTTTATTTTTATTTATTAATTATTATTATTATTATTATTATTTTTGTAAAAGAATTCTGAATTAAAAAGTGACTTTTTTATTTTGACCATGTAGGAGAGAAAAGGACTTTTATATTCATTATATGGACTCAAATTCATATTCCATTGCAGTCACATCTTAATTAAAAAATTTTAATATGCATTAATTTTTTTACCTCATTCACAATTTAATTCTCGATAAATTATATCTTTCTAAAATGGTAGTGCAAATAAAGACTTTCAAAATGTTGCATAATTTTTTACATATGGTTTTACAAAAGGTAAACTATAATTTTCATTTCTAATGTTTGAAAGTGGTATTTGATTCATTTTTTTATCAGGTATAAACATCAATGAACCTTTAGTAAATTAAGATATTTTTCCATTTCTGTTGTGAATGCTTTTCGAAATTTTTTCCCCATAAGAATATAAAATTATTTAGCAAAGTACATTACATATATATATATATATATATATATATATATATATATATATATATATATATATATATATATATATATATATATATATATATATATATAATTGTTTTAATATGACATGTATGGTAAAATATCAGATTATTGTGTTCTTATTTGTGATTGTTAAATACAGAAATACCTCTATTAACTACTTTGAAGATGTGTATTAGATAGAAGATGTGAAGATACTTGCAGCAGCACCAGATATATTTGTACAAAACTGCCATACAATGACAAAAGAGCTAGTATAAGCCAGAGCTTTTGTGCTATAAATCTTCTGATTAAGTTAAGTCCCTTTTTAAAAGTTTTGATCTAGATCCCTCTCTTCCCAATCAACTACCTGTCTTACTATCCCGTTGCTTAAATTAATTCATGGATAGAACTGAATATTGTTAAATTACAACCAAAATTCCCAAAGCCGGATTGGGTCTTTTAAACAAATTACCTATGATTTTAAATGGGAATTTTAAAATAGATTTTTCAAAAGACCTTCAGTTGATTTCTTAAAATCAAAATTCAATTTAATCATGTCAAATGATCCAAATGAAAGCACGAGGAAGTAAGGAGCAACGCTTGACGGAGTTTTTTTAATAGATATTTAAATAAAATTTTGAATCTAAAGTATTTATAACTTATTTCAGCTACCATTAACCCCTATTGTTTCTTTATTAGAATACAATTAATTCACAAATATGATTGTATATTTCGCACAAAAATATTCCTTTATGAGTACAGACACATGAATAAATAATTCTATAGGACAATACTAATATCCCCTTTTTTTTATTCACCGAACTAATCCCTGAAATAATGCTACAAAATTTGAACATATTACTTCTATCGTGTGGACACACACTTTTTTTTAAACTTAAAATATAAATATTTACATTCTTTATTAAAAAAAATTATTATTGTAAGAAATTCGATTTAAGATTTCTTTTTAGAAGATATTTGACACTTTTTTTCCCAAAGCAAATCACCAAGATTTAAATGAAAGTATTGAGCACATGCAATTTTTAAAATTGAATATAAATGTTGATTGGTTAATCTTGATCTTTCTGAATTTTCGCTATTTTCGATTAAAGGAAATAATTTACCGGATAAATGAGTGCTTCCAAACATAACTATTAATCACATAACAAACGATAAATTTTAGGAAACCGATCGCCTTAGAAATATATATAATAATCTAGAATTCCAACTTCCATAGATTTTTGCTTCAACGAAGAATCACATTAGATTTAAATTAAGTTCATCTGTAAGCTTTCGTCAACAATTTCAATATCGATAGATAGAGGTTATGTAAAAGAACGAATTTGTAACTGCAGCTTTTTAAAACAGAAAATCATCGATCTATAATTCCGTTTCTAACAATTTAATTTATATATATATATATATATATATATATATATATGATATAGTGAGCATATTCAGTAAATTTTAATTTATTGGATTTAATCAACGGATAACACACATCACTCAATAAGTCCCGGTCTAACTAATAAAATAAAAATTTTTAGGCAAATGGAATTTTATTTATAACGATACTCCCCTTCAAGAGAAATACCTTGATCCCAATCATGTTTTAATTTTTTAATACCTTTTTCGTAGAACGAATTGTTTTTGCTCTCAAAATAGGCTTTAACTTCGGCAATCACTTTTTCATTTGAGCCAAACCTCTTTCCTTGGAGCATTCTTTTTAGATCTGCAAATAGCCAGTGGTCACTGGGGGCCAGATCTGGACTGTACGATGGGTGGAAATTAATTTGAAGAGCAATTCGTTCAATTTGATTATCCTTTTCTTGGACTTGTGGCACGGAACAATGTATTTTTTCTTTTGCATTTAAGAATTTTTTTCCTTTGTATTTTCATTCAGTTGATCCAATAACGCCATATAGCATTCATTGTTAATGGTTTCTACTTTCTTACGGTAGTTAATTAACAAAATTCTATGCGCATCCCAAAGTAGGGAGAACATAACCTTGCCAGCAGACGTTTGAGTTTTTGATTGCTTTGGACAATTTTCACCAGCTGCTGTCCACTCAGCTGACGATCTTTTTGATTCAAGCGTGTACTAATGGATCCATGTTACATCCATTGTTACATATCTACTTAAAAAAACTTTTTATTTTGCACAGCTCCAAACAGTGCTGTGAATCGTCGAGGCGCTGTTGTTTTTCGTCGACAGTGAGCAAACGCGGCCCTCACTTTGAACATAGCTTACGTTTTGACAAATGATCATGCAAAATAGTGAATATACTGCCTTTTGATATCTTCAAATACTCTTCTATTTCACACAACTTCAATTTCCGATCGGCTAAAACGATTTTATGGACTTGTTTGATGTTTTCTGAAACAACTGTAGAATTTGGGTGACCTGAGAGTTCAGCGTCCTTTGTGTCAGTGCGACCACTTTTTAAGTCTACGTACCACCTCGTAACCATTGATAGCGTTAGAGCAGTGTCTGGGTAACACTTATCCAGTCATTTTTTTTTGCTTTGAACAGTGTTTTTTCCCATCAAAAAGCAATGCTTAATTAACACATGAAATTATTTTTCCTGCATGGTTTCTATACAAACAAAAGTTACTTTGCTAAAACCACAGTAACTTTTAAACTAAACAAGACATTATCATGAAATTTCGACACATGCCGTTTGAAAGTTAGTACTACAAGACTATGCTTAGGAAAATAAGATGGTATTTGTGTGGAAAACTTTGCAAATTTCTTGAGATAGGGAGTTATCACTGGCACAAAATTATCGTTCTGGATGACGACCCGGATATCACTTGCAACTTCCCTTGGAGTACTTAACTCTCTACCAAAATGCCGTCTGTCCTGTCGTTTCGCATTTGGCTCTGTTAAGGCATGCTTGTCTCGGAATAAAATTGCCAGCCATGGTTTCAGATCCCTATTCAACTGAGTTAGCTTTGGGATGGTACACAGGGATCAGTGATTGATGGATGTTTAATATGTAGCATATTTGTTGCATCATTGCTGACGCAAAGTGGGTTCCATTGTCACTGATAAGGTGGCGAGGAATGTCATACCTCAGTAGGACCTCTCCAATGAAGGTAAGGGCACATTCCTTTGCTGTGGCATTGGGTAGTGCAAACAGTTCGACCCACTTGGTGGTACAATCCTCAATGATGAGGATCCATCTTTTACCGTCTCTACTCTCATGTACAGTGGCGTAACGGAAAATAATTGCCCCCCCCCTGCAAGGTCAGATCTTGGGCCCCAAGCCCGATATATATGTAGATATACAAAGAATTGCAAAACCATAACATAATGTACCTTTACAGATCACGTAAAAATATTTAAATATTAAACTTATAACTGAATATAAAATCAACCTACGCGTCTGAGTAAACAAAGTAAATAACCTTTAACATTAGAGAGTATCTACAGTATTTAAAGAATGAAAAATCTAACAACAGTCGACTGATAACCTGGTAACTTAAATAAAAACGATACGCTAAGAAAAACATAAACACTGTAAAATAATATTTTCGATTTCAGATCCTTATGATAGAAAAAAGGTATCACTTACCAAATTCTTCCAAATTATGAATCCCGGGATGAGCTTGACTTTAAGTTCGATAAAATTCTAGTATAAATTGTCAAAAAGTCAAAGACACAACTACTGTTACTAATAAGAAAGCATGGACACAAAAAGGAATGCGCTCGCAGTACCACTCAGGTTGAACTACAAAAGTAACTAGTTCGTTGGGTTGTTCGCAACACATTCTACTAGCTAATATACAGCACTACACTCAAGAAGTAAATCACAAAAAAAGCGATTAACGTCTCACATTTTTCTTAGCAAAGTTGGTTATTAATTCCTCCAATTCAATTTTTCTTGCTTCTTGTTGTTCAATACTTATCAAAGACAAATAGGAGAGCCTCTCTTCTGACATCGTACAACGTAGATAATTTTTTATTAATTTTAATTTAGAAAATGACCTTTCCGCCATTGCAGAAGTAACGGGAAGAGTCAAAAACAATAAAGCTGCAATACATACATCTGATAAACTTGGCGCAGCAAACTTATTTTGAATCATCAAAAAATTACCTAAATCTTTTATCGAATTTAGCTTAATTAAATCTTCACTAAAAACTGCTTTTAGAGCAGTGTTTCTTAAACTGTGGGGCGTGCTCCCTTGGGGGCACGATAAACCTACAAGGGGGTGCGAGCATATCAAAAATAAAAGATTAAAAAAATTTATTTACTGGAATGAAGTAAAACAAAATACTTTCTGACATAATAAAAAATACACATTCACACTGATATAATTTATATATATCATCTGCGATATTACGTCATGAAAAAATAAAAGCTTCTACTTCAAAACCTCATTCCCCTCAGGGGGCTCACCTTCTTTACGTGAGTACGTGTGTCACAACCCCGGGGTACCCTAGTGATCCTTCTCTATTTTCGACCCTCCTTCTTGTCATTCAATTTATCCTTTCTTTCTTTTCCCGTCTAGATCACAGATTTTCACGTCCAGACCACAGATAAACATTATGAAATGTATACATTTCAAATCATTTTTCTTCTGAGAAATGTTACAATTTATTATTAACATATTTTGGTTTACATTTTAGTATTGCGTTAATTTAGTTTCTTTTTCATATATTTCTTTAAATGCTTTGATTTTGTTTTTTTTATTTGTTTTTCGACTAACACCGTTGGTTTTTTCAACCCGCATATTTGCCATGTGCGGCGTCCCGTAAGGAGGAAATTGGTGTTCTGTGATCCTTTGTGTTCCCTTTGCCCCCACTTGTCCCCTATGGAGGAGATTGGTGGCCTAGGGATCCCTCTGCGTTCCCTTTGACCCATGCTTCACTGTAGACGGGTGTCAGGAGTGAGCCCGCTCCTATCAATCGGCTGGTGGTACCTCTCTTGGATGTCCCCGAAGAGACACTGCTGTAGGGTTAGTGCTACAGATAAGGGGTGTCGGGTTTACCCGTTGGATCTTCGCCCTGAGGCTGTAGCATTATATTCTGGGTGTACTCCAGGTAAGCGCAGTGCCTGGGTTTTGCCAGACGATCGGCGCACTGCCTCCCTTGTTGGACTCCGTGGTGGGTGGAGTCACGCCAGAACGAAAATGTTTACGCGTACATATGGATCCAAGTCGGCTGTGCCCGGGTAAAGGCCTTGTTTTACCCAAAACTAACATTGATGAAATTGCTGCTAAGTCAAGATTTTTATTGGTATCTTTAGCAAATGATGATATGTCCAAAATATCCCCATTCGCTATCCACAAAGCATTAATTGGAATAGGTGGCGAACCTAAATCTGTAAAACGGTTACGATTCGGTGATTTACTAATCAAAACAAGTTCTGCTCTACAAACTAAACCTTTTTTACTTGCCAAACTTTTTCTCGATTGTACGGTAACAATAAGTCCTCACAAAACCTGAATTCTTCCCGTGGTGTTATTTCTGAACCTGACCTGTTGACCACCCCTGAAGCGGAAATCCTTGAGGGGTTCTCCAATCAGGGTGTTATTCAGGTCAGAAGGATCACATTAAAAAAAGATGCAATAATTATTCCAACCAAACACTTAATTTTAACTTTTAATAGCCCAAAACTACCATCTACAATAAAAGCAGGCTACTTAAATTGTAAAATCCGTCCCTATATACTCAACCTTCTGCGCTGTTTCAAATGCCAGAGGTTTGGTCCCTCCCAAACTTCCTGCTAGGGGCAATTGACGTGCTCTAGATGTGCGTCTGTTGGACGTGTTTCCACACATAGCAGTCAGGAGCGGAAATGCGTTAATTGTTCACAGCCTCATTCCTCAGACTCAAAACTTTGTCCTAAATGGAAAACTGAAAAGGAAATTCAAACCATTAAAACCAATAGAAATGTATCATACCTTGAAGCCTGAAAATTAATTGCCCTGCAGTTCTCCCAAACTTACGCTCAAGTTACCAAACCCACCATTGCTACCAGTACAACACAAACAGATGAAAATATTACTAAAGCCCACCTTTACAATTACTTAAACCTCTATTATCCGTACCTCAGCCAAATGCATCTCCTTCTATTCTTTCCGTTTCCACATCGTCGTATACCACTCAGGCAAATATCTTGCCCTTCGCATCTCTTCAATAAAACCAACCACACAAATTGAATCTCGGTTACCTGAACCCATTTCTTCTGCTGCTGCCCTTAACAATACCCTGAATACCTCTACCTTATCTTTATCAGCTGAAACCTGCCCTATTACAACTTCTAATAAAGTTGCTGCGCTTTCAACTGAAATTCAACCATTAGTTCCCTTACCAGAATCTGTCCCTACTACATCCAATAGTGAACATTCTAATGCACCTGAAATTCCACAGTGTGTAAAACAAAATTCAAGAAATAGAAGAAAGCGTCCAAAAGTACAGAAAGCAGAAATTGAAATAAAAATGGCTCCACATAAACCTAGAAAGTCAGCACTTACAGAATTAACAACCGATGATGAGGATATGATAACTTATGACGTAGAGGAGGAGGAACTTGAGCCAGATCCTGCGGGAAAATTTCCAATTAAAGAAGATCCCTTAAATTTTCCTAAGGGATATTTACGCTCGTTAAAACTCCATCCCGATACAGGAACAGTAGAGGCTAATTTTTATTATTATATGTATTGTCTAACCTTGTTTTAAACTAACATTCGTCTTTTTCAATGCTTTTATTTTAAGATATGGTTTGGCTTGGTGGGGGAATTCCCCATAAATTATTTTGTTTCTTTAATTCATTGAAAACGGTTTTAAGTGGTTTGAAATTTTAACTTTTTAAAAGTGTATTGTCATTCTTTTTACATATTTTATAAAACATTTTAAGTTTTTTAACAAATGTTTGGCGCAGTATAGCCAAAATTGGCTCTTGCGCCATAAAACCCTAAACTCACTCACTCACTCATTCACTCAAAACCTCATTAGCTATCCTTTTTTTGATACTATAACCAAATAAAAAACATTTTATTTGATTTGCTGTAATCCCATGATGAGAGATTTTTTTATTACGTTTCTCTTCAAACCGAAAATGCTAGTCTTTCAGAGAAAAAAAACCCAGACCCATAATCAAAAAAAAAAAAAAAAAAAAAAAAAATTAGGAAGATAAAAAATTCATCACTGTTATATTATTGCCATCAGCAGTAGGCAGCAGAATACATTTGCTGCGGTTTGACCTTCGAACTTACTTGTACAGTTAGTTACGTCCCTGCTCTTATGTACTTTTTTTTCATTTAGGGAAGTTGTAAATAAACTATTTCTGCTGCGCTTTTTTCCTAGTAAAATATTTTTATGATTTTTGGAAAAGCACAGAGAGCACTTTGAAGGATTACTAGGCGAAGATTTGTTTTTATGAGTATTCCCAAACATATAAAGCATAATGAAAAATGTTTTACATAATTTTTTAGAATATCTATATTGTAATAAATACACTTTTAATCCAGGAGTGATCACGCCGAGCACAGAGTGTACGAAATCGGTAATTCTGGCAAAATTGTTTAATTGTTACCAATTGCCCTGACACTATCCTCCTGTTTGACAGTCTTAACGTGAACTAAAATATATTTGTCACATATCTCCCTCTTTTTTGGGAGTGACAAACGTTTTTTTTACAATCTTAAGATACTTGTTTTGACTGAGTTCCCGGTGTGATAACTTTTTTTCCGAAATATTTTCTGCGTCCTTGAAAGTAGGTGAGTATATTTTCTCTTAATTAAATTGTTCACTGGAATTATACGATTTTTATTGTGTACTATAAAAATATATATATAAAAAGGCTTGGGGTGACTCAATAACCCCGCTCGACCATAAGTATCAAGTGCGCGCCTGCTCCAGGGTTAAAACATGTTGAAGTCTTTTCGTTTTAAATATTAAAAATAATGCAATTATTCCTCATCGGAATTTTATACTATTGTTCATTATTGAACATCAACTCTAAATGATAATTCTGTGAGGCTTAAAATTACAGTTCACTCAAAACTAATTATAATTTCAACAATCATTTAAAAAAATCATTTTACATTTTTGTAAACATTGTCGTGCACTTGGTTTTACTCTTCTTTGCAATTCAGCGATTATATCAATAATGTTTTGTTTTCTTATAAATGAACTCGTGCAAAGAGCGGGTATTTCAGCCGGTATACTTTTAATGTATCAGTGCTGCACAGAGTATTTTATAACTAATTAAGTAGTACTAAATTAAGATCAAGTTTAATAAGTATTAGCGACTTCCATGGGCTTGTCTTACAGAGCAAAGCTTTTCAAAGGAATGCTTATGATTAGAAACTGACCCTCTGAGTTCTTTTTCTATATTTAGCTGATATCTATATTTTGTCTTCTAAGCAGCCACCGCATTTTGCAATATGTTACAATTTGAAAATTAGGGAAAGGAAAAATAGCATAATATAATTATCCTTTCCTAAATTTTTTTTTCTTAAGAGTAACACATATACAAAATTTAATAACTATGTCACGAATTTGTACGGTTTATAATAAAGATTGTTGCTTTAGCGTCAAAGTGTATTATTATTGCATTCAGTACATTATTAATGTATAAGGGCGCGATAAAGATTGTGATTGAAAAGGGGGGCACCAATACTGAAAGTTTGATAAGCACTGCTTTTAGAGACATAATTTGATTTGGAAATTCACTAAATAGGTCGAGGCTATATACTTTTTGAAGAATACTGGCTTCATTATATAAGAGATCATTTGTAGTGCTTACAATATTTTGGGGAGAAAGAAAACTGAATGATTTGTGTAAATGACATTCATACTCTCAAAGCAATTTTTTAATTGAGTTGTAACATCAAAATTGGACTTAAAAACATCCACCTCAAGCAATCGTTCTCCGTCTTGCAGTTTTTCATCAGCATTGAAATCATCGAAAACTGTAACTTTTCTATGTCTCTTTTTTTAAAACACCGGGGTGATACCCCATTTTTTAGCCTAACCAATAGCTTCTTCCTTTATATTAGCAAAATTGTTGCGAAGATTCTATATAGACGTTAAGCTAGAATTTAACATGGTCTTAGCGTTTTTCAAATCTATTTTTTTTTTTGGTGATTGTAGTGCTTTTGAAGTTAAATTTATGCTTTGGAAAATTTAACATTGGAAAATTAGCAAAAAAAAAAAAAAAAAAAAAAAAAAAATTGAAACTTTTCCATATGTTTTTTAATCGCTAAAGCTTCCTGTTTCTCGTCTTGCTTAGTATTGGTTAGTAAAATACTTGAAAGTACGTTTAAAATCGAAATGTAATTGTAGCGAATTGATATTACAGAGTCAAATCGAGATGACCACCTTGTCGTGCATAATGATTTAATAGTCTACTGAATGTTCTCGTTATTCTGCACAATTTTCAGATCACTCCACCTTTTAATGCTGAGCCCAAAAAATGTGTAAATTTTTTGACAAAAGTCATAAAATTCTCTTACATGAGGCACGTTATTGCATGCATCGTTTAGAACAAGATTGAGGTTGTGTGTTGAACAGTGAACGTAATTTGCTCCTGGTTGTTTGTCCTTAATTAATTTCTGTAATCCCTCACATACGCTCCACTCATGTTGTCATCATGCTAGAGTCATTGTAACGTCTATGATTCTTCGCAAGATTTGGCTAACCTTATTAACTTCTTTAAAATTGCATTTCAATAATGAATCCACCATTTTATTTTGTTTCCAGATGTCATATGTGCAACATGCTTGGATATGAATTATAGAATTTTCATGCTCTTTAATTTTGCTTGATATTCCTTGTCAGTCATTCACACCTTTACACCAGGCTTCTTTAAAATACATATTTGTTCTATCAGCGAAAAGCCAACATACCTGACAGTAAGCAACATGAAGTGGTGTTGAATAGCACAGCCATTTCCTTTCGATCTTTTGTCCTGCCTTGGATATGAAACTATAATAAGATGATGAAAAGATTCTTCCGTTGATATTTTTTTTGGAAATTACCTTCTGGTTGGTATGGGCCCAATTTTAAAATGTATTCCCTTAAATCTGCATCTATGGGTGTACCTACATAATGCGCAAAATCATTTCTTATCAATTTTGTTTCTTCGTTTTCATTTTCCGAATCCTTTTCTTTAGATAAAGTATCCTTATTAGTTGAAGTGTCCGAAACTGTATTTTTTTTCTTATGGATTAATTTTCACTTCCAGGATTTGTTCATCAAATTCTCTGGCATTTCTACTACTAGCACTTGCACAAGATGATGAACTTGCGGGTATTAAAGTTATTCAATTTTGCATATTTGCTATTAATATTATACTCCTTTTCCTTTCGATTTTTCGTTTTTGAGAACCACTCAAAGTTTTTTTTAACTCCACTCATTTTAGGGCCGCGTTTCTTCTTGCCTTATTAATAAAACAACAGTATAAGAACCAGAATAATTAATTCCGTTTACAAAAAACAGTTCTAATATTACAAGAGAGAAGTGAGATCAAAATGTTTTAACAGCGAAAGAACACTTCTTATATTGAAGTGCATTGAACATAAAAATATGTATGTTCTAAAAACAATCTTGTGAAACATTTCTCATCATGCTTTATTTGATTGAATACTCATAAATCTACGGAAATTTCTGTGGGCATATATGGGTTTCTAAATCATAAATCTAGACCATATAATCATTTAAAATGCTTTCTATGCGTTTTCAAGTATCGCAATACTATTTTTCATGAAAAAAGTATAAAAGATGTACGTTATTTACGAGTTCGCTAAATGAAAAGGAAATACATGTGGGGGGAGCTAAAGACGCCAATAAATTACTTTGCTACTTCAGTAAAAAGTAACAAGTTTTTTTTCTCCCTACCGCTAACATCAAGTATATTAAAAAAACAGTGATGAATTTTTTTTATCTTTCTAGCATTTTATCCAATTTTCCGTCTGACTTTCTTTTTATCTGTTAGTAATTTAGGTTTGAAAAGAAAACCCACTAAAGAAAAGTATCTCTTTCGTCGCGGGGATTACAGCAAATTAAAATGTTTTTTGATTTGATTATTGGATCTAAGATATCTAATAAGTGATCAAAGTTTTGATTTCGAATGATATTAGATCGCCAATTTGAAAATCGCTTAACAATTAGATTAAAAAATTGCAAAGCTAATTTTGTGAAATTCTACGTTAATGGCGTCAGTCTTGCTTTGGGCCTCCTCCGCAGTGCGGGGGTGTACGTTACGCCACTGCTCAGGTAGGGACCCGAAGAGATCAATGGCCAAGGTTTCAAAACGTTGAGCTGGCACAGGTGTCTGTAATCGTCCTAAAGACTTCTGATTGGAAGTTTTGTATTTAAGGCAGTCAGGACAGTTCTTTACATAATCAGTTATGTATTTCCTCATGCCAGTCCAATAATAATTATTCACTATTCGAGTATGGGTGCCTTTGGCACCATAATGACTAGCCATTGGAGCATCATGATGATCTTTGAGGATCAAAGTTCATTCATGGCTAGGAACCACTAACTGGGCCTCTTCACTCTCATGGTTTGTGGACCTACAACTCTTAGAGTTTCATTTTGCAGTCGTATTTTCTGCAGCTCAAATTAACGCAGTGTTTTCTCTTTTTGTTCTTTTTCCTCGTCTATCCTATTTGATATTATGCCTTCAAAGATACATTTCAGAAATTCTGGGTCTTCCTTGTAAGCATCACTTGCTAAAATTTTAGCCCTTAATTCATTTTTTTTTTCTCTTCCCCATCAAACAAATTCACTTAACTCAATAGCAAGCTTAAATATATCAGCTTTTAATCATTTTCCCAGAAATGATATGATTGAAAAAAATTTTTAAGAGTTTCAAATAAATAAATAATAAAAATAAATAACTAAGGTCAGAACCTGATTGCTCTTACAGGTATGGGAATACACTTTAAAATGCGGCTAGCCTTTAAATCTTATAAATTATTATGCATTTCAGAAAACAATTTAAATGGGTAAATAAATTAATAACATTGAAAATACCAATATGGAACATTAATTCAAATAATAAAATGATATAAAGAAAAATTAGGAATCATCAGTTGTAATGATACAAAAATTCAATGCAATGAAAATACTAAACAAAACTAAAATATTCAGGCATGTAATGCTACCTAAATTCAATAAGAAATCAGTAAAATATCAAGCAAAATAGAGTAATTATTAATGTGCAATTCATAAAATATTAATCAGGAAACGTTATCTTACAAGAAATAAATTAATATACAGCAAAATTAAGAATTATCACACATTGCATAAGAATACCAAAAAATCAATGAAATACAATAATAAGATAGATCATGCAAACAAAAGTATGTAATGCTACATAAATTCAATATGAAATTCTTCTATTAAATATCAAGCAAAACTATTATTGAAATCAGTATTCATATGTAATAAAAATTTAGTATATATCAGGTGTTCTGACACTGTCAATAACACTGTAGCATGGGTGCTTCCACTTATTTTTTGGAAAGCACACACACACACAATACTGTAGCAGGGTTGCTATCACTTGTATATGAAAAAATACGCAAAACACTACAGGAGGATTGCTACCGCGAATTTTTGAAAACTTTCAACAGGAAATAGATTTTCTTTTTCCTCTTCAGACAATTGAAGTCAGCAGGATTCACTTTGTCTCTTTCGAATTCTAGGGATTTTGGCAGGAAAGTATATGGGTGATTATGAAAGCAAAAAATATTCGGGGTTCATCTCTTGCCTTAGAAGGCTTGCGGTGCAAGACCAATACTTTCTTCCGGGACGGTAGGGGTTACAGAGCCGGTTAAATTTTCATCTTCCTGGCCGCGTTCCGCTCACAGCTGTGGATCCTGCTTCTACGGAGTCGATAGGCTTAAGTCACGGGTTTCGGCGCCAGTTATAGTTCGCTAGGATGAATGGATAGATGATATAGATGAGATTAATTCATCTCAGGGCTAAATAAAGTTTATTTACTGTACAAAGGTACAGCTCTAGGATATGACATATATATATATATAAAGGGTGTTTTTTAGAGGTATAGAACTTTAAATTGCAATAAAACAACGATGTATTATTCGATTGACATGAATTTTATTTATTCGAAAGATAATCTTGGGGCATTACATTTTAAATATGATCAAGCAAGGCGTAGATTCGTCGAATGGGTCCAAAACGAGATTGCCGTTGTTCCCGATTTTCATAAGCGAATTTTGTTCAGCGATGAAGCGTACTTCTGGTTGAATGACTACGTCAACAAACAAAACTGCCGCATTTGGAGTGAAGCTAATCCACAAGTGTATGTCGAAACACCATTACATCCAGAAAAACTGACTGTTTGGTGCGCTTTATGGGCTGGTGGAATCCTTCTTCAAAAACGATGAAGGCCACAACGTTACAGTCAATGGTGATCGGTATAGAGCCATGATTACTAACTTTTTCATTCCTGAATTGAACAATCATGATGTCCAGGAGCTGTGGTTCTAACAAGATGGCACAACATGTCACAAAGCTCGTGCCGCAATCGATTTATTGAAAGACACGTTTTGTGACCGCCTAATTTCACGTTTTGGACCTGTGAATTGGCCTCCAAGATCTTGTGATTTAACAACGCTAGACTATTTTCTGTGGGGCTATGTAAAGTCATTGGTCTATGCGGATAAGCCACAAACGCTTGACCATTTGGAAGACAACATTCTCCGTGTTACTGCCGATATACGGCCACAAATGTTGGAAAAAGTCATCGAAAATTGGACGTCCAGATTGGACTATATCCGAGCCAGCCGTGGCAGTCATATGCCAGAAATCATATTTAAAATGTAATGCCACAAGATTATCTTTCGAATAAAAAAAATTCATGTCAATCGAATAATACATCGTTGTTTTATTGCAATTTAAAGTTCTATACCTCTAAGAAAACACCCTTTATTTACTAAAGGACCTGACAGACGTTGTCCTGTACACACATCTTAAATTGAAAATAAAAGATTTTTGGATGTTCGATACTGCGATCGTAACGCAGTCTGCAGGATCCAATGTAAAACATTCCAAGATCAAAAATTCATAAATAAAAAATTAATTAAATAAACATTTCTAAACCGAATTATAAATCTAAACCATTCTCGAGTCCACTGGAACAGACAAAGACTTTCATCAAAATCGGTCCAGCCGTTTAGGAGGAGTTCAGCTTCATACACACGCTCAGAAGAATTTCTTATATAAAGATTATTTGAAAAGATGTTAATTAAAAACGCTAAAAAGCGTGAATCGTGTCTGCATTTTCGTAACAATAAAGACCGGCTTTGGCCAGTTTGGCTCAAAATCAATTTTCGACGGCACCTTACGTCTTTTTCAATTCCTACTATTAGTTTACGATCTCTATAATATTTTATTTGTTTGTTTGTTTATTTATTTATCTTGGTGGAATATTCAATAAAATACATTTTAAAGCGCCCAATTGAGCTGAAATGTAATGTGCATGATTATTTTGGATGACAATACAATAATATTTAATTTTTATAAAAATTAATTGATTAAAACTAATTATTTTAAAAATTACAAATACAGCCACGTTGGCGACTTAGCGACCCTTTGGGCGACTTATGTCAAAATTTGAGAAGGTTTTTTTCTCACGTGTTAAAGCATTCAGTTGAAAGGAAATTTTATATACACGATTGTTTTGGATGACAATACGATACTTTAATGATAATTAATAAAAATTAATTACCACTTAATGTTGTGATTCTATCATTTGTATATACATATTTATATTAATTGCAACTATTTAATAAAAAGTAGCTAAAATAAATTTTTTCTTGGTTGATCTAAGTAGGAATTGATTTTAAATTTTTTTTTTATATTGCTTGTTAATAACAATAGCGTTGTTACAACAATGCAGGTGAATGTTGAGTTGCATTTTTTGAATATTTTTAATTAATATCTTTTTAACTAATTGCTATATCAGATTGAATTGTGAATTTAAACCATTCTCTCGAATTTAATTGAACCCACACCAAAAATTTCATCGAAATCGGTCCAGCCGTTTAGGAGGAGTTTAGTGACAAACACACGTACAGAAGATTTATATATATATATATATATATATATATATATATATATATATATATATATATATATATATAATACATATATATAATACATATATATATATATAATATATATATATATATATATATATGTATATATATATTTTATATTAATTGCACATAATATAATAATAATATATAATAATACATATATATAATATATATATATATATATATATATATGTATTATATATATGTATTATATATATATTTATATATATATGTTATATATATGTATTATATATATATTATATATATATATGTATTATATATATTACATATATATATATTATATATATATATATATATGTATTATATATATATAGTATAATAAAATAAAAGTGAAGAATAACTAGAACCCACAGTACTAAAGAAGTAAGAAATTGGAATTCAGCAAACACAACAAAAGTAGATACGAAGAGTCATAGGACTTAACTGGAGACCTATTATGATTTCTAAAGCTGTCACTGAATTAGGCCAGCGAATTAGGGTTAGCAATGCTTTATGGATCCACCTTCCCCGTACAGCAGAAATTTTCGAGTTGAAAACCCCAAGTTGAAAAGTTAAGCCTAATACAGCACGTGGTTGTAGAACCTAACAAAATCGTAAAAAGAAATTGAGAAAAGAGAACAGTAATGAATCTATCAAGGAGAGGAATAATAAAACTTTTTTAATAGAAAATAGTAGGAAAAACTTACTTGTAAAACAAAATCCTGAACTCAAAAATCTTGTCAGTGAAAACACCACCTACTTGAAAGAGGTCCTACGAGCGAAAACCTAATCACATGTCATCTTCATCACGTGATCGTGACGTCACTTGAATTCTGTCCATTGCACAAAATGGGTGTGGAGACATCTTTTTTTAATGTCATGCAAATATTTTGGGATCGTATTCTACATCACAGTGGTTCTGGATTCTAATCAGAATTATTTTTCCACCTCAGAACTAATGAGGCTAATCGGTCTATATTTAGCGGAAAATTTGGGATATTTGCTTAGCTTGGTTATGATTATGTGATCTTTTTTCCATTCATCTGGAAAATAACTCAGCGTGATGCATTTGAAAATATTTTATCGTTTGAATTACAGCATTTCAAGGTAGGCCTATGAGAGCAAAATATTTTTGAGGGAATTCTTTCGTAGAGCTTTCCTGGTTTTAGATATTTATCACTTATTGTAGAAATTGTTAGTGCTTTTTAGAAAATTAATTCCATTCTCCTTTTTGATAAAATTGTCCTTATAAGGCTCCAGAGTTTTAGAGAAAATATTCTCCTGTGAATCAACAAGTACGTTTTCATTGTCTTGGTTATCATAAATAACGCCTATGGGATTGAGAATGGAGAAGAAATATAGAAGGGAGTTTTAATTTCTTAAGGAAGGATACTTCAGTTAAAATAAGGAAGGATTCTTCAGTTAAAATTTGAAAAGGAATTTTTTTTCAAATTTTATTTTTGTAGTGAGATACCTTATTTTACTTATCTTTTCATAATTTATTTAATTTTTTTGTTGGATAGAAATATGAAATTGCAATAAATTTCTTTCTGATTTAGATACAAATTGCATTTGAAATTGCCAATAGGAAATTGTCATTTTTCTAAAAAGAAATGGTCACTAGGGCAATTTTTTCACAAATACTTTGTTATAGTCTACTTTAAACCATATTCCCCATTTCTTGTTTTACAAATTAATGTTATTTCCGTTATGTATGGAAATATGACAAGAATTTCCTTGCTTTCATCTAAATTACAGTCGTCGCGAAAAAAAAAAGTACGTTATATGGCAAAGTTCATTAAATGGAGATTTATCTTTCAATACATTTTAAAAACCACATAAAATAAATTTTAAATTCGTTATACATTATTATAAAAAGTAATTAATAACTATTTATTTAACATATCTTACATATCAAAAAGAATTCTGTTAGGAAAGCAGGAAGGGGGGTTGAGAAGGAACGTTGTCAAGAAATACTCAGTATTTCCAACTTTTATAAAAAAAGTACTTTTATATTAAAGTGAATGAATTTTAATGGCATTTTCCAATTTTATAAGCCTACAAGTAATTTAAACATGCATACAATTTTAAGCATGTATTAGCACATGTGCCGTTAAATTTAATTACTGGTAAAGACTATTAATTTTTTTTGAAAAAATGTTTTCTCTATTACACCTCGCATCGTTGCAGTAGACCAAATTTACCATCAGGGGTATGTGTTTCACACTGTGTGTTGTGGCTAATGCCACCTGTCTGACGTAGTCAGAAAGAAGGCAAGGGGCTAGAAGTACTCCTGTTGTTGGCCTTGAGCACCATACAGGTGACATTACGAATTAGCTCGGTGAAATTCCCCGAAGGGACGATAGATGGTGACACCACTTATCTCCACCTCCACAATTTTGCCTTGGGACTGGAGGGGTGGAAAATATTCTCCAGTCCCTTGCACTCGTGATTCATCCCACAAGACTTTCGGACCCACTGATTTAACGAGCACGTGCTCCGTGTGTACTCGGAGGGGTTTTGGTGGAATCGGGCATCGAACCCAGGCCTTCCTGTCTGGAGTCCGATGCTCTAACCACCAGGCTACCCAGGACCCCTTTCACACTATAATCCACGTTGAATCGTTTCAAATGATTTTACTTGTATCATTTCCTCATGCGAAGGTCCAAGAATATTTTTAAAAAAATAGGGAGAAATAAAAACCGAATCCCAAGAGAAAAAAATTATTAAATTGAAAATTCACTTTTCTATTTAGAGGTTATTTTACAAAGAAAATCGTAAAATGTTCCTGGTCTCAGGAAAAAGTTCACAAAACAGAGGTTCGTAAAATGTAGATCCGACTGTGTGTATTATATTTATCGAATTAATGTTCAAACTGAGCTTCCTTTTCCAATTCCTACTCTATTAACTCACACTCTCTATATATTTATCTATGTTTATTTATCTTCAAGTTTTCAATCATTAATAAAAAACATTTTAAAGCGTTCAATTGAGCTGAAATTTTATATACATGATTATTTTGGATGACATTACAATAATTTAACTATAATTAATAAAATTAATTGATTAAAACTAATTATTCAAAGAATTACAAAAACATCCACGTTGGTATCATTTTTGGCGACTTAGCGACCCTTTTGGCCAAAAAGGCCCAAAAAATTTTAATTAAAATTAATTGATTGAAACTCTCTCCCTCTCTAATTATTTAAAGAATTACAGATGCAGCCACGTTGGCTTCCTTTTTAGAGACTTGGGTCAAAACTTTAAAAGATTTTTTTTCTCACGTTTTAAAGCATTCATTTGAACAGAAATTTTATATACACGATTGTTTTGGAGATGACAATACAATACTTTAATGATAGTTAATAAAAATTAAATGCCACTTAGTTTTGTGATTCTGTCATATGAATATACATATTTATATTACTTGTAACTATTTACTAAAAGGTAACTAAAATAAAATTTCTCTTTGTTGATCTAAGTAGGAATAAACTTAAAAATTCTTTTTTATATTACTTGTTATTCCCTTATCTGCATTATTATCATTTCAGGGGGAAGCAAGAGAGTACGACGTTTTCAGTATATTTATTATATAGGATCTGCTTTTATATATTTTTCTTACTCGTTGTCATCTTTAGTACTGCAGATTATTAGCGCAGGATGAGATTGTGGGAGACAGTATGATTGATATAGAAGGCGATGTTTTCAGATTTAGATTACTTGCTTTATTTCACATGATTTGGTAACTGCTCTCGGAGGGATGCGTGTGCTGCCAAGCAAGTATGAAGTCTGAATGAATGCACGGGGTCACTTTAGTTTTGGATATCCAGAAAGCCTTCGACCGTGTGTGGCTTACTGGTCTTACCTATAAACTAATAAATTATAATATTCCTCCACCGCTCGTTTTTCTACTTCACTCATACAACTCAAATCGCTCTTATCAGGTTCGTGTCAAGGATACTTTGTCTACAACTAAATTTATTAACTGTGGAGTAGCACAGGGCAGTCTGCTTGGACCCCTGCTGTTTAATCTTTACATAAACGACATTCCAGAATACTCACTCACTAAACTTAACATGTATGCAGACGATACAGCTGTGCACACTACATTTAAGAGAATCACATCAGTCACATTTGCTCTAAACAAACACCTTAAATTGCTAGAAAAATACTACGACCGGTGGAAAATCAGCATTAATGTTGAAAAATCTGCCACCGTATTATTCACTAAAAAACGCAAAATTCCACCACCACCTAAAATGTACAACACTACAATCCCATGGTCTCAAAGTACTAAATACCTTGGTATTACTTTCGATAAAAATCTCACTTGGAAAACACACATTCAAAATACGCGTCAAAAATTCCGGAAATTAATGTTTAAACTGTTCCCCCTAATTGGCCGAAATTCAGATTTATCTAGAAATAATAAAGTGCTTTTATTCACAGCCGTTATGCGTCCCATTTTATCTTATGGGTGCCCAGTGTGGGGATACGCCGCTAAAACTAATATCAATATCTTAGATACTTTACAAAATTCAACAATCCGAATGATCGTTAAAGCCTCAAGGTACATGAGAAATGACGACATTCGGAAAGCTATTAAAATCAAAAGTTTTAAATTCTATATCCAGAAAATAGCTAAAAAGTTCTTTAACTCTCTGCAATTCACTAACAATAGCAATATGATAAACTTAAATACCTATATTCCTCATGATTCTACTAAAAGACCGAGAAGAATACTTCTCGACTCTTACAATCCACCATAATTTTATTAATCTGTGCAATTTTATTGCACAACTATTGCAAAATTTTTAATTCTTTCTTTATTTATTTTTATTTAGCTTCTTAAAATTTGTCGTATCCCCACCATCTGGGCTTGCCCCTCCCCCTTAGTCTTAATTTTCTCTTTGAGAGATTTGAGCAGCCTAGGAGAGTCGATTTCATCTCCCGCCATGCACCAATAAGAGAGCTTCCTTTCAGCTCTCCGCCATGAACTCAGAAATCCGGCGAAGAGTAGAAAAAACAAGCGAGCGACTGGCTCTCCTACGATTCATTTCTTCACATTCTCGAGTCTGACTCGGACTGTAGAGGTTGACTGGTCACCGCTCTTGACAGTGGCCCGCAAGAGATCTCCCTCTACCGAATTGGATGCGTCATCTATGCGCCCCAATTCATTATACTACGTTCATCCTCCGCATTCTCCACACTATTATCTGGCTACAGCACTTTTCAGTGCTATCAGTGTAGACAGATAGTTAGTTTTTTCTACATAATTTGCTCTCTTGGATTTACGACTTGGATATGGCACTTGACATTCAAACTGGCATGGATATTACCCCGCAATCTCCTCTCTCTACCACATCGAACGGCACTGCTCCCACAACATGCGAAGAGCTCACCTCGATGAAAATATACCTAAGACGACTCCAAATAATTTGTAATGAGAAAGAGAAAAGACTGTCTCCCTCCTGAGACAGGACAAAGGACATGACGAAAGTGACACGCTGTACCAACTGGCTTGGAACGAGTACCAGGATGTACAAAGCTCCTTGCAGCAAGCGGTGAGTGACTTTGACTCTCTCCCCCTGTACCAATCAGGCTGCTCGCATCATGTCTCACCCAAAGTCACCCCAAAAATACTCCCCACTTTCTCCCACTAGGAGAAATTTTCAGCAAAAACGCAAAGATGATGATGACTTTGAATTTCCCCCAATCAGAAAAACTGCTCGCAAAACTATCCTGCAGGATTCCGAAGAGATTGGAATTGAAAACCAATTTTCTCTTCTCCCCAATGTTATTATTAAGGCTGTTTTCGGTCAATGTTAAAGGATAGGGATGAAACGGCAAAGACATTTGTGGGCAGGAAAAAGCTCCAATAATAATAAAAATTTTATGGATATAAAGAAAATAATTGTTTAAAGGATAGTGTTTTTTGAATTTTGATTTTTTGGAAAATTACACAGTTTTCAGCATTTTTGCAAAATGAAATTTGACTTTTCTATGTTAAAGTATAGGAGGTGGAAACGCAAAAGACATTTTAACAGAAAAAAACATTTTTTTTTAGAGTAGAATTAAATAGTATATAAGAAAGCAAGCTTCCCTCTTTGGACTAGTGTAGCCAGAATTAAGTTTTATGTTTTTCTTAATTAACTTTTTTAAAATTTTAAGTTCATTCTGAATTATTTTTGGCGTAGTTAGGACTATCTCAAACAGATGGCACCACCATCGTTTGAAAAGCGAATTTATTCTTGGCTACGAATACTTATTTTTGGCGATATCTTTCTGAAATATAGTCGCCAGCTGAAATTATGGTAACTTGCAAATTGTTACAAATAGTGGACAATGGAAAAGATTTATGATGTACAGAGATTTAACATCTCAAATCTGACGAACTTTCCGATTTAGGAAAGTTTTAAATATTTTCTGCATGTGTGCTTAAAAAAATCGTTTATAATTATACAGCTTAGATTTTTTTGTCTGTTATTGAAGGAATGTCTGTAAGAATATTTTAATTCTGCGAAATGACTTAACGAAGAATGAAAGTATACTTCCTTTATACTTGATCGAAAGTTGTGAATTAACTCTAAAGAACACAAATTACTACTCCTTGCTCACAAATTAAAATTTTAATCTAATTATTGTGTAATGCAATTATTATTATTATATTATTTTCTTTTTAACTAACAAAAAAAAATTTTCCCATCGATTTTATATTTGACGTAAAACTTTACCATAAACCATTGGAACAATTATTAACACAAAATATTGTTTTCTAATTTAATTAACAGAAACTTATTTTTTCAATTAATTATGTTCAGATTCTAAGCCGCACCCCAAATTCTCAGCACATTTTTGTGAAAAAAATAGTGTAAAATATATTATCGATATATGATATATTTACGGAATGAAAAGTGGCTGCGATACCCTAGTGGTCAAGGTAACGTACTCGTGGCTGGCGTGTCATGAGTTCGAGCCTAGTACCGCTGAAGTTCTGTCGTGTAGGGGCGCGATGAACGTTAAATCTGAGAGCTAAAACGTCCTCTCATTGGTGTGGTAGTTAGGAGATGGGAGGTGCAAGCTCAGGTGTCGTCCTCGTCACTTGACTATGGTTCAAAGTTACGAGGTCCGTCACCAAAAGCCCTCGTGTAGCTGATCAATATGACATTTATATTCAATCACTAACTAAACGAAATAAAAAAAAATAATAAAGGTGAAAAAAAAATATTTTTTGAATTTAAAAATTATTTTACAAACATACGTAAAATAATGGTCAAAACCATAATTAACCAGTTTTTTAATGAAATAGCTGCATACTGTCTTAGAAAAATATCAAAATTGATAACCTTTAACCTTTTTAACATTTAAAACTACTTTTTTAAAGAAAACTCTATTCAAAATTGTTTCCCTTAAACATTTAATAATGTAATACAGGTGTAAGTGTATACCTAATTGGAAATTTCTGAAACACATTTTTTTTTTTGTACATAAGAACTTTATTTTGTAATACTTTTAGAAACATTTATTATTCCATTATAAAAGAATATTAAATCGTTTTTCTTTATATGTAGTGCCTACTAGATTGTGAATATTCCATTGTTTACTGTACCGGGACCAACAAAAAAATTTATTCACGTTAATACATTGTTTTTGCACAACTAAATCGTTTTGTAATGGAAAATGAACTTTTTTTTTATTTGTGGATAAAAACACCTATAATCAAGGAGAGCGAACAACTTATTGACATTTTAAAGACATTTGACGGTAAAATCTATATTAAAACAAGAACAG
The DNA here is from genome assembly GCA_019973935.1 of Trichonephila clavipes. Taxonomy (NCBI): domain Eukaryota; kingdom Metazoa; phylum Arthropoda; class Arachnida; order Araneae; family Nephilidae; genus Trichonephila; species Trichonephila clavipes. The sequence goes on along the minus strand of BMAU01000141.1, from coordinate 61,061 downwards.
CTCCTAAAATTTAGATTGCAAAATACATAGGATTTTTTCCATAGTTAGAAACGAATAAAGCATTCATAACAAATTATCAGAATCCATGAGTCGAAAAAGTAAGAAAGCCATTTTAGATCTCTCTCATGGTCAAGATTCAACACTATTTTACTCCCCCGCCGCCCCCAAAAGAACAAGTATTTCGTTTCACAGTCGTAAAGACTGTGGCCCTCTTCCCCCTGCAGAGAAAGGGGAGGATTCTATTGAAGGAAGTGCGCTACACACACACACACACACACACACACACACAGAGAGAGAGAGAGAGAGAATTTTTTTTTTTCAAAATCAACCAAAAGCGGAGAGCAGAGTGCACGCGATCTTCTCTTTTCAAACAATTAAATCTCACCAGCAATGACATCCAATAATTCACAAAATAGCTGTAAATTTATGTTTCGAGATATCTTTCCAATTTTTTCGAAATTTCGCAATTGTCCATAATTCTGGAGATCTTCGTATAATAAGGACCATTATAAATTTATCATCTTCCATCCTCTCAAAAATTGACACATTTGTTGAGTAATTCAGAGTACCACTGAGAATTGTACCTCTCGTGAAATAGGTTGCCAACCCCTGTTCTATTGTATAAAAGTAAAATTGTATCATACTGTTTGTTCATTAAAACGTGAAATTTAATTTTTCATTGCTTTAAATCCACCTATTCTAAATTTAAAAATCATTTGTTCAGGAAAAATTAAACAGTTTCGTTCTGTACATCATTTATCTAGAGAATTGATCGACAAACTGTGTTCCACGAGTCCCAATAAAAAAAAAATGGGAAAGAAAAATTACAAATATGTATGCAAAATGGATTTATGTTCTCATGAAATTCGTTTAGCCACAATTATCTAAAGCTCATAGACTAAAATTAAACATTTTATTTATACATAATTTGAAAATTTTTTAAAACTTTTATTGTAATATAATAAATGAATTTTAAAACTTTATTTTATGCAGTAGATTGTGAATATACTATTGTTTGCTATCCCGAGTTCCACGAAGTAATTTTATACTAGTTAGTACAATGTTTTGAAACCTTTTACATTTGTGGGGGGGAAAAACACCTATAATGAAGAAGATAAAAAAAAAATTATCGACATATGAACAGATTCGATGCTAAAATTTAAATTTAATCTAGAAGACCTACATTTTAGGTTACCAATTCATGCCATATACGCAGAATTTCTCACACAGCTATGAACATTTTCATGCCATTCACAAAAATGTATTTAGAAAGTGAAAAATATTTTTAACGCGATTGGCAACAAAAACAAAATACAAAAACGAATTGAACACGGAATATGAAATGCTACTGCAGATAATTTCAAAAAGCTTATACGTCGATAGTTTGTGTAAAAAATTGTGAACACATATCTCAGTTACTAAGTATAATGCATGCGTAGGTGACATTTGGATCACAAATTTATATTATCAATGAGTAAATAACATTAAAATTACATCATAAAAGTTTTTAATAAAAAATAAAATATTTTTTTAAAATTGTCTTTACATATAATATCAAAAATATGTTTATCTATATACTTTAAATATTATTTTAAGATATATTCCCTTCAGCGAGGAAGGGGTTTCCTCTCGAAAACATGTTACAGTTCTAAGGGGTCCAAGAGTTGAAAAAGTTTGATGATTGACCAATGTCCAGACATGAGAAGTCTTTCATGGTCAAGATTCACTCTGCTGCTTTAATCCCCTCGCCCGAAAAAGAAAAAAAAAGAGCTAACATTTATTTTACCATTTGATGACCGTCACCCTCCATTAGCCCCCCCCACCCCGCGTGTTCCCTTTCGCTGAAGGGGAGAATTTCATTAAAAAGGTTACCCGAGAGAGAAATTTATTGCCCATCTTGGGAATCTTGAGACAAATATTTGTGCCAAAAATTTCGCAATAGCCAACGCCATCTAGATGTCATGTAAGGTGTTAAACTAATGGCCCGCCATCACCTTAAACAACAAGCTTTATAACAACAGCAAACATTATAACTTTCAATAGTAATATACATATGAAATCAAGGTATATATTGCAGATTATTTACATGTAGAATTATTTAACTATGCATATTAAATCAAAAATGTACTCTTAATTCAATTTTACAATAATATATATATATAATTGAAATATTACATTAATTCAGTAGTAGAATAAATTCTTGGGGGTTGTGAAAGTAAAGAAACAAAAGTTAATCCTAATGTAAACGAACAATTGAGATTCGTACTAAGATCAGGAATAATAACTTGACAGTTCATTATTTAAATTTAAGTAATCAAAATGTAATTAATCTCTAGTAACAGACTCATAGAAGTCATAGGAATTAATAGGTATTTACAAATACTGGTTGAACACAGGCAATTTCTATATTGTTGAGCACACTTACATACACAAAATATATACATTATTTCTGACAAGTATTTTAAAGAAGTTGAAAATTTCTAAATTTCTCTTGAATTTCTAAGAGTTAACTTCTCGCACAATTACATACAAGGCATAAAATTGTTAATAAAGAAGCATTAGTAGTATCAGTAATAAAGTAATTAAGAAGTAAAACTTTGTACATACATACGTATAACACCAGTTAAGAATATAAAATTTTCTACTATCAACAACAATGAAAAAATAATAAATAAATAAATCTAAAATATACAGTGTTGATTTTTCTTTTTTAAACACAAGATTTGATACAAAATGTACATTTTCTTTTTAAAGTTTGGAAGAAAAAACATTAACTAGACAAATATTATTGTTGATGTATCATTTATCAAAATCAATTTGTAACATTAAATCGTGTGCTATTATTTGTAGTAATCTGAGATGATCATATATAGTTTTAGATTAGTAAACATAAAAATATATATAAACAATTGAAGAAAAAAAAATTAAATGATTGAAAATACATAATTCACAAGTTAATATCATATGAAATATAAATATCTTAAGTGTTTGAAATTTATATGCAAAAGGCAATTTAACTGTAAAGAAAAATAAAAATGCATACATACGTATTATGTTATATATTGTTCCAGATCTTTTGGAAATCTGACATGTCTTCCACTTCTAGTTTTTTTTCACATTTTTCTCATTTGGTTGAGATTGAATTTTATTTACGTGAAACATAGTTTTGTCTTTTGAATGTGGATCAGTTTCACCTTTTGAATGTGGATCAGTTTCATCAGCTTGTTGTTTTGATATTCAAGTAATAGGAATATCATCGGTGTCATCCCAGACATAAGCTGGTTTTACACGATCAATTGAAACTGCCTTCCATTTTCCATTTATGAGGATGGTGAACACTTTGTCTGTTCGACGGATTACTTCATGAGGTCCTGTATAATTTTGCGAGAGTGGTGGCTGGACACTATCAACTCTCAAGAAAACATGTGAACACCTCTTTAAATTAGTTGGCACAAACATAGAGCTATTTTAATGAGCAGATGTAGGTATTGGTTGTAGTGCTCTCATTTTCTCACGTAAAAATGAGACAAAAGTTTGATTGCAGGTAGTAGTTATCTTGTCTGTGGAGAAAAGATCAGATGGCAATCTGAGAGTAGTTCTATAGACAAGTTCTGCCCAAGTAGCATTGATATCCTTTTTAACAGCAGAACGCATGCCGAGAAGTACAATTGGAATGATTTCACTCCACTTCGAATTCTTGTGTGCTTTAATGGCACTCTTGAGATATGGCGATACAGTCTTTCAACAAGACCGTTGGCTTTCGGATGATAGGCACAGCATCGTATTCTGTTTGTGCCGAGAAGATTACTCAGCTCTCTAAAAAGGCTTGATTCGAAGTTTGTACCTTGTTCTGTTGTTATAACAGCAGGACAACCAAAACGGGATATCCAAACAGATAGCAAAGCTCTACATACGGTTTCTGCAGTCATATCAGCAGTTGGGGTCACTTCCATCTATCTCGTAAAGCGGTCCACTACAGTCAGGCAGTAACTTTGGCCATTAGAAGGTGGAAAGGGGCCAATGAAATCAACGTGAATTTGGGAAAATCTGGCATCAGGTAAAGCAAAGGTACCGATTGGTTCTTTAGTGTGCCTATGGATCTTGGATCTTTGGCAAGGATGACAAGAGAATAACCCATGCTTTAATATCATGCTTAATATTTGGCCACACAAAACGTTGAGTTACTAATTTGGAAGAGGCAGCAATTCCAGTATGTGAAAGACCATGCAGATGTTGGAAAACAATTTTGCGATAATCCTTGGGAATAAAAGGTCGAGAAACATTGGTGGAAACATCACAAGTAAGTGTAAGATCTTCAAGGGGGAAATATTGTTGCTTTAGTATAAAATGTGTCGAATTGTATTCCAGGAGTTGTTTAAGTTCCTCGTCTACGAATTGGGCTGCCGCAATGTCCTTGTAATCGAGACAACTTGTTTTGGAAATGGAATCAATTTCGATCCAAGATAATGCATCTGCTACCAAATTCTGAGTTCCAGGAACATGTTGTATGTTCATAGAGAACTGGGAAATAAAATCCAGTTGTATGTATGTGTGTGTGTCTAAATTGATGTGGACTACATCTGTCAGCTTTCTGTTGAAAAGCATAAATGAGAGGTTTCTGATCAGTGTAAATCACAAACTGTCTGCCTTCCAACATGTGCCGAAACCTTTTGAACATTGTGTATATGGCCAGGAGTTCTCGATCGTATGTAGACCAGTTCTTTTGGGATGCAGACAATTTCATGGATAAGAAAGCAAGTGGTTGCCAGACATTGTCATGATATTGAGCTAATGCACCACCAACAGCAAATTCTGAAGCATCAACCCAAATGCTAAGAGCTGCATTTGGCATGGGGTGATGTAACAAAGTAGCATGTGCTAGGACAGGCATGCCCAACCCGCGGCCCAATTAAAGTTTCTGTCTAAATTATTTTAGACATGTGGACTACAGACGGTTGAATCGAAAATATCGTGTTTTGACCCACCCCACCTCTCCCCGTGCAGTTTTTGCTGAAATAATTTTTTCCTTCATTTGACTTCCAAGCAATTGTAATAACAGGTGTTGATGGATGAAGGAAAGCAGATGAGCTTGGGTGTGTTATTCCTCTTTCAACGGGAACTTCGTTGAGAGTGAGTAGTGTATTTAGTTCTTTGTCAGAGAAATAATTTATGTCTATTTTTAAGTTCAGATTATTAGTCTTTTTCTTGTTTTATTTGGAAATTAAAGAATCCGATGATGGATTTAATGAGTTGCCTCAGGACTGTCAAACCAGCTAGTAGAAATGTAAGATAATTACGGCAGTTATAATTATTATTACATAATAACCTTCTGAAATTGTGTAACTTTTTCACATTTTATGATATATATTTAATCAGGGTGCAATAATTAATATCATACAATAAGAAACTAAACATTTAGCTATCGGGCTAAAAAAATATTTTTTTTTGACAAACAGTGTAATAATTACAAAGCTGTTCTTTACTTAATTGCTTTTATGCATTTGAAATAAAAATTTTGAAAATCTAAATCAATTTTATGCAAACATACTGTAACACAAGCATAAAATGTGAAGATGCTACGCACATAGTTGTTATACTACGTAACCTCAGAGGGCAGCATTAATCTACTGTAGATAAGAACCTTGTAGGTTAAGAGATGTTCTTCCACCAACAGGTGCAATCGGTCGACTTTCAACTTTGTTGTGATTGTGATCCAGTCAAAGGTAAACTTGGTGTTTTTTGATCATATCAATAATTGAATGTTGATCATATCATATTTTGAATGCTGTACGATAGTAAAATATTTTGAATATTTTTTTTTACTTTGATATGTGCTACACACCTCAGTTTAGTAAATTTTTACGTGGCCCACCAACCGATTTGGGTTGGGCACCCCTGTGCTAGGGCTTGCTTCACCAGTTCAAAAGCTGTAGTAGCTTCGTCCGTCCATTTTAGCACTTCTTCAGGCTTAATTTTGATATTTCGCTTTGGACGTCTTTTATTCCTGATGCCTTTTAAAAAATTTACTAAAGGTGCAAGGATATGGGCAGCCTGTCTAATGAAATGTCTGTAGTAATTCAGCATTCCAAGAAAACGACGCAATTGAGTGATGGTGGTTGGTTGAGGAAATTTTAAGATTGCTTTCACTCTATCCTCTAAAGGTTTAATTTCAGAATTGCAAACTTGAAAACCAAGGAAATTTAAGGTGGGTACTCCAAAAGTACATTTAGAACGGTTTATGGACAGTCCATATTGATCCAACCGTTGAAAAAGCAACCGAAGATGATGGATATGCTCGGCTACAGATGATGATGCAACTAAAATATCATCAATAAAAGCATAAACAAAATTTAATCCTCTTAAAACCTCATCAAAAAAGCATTGAAAAGTGGAGGCAGCATTACAAAGGCCGAATTGCATTCGAAAATTTCCAACATAAGCTCTTTCGGAACGTTGTGCAAAGCTGCAAGCCTATTCATTGTCATGAGGAGTTCTGAAGGCTTCCTGTCTCCGAGCTCTTCGCCGGTTAACAGCTTCCGAATTTCTTGTTGGGATGACTCGCCGGTTCGCTGGATCAGTTGAGCTTTAATGGCGCCGTAGGGATCCGTTTCATCAGGAGTGATAATTAAGTCTCTTACAATTGCGGCGGCTTCTGGGGTGGCAGGTTTGATACAATATAATTGAATTTAGTGCACGTGTCTGTAATCGCTTTCGATACTCCGAGGGCAAAAGTTCGTTCACACGTGGAGAACCAGAGTTGAGGATCGCTGAAGTTGTATGGAGGAATTTTAACTGCAGTGACTTCAGCCATTTTTCTAGTAAAATAAATTAATAGAAAGTCCAATAAAGGTTGATATTCGTGAATTGTTCAGGTCACCAATATGGGAGACAGTATGGTTATTATACAAGGCGATGTTTTCAGATTTAGATTACTTGCTTTATTTCATGTGATTTAGTAACTGCTTTCGGAGGGATGCGTGTGCTGCCAAGTAAGTATGAAGTCCGAATGAATGCACGGGGTCGCTTTAGTTGAAAAGCTAACGTATGCGCAGATTGCATCTTAGGTGCCTGCGCGAGTAAGCACTACTCGCAATTGCTGGAGGTCTGGTGCACGCGCAGATCACAATGAAAAGCTTACGAGTATGAGGAGTTGAGAAACTCTACAAGATAGGTCCAAATTTGTTGTCGAATTCGTCGGTTCTTTCCTATTTTTACTTCTTTGGCTTCCTATTTCAAATCACACAGCTGAGATGCTTGAATTCTTTTGAGGAGTGGTGTAGAGATTGATTGCGGGCTTCGAAATCTACAGATATTCATTTCAATTTTTCGATGAATTTATGCTCACAAAGGCACGCACATTTTCCATGCAATTTTTTCGTCCAATTTTTGGCCTAATCTGAGGGGAAAGGGTTGCCGTAAGCAAAATGACATGCTCTGACATCAGCCGCGCTATATCTCTACATTGAAAAATTACTCGCCGATTTTTCTGCTTCGGAAAATGAACATTCAAAATTATTTCTTTTATTTGGCTTGCGTTTTTGTTGATGGATATAAACAGAAATGGAGCACCATTCTCTTTAAAATATTATACGCCGTTAAAATATTATACACCATTAAAATATTATACGGCATATCTGATGTGTTAGACGAAACCAAAACCGCCGTCTTATTTATGACGTAGGGGGCCGAAGAGCCTCATTGGCTAGAATTCCAAGCAACTTTTATTCGGAACAACTTTTTGAGCTAAACTTGCAAAAAGTTGTCCTAAAGCAGTTTCTATGGCAACCGAGTAAAAATGGCACGAATTGGACTAAAAATTGCTTGAAACGTGTACGTGTGATACTGCCTTAAGAACCAGGATTTTCAGAAGAATTCTTCAGTGAATTCACAAGTACGTTTGTATATATTATATGCATACATTGTTTTGGGTATCATTAACAAGGTCCAAGGGGCTAACACGGGGGAAGGAAGTATAAATTTTTTGACGAAAAATTTGGTAGATCTCCAGTTGAGGTTTAAGAAAATACACTTTCCCAAGTTTAATTTTTGTTGAGAGAAATTTCTCTTTACAATCCATTTGTTTTTTATTTATTTTTTGGTTGTGGTGGAGAGAGATAGCATCTATCATTTTGTAACTTTTTGGAGTTCTGTCTTTTTTTTTCTTTAGTTTTTATATATGGTTGGGCATGGTTTACTCAAGAAAAAAAATGTATTGCTTTAAATTTGTTACTAGTTTGAATAGCATTGTTAAGGCGACTCAAACACTCAGGCGTACACTGTACCCTTTTTTAAAACGTTATAATGAAAATAGTAATATTAAAAGTAATTCATGTTTTTTTTCTTCTTTTCGGATTATTAAATTGATTCTGGAAATAAAAAGTCATTTTGACCAACCATTATTTTAAAATTTTTAAAATTTTCACTTTTGGAAGTTTTTTTCCTTGAGGTTTATCAATTTTTGAAATTTTTTCGTTATTTTAACTGATTTCTATTTTTTAGGTACTTGAGAAAAAGTTAGAATATATATATATCATGCATTGGAGAAATTCTTGGATTGACAGGAGAAATGCAACGGGCAGCCATTTATCCTATTATATTTTATTTCAATATTCAGTAAAGCAGTCTGCACTCCAAGCCATGACAAAAACGAGAGCTCTTTCAGCGTTGATCAGTAGCGAGTGAGTCTTTAGTACACGTGTCTTTTTTTAAGTCCGGCGAAAGTAGAAGTCAAAGTTCTTATGCGGAAGGTGGGTTGAGTTGTCCTGGTAGGAAGTTTACCCCAACTGACATTTGAGGGCCTGGGGATTCCTCATATATATATATATATATATATATGTGTGTGTGTGTGTGTGTGTGTGTGTGTGTGTGTGTGTGTGAGTGTGTGTTTGTGTGTGTGTGTGTCTGTGTGTGTGTGTGTGTGTGTGTGTCTCTGTGTGTGTGTGTGTGTGTGTGTGTGTGTGTGTGTGTGTGTGTGTGTGTGTGTGTGTGTGTGTGTGTGTGTGTGTGTGTCTGTTGAATTTTAATAAACATTTTTATAGCTAATCCTGGAAAAAATAGGAATTTTTTTCAAAATTAGAAATTTGGAAAATATGTGAACATCTTAAAAAACCAATTTGAATATTTTTTAAAAACTAGTTGGAGTTCTCTCAGATCTAAATCAACATAAAACTTTTATAGAACATATATATATATATAAGTATCTTTAAAAAATTTCGTTGTTTAAGACTATTTTGAATAGAAAAAAGTTTTTAGAGAATAGATATAACTTTCATCTTCCAAAATGAAAATCTGAGTGAATAAATATTAATGGCGCACTGTTGAGCTACACGAGGGCTTTTGGTGACGGATCTTGTAGTTTTGAACCATGGTCAAGTGACGAGGATGACACCTGAGCCGGCAGGTGAGGATCTCACTCTCTTATCCCAATTTTCATATGAGTTCGATCCTTAGTTCATTCTTAGTTCCGATCTTTAGCCTTCAAACCCTCCATACAGCCCAGATTTCACTCCCTCAGGCTTTCATCTCATTGGACCACTCAAGGAAGCTTTAAGAGCTCACCGATTTGCCTCAGCCAGGAATATTTCGGGATGTAGTGCAAAAGTGACTTCACGACCAACCGAAAACCTTCTACCAGAAAGGCATACGGGAGTTTGTGGCTCGCTGGACCAAGTGCATTGCTTAAGATTGAGATTGTATCGAAAAATCATGTATGTGTTGTGCACCTATCTTTGTTTAATAAAGTTGTACAGTGAAAAGTGTAAGCAATCCTCGTATAAATTGGTACGCATTTTATGCTCTGTGATTTCAGATGTAGAAAATTCCTATGTATAAATATTTTGACACGTTGGATTTCCGTTTTTTTCTCTGTTTTATTGTTTCTTACAAATATATCTATAATACTATTACTTTAAAGTTTTGGAGTATTTTTAGAATAGAAACATAATTATCTACTATTTGGGGCACAAGGTCTTGAAAAATACTGAGTGGAACATCTTTTCTCATCAACATCAAATGCTTAAGGTCTTATCACACGTACACGTATTTGGAGCAATTTTCCTTGAAAGCAACCATTCTGAGCAATTTCTACTTAGTTGCCATAGCAACGGCTCCGAACAACTTTTTCTAGTGAGCTGAAAGAACAGTACTAATTAAAATTGCTTGAAATTGCAGCCGATAAGGTTCTTCGTCTCCCAACGTCATAAACAAGATGGCAGTAAATATGGCAGCCATGGCTTCATGAAACGTATCAGAAATGGAGTATAATATTTTAATAGCGAATAATATTTTAAACAGAATGGGGTTCCATTTATGTTTACGACTTTAATAAAAGCACGAGTGGAATGAAAGAAATAATATTACATGTTCATTCTCCGAAACAGAAAAATCGACGAGTAATTTCTCAATGTGAAGATAGGGCGCGGCTGACGTCAGAGCGTATCGTTTTGTTTACGGCAACCCATCACACTTACAGCTGCTGAAAAAATTTCCCGAGCCGGTTGTTACAAATATGTGTACATGATAAGGTATTTAGACATTTGCTTAACCATAGACAACCTCTTAATAAGTATAATTCAATGTAATTATTCTACAACTTTGCTAGGCTTTAAAAATGTGCTTAGAAATACTCATATTATTACTTGACTTTTTCTGTCTGTGTAGTAATAAAATAATGGTTATAAAAATTTTTAAGCGTATGGTATAAAACTTTTTTCGAACAGTTACTTTGAATTCTTGACTCTCATGTCGATCATCACACATGAAAAATATTTACAAAGTTTAAACCTTCACACAATTAAAAGTTTAATATTTTTTTCAAGTATTCTGTTTATTGAGAGAGAGAGAGAGCACTTACTGACATCTTAGAATTTATTTTTTAGATTCTTCTTCAATAGTTCAACAGCCCAGGGAGGTTTCTTGCCATCTCCACTTTTGATAACTGTTTTCCAGTTTTTAACCTTAAAAATTTTTTAAATCTTTTTCAACACAGTTAATCCTTCTTAAGGGGGGTCTGCCCGAGGTCTATTTCCCATGGGTTTTTCCAGAAAGATTTTCTTGCAGCAATGATCTGCATTCATTTTAGCCAGATGACTAGCCCATTTAAGTCTCTGTAGTTTGACGTAAGTTACAAAATCAGGTTTTTGTAAATTTAATGGAGTTCTAAATTAGATCATCTTCGTGATCCACTCACTTGATCATTATCAATAATGTAGCGTAAAATCTTTCTCTCGAAAATTCCCAAAGCTTCCTCGTCATGTAAAGTCAATGCCCACGTCTCTAAAGCATAAGTCAGGAAAAATCTTATCAGGCATTTTAGTTCTTAATTTGAGAAAGATGGACGTAAAATAACTCTCCAGGGTATAAAAACATCTCCTTCCAGCAATGATTCTAGTATACATTTCTAGAGCTAACTCAGTGTTTCTCAAACTGTGCGGCACGCCCCCTGATTTTTAAAAAAGCGCATAAATGGATAATTTTCATGATATTTAGTGTCACTCAGATTAGAATACATGTATAAAATTGTTTTAAGGACACATTTTGACAAAAAAATTATTTAAGTATAATATTTTGGCAAAAAATTAACTTAGAATAATCTTTTTTCCAAATGTTCTCCTTTTGTGAAAAATGGTTCTAGTATAATAATATTTTGCCTGTATATAGCTCAGACCTCTCTACAGAGGCTCAACTAAAATTTTTGAAAAACTCACATTATTTTCAGAGTTACCACCAATTGAAATAATTATTCGCGTTTTTTTCTTAAAATTGCACCCCTCTGTTGTCGTAAAATATGAAGAAACCCACTTCTTAGTTTAAATGTTTCAAAAATTCTAGTTGAGCCTCTGAACAGAGGTCTGAGCTACATACAGGTAAAGTATTATTCTAATAAAAGCATTTTTTACAAAAGGAGAACATTTGGGAAAAAGATTATTCTAAGTTTAATTTTTTGCCAAAATATTGTATTTAAATAAAATTTTTTGTCAAAATGTCCTTAAAACAATTTTATGCATATATTCTAATCTAAGTGACTCATAACCATGAAAGTCTACCTAAGTGACTAAATACCATGAAAATTATCCATTTAAGCGCTTTTGAAAATCACGGTCCCGAACGTAGTTGGATACCTTAAATAAAGCAAAACAAAATACATTCTGACATAATAAAAATACACGTTGCACTTTATTGTTATCTGTTCCAATTTTAAAATTAGAAAAGAAAAGAAATATAATACTTTTTTTTTCTTATTGCTTAAAAGTATATATATATATATATATATATATATATATATATATATATATATATATAAATAGGTTATATTTGGCGCCGCAAAACTTGTTTAAACCGGCAATCCTGGTTCCTATGGCCAGGAATTTGTCTTTATACTATGTGCCTCCTTCCTACTTTTAGTTATCTTAGGTATATAACTATATGTCTATTTTTATATTTTTGTTTATGTATTTGTGTATATGTATATATATGTATAAATTTATATATATGTGTATGTATATGTATATGATTATATATTGAAAAAATTCTTTTATATTGGATTATATATATAATTTACTTAAAAAATACATATTACTTAAAAATAACGCAATTTAAAAACCTATTATTTAAAAGTAATGTAAAGTTTAATACTTATCTTGATAATTTGGGTGGTTTATAATTAAGATCGCATCGTAATTTTAGCGTCAAAGTACATTATTATATCATTCAATACATTGTTATTGTATGGGGGTGGGTGCGATGAACATTATGATTGAAAATTGGGTCGCAAGTATTGAAAGTTTGAGAAACACTGAGCTAACGGATTTTTATTATTTTACTCCGTTTCCAAATAAGTAACACTATTAATTTTTCCAAATTTACAAAAAATTGCCATTTTCTATCTGACTAAGTTGTAGGCCAGACTTTAGTTATAATTATTAAATATTTAGTTTTATTTTCATTTGCAGGTAATTTAATTCTTTTAGCACTTTGTTCTAATACCATAAATGCTTGTTTGAGAGATAGTGCAATTTGAGCAATAATGCTAATGTCATCAGCATAAACCAGTATTTAAACTGACATTAAAATTATTTCCACTAATATTGATTTTAGAGTCTAATAACTTTTTCTAGTGCTTTATTGAACAGGAGGCATTTCCTTGTCGCATTTCATTTTTCACCTTAGATTAATTGAAAAAAATTTAAAATATTTGAACTGGTACGGGACTAGGTTATATAGGAACACTTCGTTCTGTGGAACATTTACCTCCAATCATCAGAGTTCGAATGACTTAAAAACGTTTCCAAATCACCAACTTTTAAAGTTAAATATTTAGATAATATAATCTCTTACTGTAGTTAAGAGTTAAAAGAAATTATACACGATTTCTGCTTTAAAATTGAACGAGTTATAAAAGGCTATTAAAGTTGGGTGGAAAAATCAAGAAAGAAAAAAAAATACATGCTTGGGAGTGGGCGGGATAAGCCTAGCCAATCCGGTTGCTGCAAGGAAATCTGTGAGGGAAATGAGAAAAATTTGGATGAAAAAAGTTAGGAGGCATTCGTGTCGAGAGGAGCTTCTGTGATTGGCTGGCCAGGATGACCAGCTCTTTTCACATTTAAGTTAGGAAGAGAAGCACGACCAAACATTTCAACCATCAATAAGAGTTCGAGCCAGTCGAGCTGCAGTCTATCTATAGATATCTATAGTTCGCAGATATCTATAGTCTATATTTTAGTGAACTGGGTTCTTAAAACTTTAAAGTTTGGAATAAATAAATAGAACAGATAAAATATAATAAGGATGATTTAGAATTATTTATAGATAAAATCAGGGCCTATAAATATGGATCTGAGTCTGTGAAAAGTTAGATCAGGAGAATATTTTATGATGTTCATGATCAATTTCTTTTCAGAGTATTGAAGAATTTTATTTCCTTTTTCCTGGTCGTTTGCCGAAAAGTGGGCAGTTTGCTTGCTGTTCTATATATATATATATATATATATATATATATATATATATATATATATATATATATATATAAGATCTGCATTTTTCATGAACCAGAGAGCACTTAAGATTTGTCTTGTGATTAAATTTTGTGCTCTTTCTCAATAGTTGACGTGAGACATTGCTGCATGTCTCCATATGGGGGATGCGTAGGTAATGACAAGTTTTAGGATCATTGACGTGAGACATTGCTGCATGTCTCCATATGGGGGATGCGTAGGTAATGACAAGTTTTAGGATCATTGACGTGAGACATTGCTGCATGTCTCCATATGGGGGATGCGTAGGTAATGACAAGTTTTAGGATCATTGACGTGAGACATTGCTGCATGTCTCCATATGGGGGATGCGTAGGTAATGACAAGTTTTAGGATCATTGACGTGAGACATTGCTGCATGTCTCCATATGGGGGATGCGTAGGTAATGACAAGTTTTAGGATCAGTACTATACTGTTCGAATTAACTGGCACAAATGGGAAAAAACAATTTTTTTTAAAAAAAAACTTAGCTTTTAAGCATTACATATCTTAAGTAGACTGAAAAATTAAATTCGTAGGAAGTATTTAATCTTTTAGCAGAAATCACCTCAAGAACACGTTTTGATATTGACTCCGCTAGTGTAGGGTACATGATCTTGACTTTATCATCGAGGAATTACACTTGTACAACAATTTTTATCATCTGTTCTGTTGTCGTGCAATTCATCTTAGCTAAACGACTCTTAAGAAAATGACATAAGTTCTCAATAGGATTTAGGTCTGGTGAATCATGAGGCCAATCAAGCACTCGTATTTTATTTTCCCGCATAAGAGTCTGGAATAATTTCGAATTGGGACAAAGAGCCAAATCATGTTGAAATGTTTCTTTAAATGTTCCCATGAATTGAGCAAACGTACGGCGTAATATTTCTATGTATTTGACAGAACTCATCATGCCTTCAATAGAAACTAAGTTTCCAGTGTCATTTTTTGTGAAAAAACCCTTAACATCTCTTTAGAAGGGTGTTTTACAGTCTGTTGGAAATGATCTGGTAACAGGGTATCGCCTTTACTTCGTCTTACTGCCTTTGATTTGTATGCCTGCACATATAAATGTGTTTCATCACTGAATTTTTTTTTCAGTTGGAAAGAGTCCAAGGTCGGTACTTTTGGCCCATGCTAAACAGCTTTCCGAACTTTTCTGAGTTGAAAATTGTTTTTTTTTTCTCGGGCTTGTTGCCTTACTACCAACTTCCAGAATTGAGACCGTACAATTGAGGTACTCAATTCAGCACCATAGTCCAATTAATCCTTTAGAAGGTTTGTGCTTATATTTCTTGTATTTATTTTGCTATTTCTTAGTAGAATTTTATCAGTTCTTGGAGAAGTTTTTCGCTTGCCCTCAGATTTTCCTTTTCTTTTTGGGGAGGATGTTCCGGAATCTTGAAGTGTTCTTGAAACACTTGATTTTCTCACACTAACTGCCATAGCTATATCTCTCATAGTCATAGAAGTGTGTTCAATAAAAGCGATTATCTTAGAACACTTTCTTGGAGTAATATCCATTTTTGAGCAAGTAAATTAACACATGCTTCACGGAACGCGGAATTATAAGTACCAGGTGCTACTCTGAAATGCTCATTATTGAACTATTGATACACTGAAACCAGTTTAACGAGTAAATTATAGTCAAAGTCGATCTTTCACTCTACCTCTAGACATATATATACGATTTGAGGCCTTTAGAGTCCTCGCTGGTAAACACATACCAATTCAGACAAGAAAAAATATCTTTGTCCCAATTAATTCGAACAGTATAGTAAGTAAAATATTAAGGTACATATCAAAACATTCATCATATACATTCAAAAAATCAATTTTTCTATTTTAGAATTAAAAACAGTGCATATTTTTCTGGATCTAAACATGTAAAACATTTATATATTCGTAGATAAAATAACCTTAAAGCCGAATTCACACTAAGGCAGTCAGCATCAAGTGTTGAGCGTCTAGCCAATCAGCGACTTCATCTCGAGCGAGATGAAGTCTCTGATTGGCTAGAAGTGGAAGTAGTGGAAGTAGTTCAGAGTTTCTTAAAATATAGTTTTATGTATGAAAAAAGAGGGGAAAATAAAAATTTTTAAAATTACAGTTTTATAATTTTTTTAAAAAAACTGTTTTAATATTTTACTAAAAATTAGATTCATTATATTTTGTGTATTGTTTTATATATGTGCAAAAAATATTTTACATATTTAAGAGATAAATTTTTTTAAAAAAAAGGGTATCTAAACATAAGCATGTATTACGAGATCTCAAAAATTATGTTCAAATAAAATTAATCAGAAAAAAAAATTTTAATTAAAAAATTATTTTTGAATTTCTACAAAATGCTCAAAATATCTTTATTAAGATCACGAAAAATCTAAGCTCTTTTAGAAATTTTTAAAGATATATGTCCTATAATCAAAGAGTCTTAATTTTGGCATTTTAATCTTTCAGGCGTGTCCTGGTACCTTTAAAACTCGAGACTATTCTTAATTAGAGCAAGAATAAATTTTCTAATAAGTTATTGTTATTGAAATGTATATGGAGAATATATACCTCTTGAATCAAACATACTTAGAGTTCTAAGAAAAGAATAGATTATTATCATCCTCATCGCCTAAGATATAAATAAGAATATAAACTCGCAGAATTATTAGATACAGTCGAACCTATATATTGCGAACTTTTTCCTGGAACCTTGAACATTTCACGATTTTCTTCGTAAAATAACCTCTCTATATCGAAGTGTATTTTCTATACAACGAACTTTTTCTTTTGTGATTCAATTTTTGTCCTTCCTTTTTTTTAAAGTATTTCTAAAAAAATTTAAAGTTATTTTCTCTTTAACACGTTTTATGGTGGTCATAAATCTTGAACTGGTTTTATTAGATCCTAACTCGCAGGAAGCAATAGAGTTCTGGATGTTTCATCTAAGAAGTGAAACCTTTAACCCCTTATTGACCAGTTCACTAGAAACATCTTCGATATCCTCTTTCACCCTAAGTGGGTTCTTGCCATGTCCCCGTGTTCTAATTATAAAATAATGTATGTTTAATGTTACTTGTACTCTTTGAATTATAAAATGTTCTTAAATTCATTAATTTTAGTATAAAATTATTTTCTTAATATTGAAGATACAGTGAATTCTTCGACATTCTTTTTTCTTGTTTTCCTTGCAGTTTTTCTTTCTTTCTTTTTTGATGGGTATGATATATAACATAAACATATATTAATTTTAAAAAAAGGTATGAATAATTATTTTTTTAATATATAGTGTTTATAAATCACCTGAAATAAATTTTAAATTCATAAAGCATATTAAAAGATGAACCTCTATATAACTAATTTTCCATTTCACGAACTTTTTTCCGGGATTTAGCGACTTCGTTATGAAGTGGTCTAAATGTAATTTTGAATTTGTTTAGTAAAATTTGAACTCAGCTTTTGTACGTATATTCTGAGAAAAATGCTAGAGGGATATTGTTCTCAAAGAC
The DNA here is from genome assembly GCA_019973935.1 of Trichonephila clavipes. Taxonomy (NCBI): domain Eukaryota; kingdom Metazoa; phylum Arthropoda; class Arachnida; order Araneae; family Nephilidae; genus Trichonephila; species Trichonephila clavipes. Next base: position 43,548 of record BMAU01000141.1, on the reverse strand, counting down.
TCACAGTAAATTTTGCATCAATTTATGAGGTAAATTATAAAAATATATATTAAAACACTGAATAATTTTTCATAACTACGATGAAATTTCAAAAAACACAACTTGAGTCACTTATTTGAATATACTAAACACATTACACATCACACAAACATTTATTAATAAATATTTGTACATCAATTGAAATCCAACATTTTTCTTTAAAATTTACATCAAAACAGTTATACAAACACGTATATAATAATGGTTATTTATATTACAACACGTACGTATGTACTTAAAAAAACTTTTTCTAGAAATTTATCTTTGAAATTACAAAAATGCATCGATATATACAGTCCACGGTGTCATTTAAGAAGTACACATTTGATTCAAATAAATATTTCCCGTTTTTTTCTATTACCTTTTTTTTTTTTTTTTTTGAAGCCATTTTGGAAACCACATTTTTTTTTAAAAGAACACGATGAATGTATTCTGTTCTTTTGAATGAAAGAGGTAAGAAAGAAATGATTGCTTTGTGTGTGAGTAAACGATTGAAATACTTTGGTATGGATGTCGGAAATATCGAAAGAATACTCGTTTATTTGAGAGAAATGGAGATCGTGTTACATACCATCAACCTGAAGCATGCATATTGGATGTTTTTTTCCACTGTTGCATTCTAGAAATGATGTTTTTTCTGTTTTTCTTGTTAAAGTCGTTTTAGAAACCACGTTTTTCTTCGTAAAAACGCTACGAGTTGATTTTCTTCTGAATAAAAGAGGTAAGAAAAAAATGGTCGTTTTTGTATAAATGAACAATTGATAGAATCTTGGTATAAATGTCCGAAATATGGAAGGAATATGCATTTGTTTTGAAGTTTCCTATGTTGTACATTTTAGAAACCACGTTTTCCCGACGTTTTTCGTCTCATGACGCCCTTTGGAAAACCACGTTCCCCACCCTGTTTTCGTCTTGGCGTCAGTTTGAAAAATTCGGTCTTCCCTAGCCGCCACTTGACAAAAAACTTTTTTCGCCAAATTCATCAGGGAGCTGTGCTAGGATTTTACCGACTGACTTTAGAAAGATCATCAAAAGTGAACCAAAAAGAAGAATTACACAAATAAATTTCCGAAACTAAAAAAAAGAAAGAGTTTTACTAAAATTAATTTATTAGGAATATTTCAATTATTTTTCAGATAAATCTCATCAACTTATGCTGTTCAAAAAAAAAGAAAAAAGGAACTAACATAGAAACTGCTCGGAAAGATATTGCTTAGATTTTTATAGTGATCTTTATGAGTGAATGTCATCAAGGGATACCATCGGAAAAGATGGCTGGAGCATTTCTGAAGACATCACTGCCCCTACTACCCACTCTACTGACGTACTAAGAAAAAGATCGTAATAAATTTTCCTTCAATGGATAATGCTTCATTAAAGCCTGGGGATAACTTGAGTAAAATTAAAGGAATTTGGGAAGACCTGAACACACACAAGAAAATCAATACAGGTTTGGAATATTTCACTACCAGCTTGGCATTAACGTGTCAATGATTATACAGGGTGTCCGAGCTTAAAGTATCCAAAATTTATGGCTTATTATTACGGAACTACCCATCAATGTAATAAACTATTCATTTGTGGACTGGAAAACTCTCCAAGATTTTTTGGGTCTAGTCCGATCGGCCGCACGTGCCCGCATTATTCGGTCACTGACTATAAACTTGTTACACTGACTTTTCATTAGTAAAGAGATGCGGGAGCCACAACAAAAAGTGCAGTGCGTACTTTGGTTAACGGAATTTAAATCAGTCGAGAGTGTATAGCGACGCATTCGAACAGAATGGAATGTCGTTACTGGCTTGCCTAATAGACTTATCAGGACTGCTACAAAATGAATCACGCACACGATCAACAGTGTCTTCTATCACGAAAACTTAAGGATACTTGCCAGTTTTTGAGATACTAAAGTTCCGGTCTCCTTTAAAATTCTTTCCTATTGGTGGATAGATTTTGATGTCGGAGGGTCGGCATCCCATTCTGTTCCATGCAGTTTGAAATACCCTGTTTTTCGAAGAATATGCACGGGAATAATATTTGACCATTAAAATTATCCGGATCATGATGTTATTAAGATTGAGTTGAGAAAATGAAACGTGGCCCAGGCCTTAAGATGTCCCTGCCCGTGATTTGATGACGAATCTCACAACTAGAAATATAAAAGCTATTGGAACGATCTGCAAACATCGATTTCAAAAATGTCCATTTATGGTCTCAAAGGAGATGAAAAAACTAGAAAAAGTTCACTTGATAAACGAAGGGATGTATCGACATTTTATGTATCTGGAATGGCAAAATAATATTAACGTGAAGAAGAAAAAAATACTGAATTTACAAAAATCAAATCCAATACGTAAATATAATATTAGATTGAGAGTGAAGTTGACCAACTAGATAGAATGTTAAGCCCACAGAGTTACTATTTAACGCTTCACAGTAAGGAATGGTGGTATTTATTAATTCATTAAATATGGCTGATGTCACTGATACGATCAGCAACTCACGAACAAAAATACAAAGTTGAATTCTGTGGAATTTCACTGATAGGTTACAATCTCTCTTCTAAGAACTGCAACAAGATAGAACCTCACAGGAACCAAATTTCATTGCCACATGACTCAGAAAGAAGGATAGCCATCGGCTTGTGTACAAGTAAAGCGACAAAAGGTAAATATGAGCAGTGCGAAGTAAATGCAAGATTTGCTTGCAATGAGTGCGAAGAGAAAGTTGTTACTAAAATGCTTTCCACTGTAAATAGAATAAAAGTAAAAATTTTTAATACTTTGTTTAAATAAAATAAGTTGTTTTTATTTAAACATGTAAACTTTCAACTTCTTTACTTAAATATAAAGATAAATCTTTTATTCCTTTTTACAACTTTGCTTATTTTACAACCTACTCATAATTATACTACCGTTTTGAATCTAATGTTAAAGTGGGGACCAGTGTTCTCAATAAGAAACACCATGAAAATTATATGTTAAAGTTTTCCCTTCCTTTAAATAACTTATAACTTAACTAAAGCATTAAGAATCGAAATAGGCATATATATATATATATATGCATAAGGGTTGCCCAAATGAAATGTGGACAAGCTCAATAAAAAGAATGGTTTTGATGGAAATTAAATAAATCCCTCTGGGGGTTGTAATACAAGTCCGACCTATTCGGCATCAGATCTATGTCTTCACTCTAAAAGGAATGTGGTTGATTCTTGAGGAAATCCTGCCCAGCTTCTTTCATTTCGTCGTTCAAATGGAAATGTAGTACTGTGTTCAGTGAACTAAAGGCCAAGTAGTCACAGGGTATCAAATACAGACTGTACGGTGGGTGTTCTAACATTTCTCAATGTATTTTTTTGTCTTTGTTTCAAGGGAGACGTGTGAGTAGACATTTTCATGGAGATGCGATAACATTTCCTGCCCTTTCGAAAATTTTTACACCAACTGTGTTCGGAGACAATCGACCTAAACAGTGCTCGCCATAGGCTGTCCCTATTCGTCGATAGATGTCCGTATTAAACTCGTCTCCTGCAATCAGAAACCATACTACCGCACGTTGTTCCGATTTTGGACTCATCCTTATATGACACGGTTTTACTTTCGATTAATTTCCTCTACCACTAACAGGTTTCACTGTCAAACATCGTATGTGGTGTACACTTCCTACCGCCCTTCGTGTCACTGTTTGGTGGCTCTGATATAACAGTCTGATGTCATCGCATAAGTTCACTTTCCAACTGGGCAATCCTTATAAATTGATCTGAATTTGGCCAGTAAAAGGATAACGTGCATCAACTCGCTACACGGCGGGTCTTTAGTGGAATCAGGATTCAAATCGACTACTCTACAGAAACAGAGCTGGATATGAGCTTTTGACCATGGTCAATCGGCTACCACAGCCTCTCACCTACTAATAAATATTTATTAATTATTAACATCGATATATTAAAAACAATTACATTAACAATCAGTGTTGAGATAACAGTTATTGTTAAAGCTCAATAACAGTAGTATGTTGAAAAGTAATTCTGGAATCATTTTGGAGACAAATTAAGAATTGTAACAAAAGAGATACATTGAGAATATCTCAGCAGTGAAAAGTCGTTTGAACAACCACAGTTGAACCATATCAGTCACATTATAATTAGTTAAAAATAATGAGAAACTTAAACATAAGAAAATTGGTTGCATAGCAACATGTCAATTCAAAATCGGCCTCAGAATCAGATCTATCTTGATAAATGAGAAGAAAAATTATTCGAATTTCATTGAAATTCTATTGTTTGTAGCACGGGCATTCTTCCAAGAAAGGTACACTGTAGTCATGGTTCAAAGCTTTCATTAAAAACTTGAAAAATTCTTTTTGGGCAACATACTGCTTGAAATGGTTGGGACTTCGTTCCCAAAGCCATTGCAACAGCTCTACGTAGTCGTAATCATTCCACTGTATTTTAATCTTCTCGCTGATGATTTCATGCAGCAGGCAATAGAAGTGTTGCTTTGTGAGTTGCATCATGATGCTCTCCGCCATTTCTAAGAACTTGAGCTGCAAGGGCCAGTTTAAGAATGTTCTGAGAATCTGAAAAGGCTCCTTCGCAATGATCTCCTCTCTCTCCTTCGCAGTCATTTGCGAGAGGCAAAAACGTTTCTTGTAGACTGGACTCTCAGCCATCGCTTCCTTGAAGACGTGCATTCGTTCTCGGGGAGACAAGTGTTGAAAAATATTCCCTTGCAAAGCTGCTCCCTCGCGACAGTAAAAGGACAGCGGCCTGTGGAAGGGGAACTGCGTCCAGTCTTCAGATTCACTTTCTAAATACGAGGTCCACTCTATCATGATGGTATCCCACACGGGCTTATGGTCACATATATATGAGTCGCAATGATACCTTCTCTCGGAGGGGAGCATTTCGTTCCATAGCCTCCTTGCATCCTCTTCTGACCAATAAACGCAAGCCATTCGAAAACGCAACAGAATGTTGAAATTCTCTGATCGCATGAAATTCTTGGCAGTTTTCATTCTGTCAATGGTGCCATTGGATTTCCAACTGAATTCGATGGCAGGCTCCAATCTCTTGATTTCCAGAATGTCGTGATGGTCTTGTAGCCACGTAGTGATTTCGTAACTTATGGGTCTCATCAAGCCAATGATTCTTTGCTGTAGTCTTGGAAAAATGTCTAAATTGGGCATCTTTTTCTTGACTAAAGGCTCCAGTTTTTCCATGGGCATCGCAGTTATTGAATAGCTGTCATTTTCAAAAGCTCTTATTTCCGGATCATTGTACATGTCAACAGCTATTTTCATCAGAGCCAGATGTTCCAGAGACAAAATGAAATTCAGCATTTTCTTTTTTTAACAAGGTGAATCAGTTTATTACAAAGTGAGCAGTCTAAGGTAAAAAAAAAAACGGAAAAGAAAAGTTTAAAAAATGTACTGCCTCAGTCAAATGGATATTGATATGTTATTGGTTTTGATTCAGTGATGGCTTTCGTTGAAACAGTTCTCAAGTTTTCTCAGAAAAATGTAGAAAAGAACTCAGAGACGCATTCTTTCGATTAGATCACTGGAATTCTCAGTCTCAGGCTTGAGATATCAAGTTGAAATGATAACTGAAAAAAGAAAAAAAGTTTAGTTATTGCAGTTTGGCATGAAAAAACAATTACGATTTATTTAACTATAAATTTACGTTTGAAATGTAGACGCTTAAATTATTCTTTGCTGAATAAATTCATTTTCTTCACCTCAGAGAATAATTGTGTATTTACTGTGAAAGAGATGGATGCTTCCATAATTATATACAGGGTGGTCCCGAATTCATGGTACAAATTTTAATGATAGATGCCGGACATTAACCAAATCATTTATTGTACTGGAATGTATATGAGTGCAAATGCCACGGTGAGGCGCTAACAGGGGGAGAAAAAAACGGAGTTATCAGTTGGTTGCGTTGGCGGTAGGGAGGGGGGCCGCATATATCTAGCCACCGTTCAACAGGATGCATCTCAGTAGGAGAAACCACTATTTGAAATGGCGCTGACGTCTACGACGGAAGACTTTACTTATGCGGAAAACGCAGACATGCATTACATGTGCGGTTGTGCAAATGCTAACGGCAAAGTTGTACTAAGAATGTATCACGCGCAGTTTCCTGATCGACGAATGCCGTATCACAGATTTTTTTCAACGAAGAGCAGCTGTACGCAGCCCAAGCTCGGAAGAAAGCATCGAGAACGTTGTGGTTGTTAGATCAGAATCAAGTACAAGAGCTGTTGCTCATCACGTAAGTGTTAATCCTCAGACCGTTTGTACAATGTCAAACGAGAATCGCTTACATCTCTTCCATTTTCTGCGAGTACAAGCTTTGAATCCGGCAGACTATCTTCTCCGACTGCCAGTGGATGGTACAGCAATGTGTGCTGCAGCTGGACTTCATAGCTCATGTGCTGAACAGTTATTGTAAACATTATAATTGTCAACGACGCTTTCAATAAACATTTTGTTTTTTCTTTCGTCTCCTATTTCTTGTGTTTATACCTCACCTCATCGCGCCCATATATTACTATACAATAAATGACTGTTACAATGTCTTTTAACTACCCTTAAAATTTGTACCAGGGATTGGGGACTACCCTGTATGTAGAAAAAGGTGAAAAAGAGACTACAAACGAAATTTAGTTTTTTTTCCGTACATAAAAGAAGTGTGTATTGTTATTTTCTAATAACACCGTAAAAAAACAAGCTTTTAAACATAGCTTTTTTTACTTCACACAACTTCTTTTCTCACAAACTTCATACTTTGTATAACTTATTTTTTTATTTCTAAAACTTAAGAGCAAAAAGGAACGTTGAGTCAAATTGAATCTAAGCAATAATTAACTTAACTCAGGGGCGCGACAGCCCAAGAGGGCCAAGGCCTACCGTGCCCAACTCAGTATACGTGACCTTAACCCCTGAGGTGCATGAGCAGATATGAGCAGATGTTCCTGTCAAGTGGTCAGTCTGACGCGAAACTCCCAGTGTTAAGTTCCCAAGCATGCTTAGCACTCATTTATCGACCCACTGAAGGGGTGAAAGGCTGAGGCAACCTTGCCCAACCCGGGGTTTGAACCTCGGACCTGTGGCGTGGAAGCGCGATGCACTAACCCCTCAGCCACTGGGCTTCATGCAATAATTAGTTTTAATAGCTTAATTTTACGAGGATACCATATCCTCTAGGAATTTTATACCCTCAGTAATTGCGAGGAATTTTACGATTTTAATTTAATTTGCTAGATTCACTATTCAAGTGTTTCACGTTGTAAGCAACTGGAATTATGAGTACAATTTAATGTTTAAATAAATAGTTTTAATCAATTAATTTTTAATAATTATAATTAAATTTTCGTATTGTCATCCAAAACAATCGCGCGTAGAAAACTTCAGCTCAATTGGGTTCCTTAAAATTTAAAATGTTAGAAAAAAGCTTTTAAAGTTTTAACCCTGACTTAGTTACACTGTGAATAGAAATCCCATGAAAAATAACATAAATAAATTTTTACATTAATAGCCTTAGATCTTTCAATACAATAACCATACGTTAAAAAAAAGAAATTTAAAAAAAAAGGATTTTTTTGTTTATAATTGATTTCTATTTATTGAGAATGTCAACACTCTATTCTTTGTTTCTCATTTATATAAATGTATATACAAGGTATATATACATATATGTATATATATATATATATATATATATAAATATATATATATGTGTGTGTGTATATAAATACGTATATATATATATATATATATATATATATATATATATATATATAATGTTGCTTCAAGTCAACACCAAGTTTTTTTAAAAACGGTTTTATTCAGCTAGCAATTGAGACATGTTACGCTGAGAAAACACGGATGCCAAGTGATGTTTTAACTGGGCTTATTATTTATGTCCAGAACTGTTAGGTACAGTTTTTTAGTTAATGTGTTATGTGTTCTACTTGAAAGAGTTAAGTATGATAAATGGAGGCTATGAAAAAATAATGATCAAGGATTAGAAGTGTTCTGTTTGGACTATCTGTTCGGAGAAATAATTAGGCGTTCAATTGAAGACTTGTAGATGCAATGGAACATAAAATTTAAATGGTATGTAGGGGATTTTATTTTGGATGTTATTTAATTATCTTTACATTTGCCCAATAATTTTAAGAGGGAATCACTGGCGTGGGCTTTCTCTCTTTCAAATTTAATCAATTTTCAATGTGTACAAAACAATACATAGCATCATATAGAAACACGTATTACATACAATAGGTAGATTTAAGTAATAAGAATAATAAAATCAAAATACAATAAAGTAAACGAAATTACAACAATAAACAACACAATGATACTTCTAAAATATTAATTGATAAAAATGAAACTCCTTACACAGAAAATGTACCCTAGCGTTTTAAATTTAATTGACTTCCAAGACAGGAGCTGCACATTTCCTCCTATACTATTATAATAATAGATATGTATTATTGCTAGCATATAATTGATCCATTTTTGTATATATTAGAAAATATTATATCAAGCAATAACATAGTTGAGATAAAAGTACATGATATAATACAAATATTGAATTAATAAATATGTATTAAAATCTACTTTGGCGCCATCGTAGTAAAATCTAATATTGTTGTATAAAATTTTGCATAGATGAAATGCACTGTGAAAAACATATTAAGAACTCTTATACAATATTATATTCTCACTTATATTATTAAGGGGACTTAATTTCCGTGTTGGGGTTTTGAAATTCCTCATACATTACTAAATTACCAACCTTGAAATCACTCCCTGAAATGTTTTTGTCTAATCTAATTTTATTTATTCTATAATATTGTTCAGTTCTTTCCTTAGCTAATTTTCTTGCTTCTTCTATAGAAGGATATATTTCATTATCTCTTAGTGAAATTTCAAAAGGTAAATTACTATACATTAAATAGGTTCGAGGAAAGCCTTTTATTGTATGTGGAGTTTGGTTATATTGATGGGTTAATTTTTCCAAAATTTTTGTCCGTAGGATTTTACTTGAGTTGTTACAAATTTTACATTTTAAGCGGGTAATGATGGTTTGATTTACACGTTCAACCTTTCCATTAGTTTGTGGTCTATGAAAAGTAGTTAATAATTGAGTGATATTGTTACGTCTTAAGAAATGTTTAAATTTTGAAGGGATGAACGCAGTATTTCTGTCACTAAAAACTTTTTCCTGTATATGATTTTGAAAAATTTGTCTTAAAGCATTAATATAAGTATGTGTTGTTGCATTTTTTTATTGGAAAGTCCAAATATACCTGGTGGCATGATCAATAATAATGTGCAAATATTTTTAACAGAGTTTTAATTATTTAAACCACTTACACTACTTATTGACAAAAGTTCAAAGAGTTTTTCACATAGGGGAATTGATTACATCAGTCCGTATTTTTTTTATGTGATTTCTTAATTATTTGACAAGTTACACAGTGTTTCACATAATTTCTTATACCAGTTGATTCATAATTAGTATGGCCAATTTCAGAGAATTATAAGTTTTTATTGAATAAAGTTATCTACATGGAATTTTCAATATGGTTTCCTCTAGCACAGTACACTTTTTGCAAGCGTTTTGGCTGTTAAAAGAGTTTTTCGATAATTTTGGGGGTATTTTTTCCAACTCCTTCTTAAATTGCTTTTTGAAGCCCTTGAAATGCTCTTACTTTAAGTGTGTTTAATTGTTTTCTTAAGTATCCCCATTGCGTGAAAATATCGCAAGGAACACAGACAGTGGATAGTGATAATCATTTATCAGGAGGCAGAAAATTTACTTTTTAATCACTCAGCCATTTTATAGTTGATTTTACAGTATGACTTAGTGTAGAATCTTTGTGAAAAACAAAGTTTCCTTGACTGTAAAGACTTTTACTTTTTTTTGATCAAATGTTTCAAAACTTTATTCTCATAGTATTTAGTATCAATTCTAATGTTTGTTTCTACAAAAAATGGTTTTGTTAAGCCTTGAGGACATTTCCGTTCATACTATATATAACACCTGAAGGCTAACTTGCATTTTTCAAAACAGCTGCTTGAAATATATTGAATTTTCGTTTTGCCAGTTGTGAATGACAGATGAAACAGTGCTTCATCAGAAGTCATACATGCTTTGTATCTACCTTAGCGCAGCGTTTCTCAAACTGTGGGGCGCGCCCCCCTTGAGGGGCGTGACAACTCTACAAGAGGGCGCGAGCAACATTGAAAAGTCGAAAAAAGAAGATTATTTGAAAAAAAATAATTTTCTGAAAGTAAACAAAAACAAAATACATAATAAAAAATAAATACACATTTACACTGATATATTACACTTATAAATGTATCAATGCTACACAATGTATTTTATAATTAATTTAACAATACTAAATTAAGAACGTTTAATAATTACCAGTGAACCCATGGGATTGTCATGTATAAAATTATATACAAAAATTTTAACACTGATCTTGATCATTTGTTCTGTTTATAATAAATCCTTTAACTGCCAAATAAAAGTTTCGCTATTAGCGTCCCAATGTCAACCGTTTTCCATACGTCTCCGCGCGTATAAGATAAATTGGGGGGGAGGGGACAGAAATAAAGATGTAAATAATCTGAAAAAGTAAATCCTTCACAAACATTATCAAGGTCCTTTTATAGCATTCCAAAATTTTATGGATAGCAGTGCACAGAAAAAATCGTACGTCGGAAAAACGTATATATACGTTAGGAGAAATTAATCTTTTGGCTGAGCGAGACGTTTATATACGCCGGTGGCACTAAAGAGGTCAAAGTCGTATCGTATTTTCAGCATCAGAGTATAATATTATTGAATTTAATACATTGTTATTCTATGAGGGGGCGATGAAAATTAGGATTGAATATTGGGTGGTGAATATTGAAACTTTGAGAAGCACTGCCTTAGCGTAACATTAAATACAGACCAAAAACGTTTTCTTCGTTTTCCTACGGTCTTAACAGACATTTGATGACAGACTGTGTGGAAAATTTACTTTTTTTATAGCCAATTTTCTTTCCTTAACGATAAATTATCGATTGTTATATCTATAGTTTCTTTGCCATAGGTTTTTGAGGCAAATAATTTTCTACAACGATAATTCTTTTCAACTTCTTATTCTTCTTTTTCATTAAAGACTTCCTTTCGTTCACAATTTTTCCCTGGAACTTTTGATTGCGAGTCATACTTTGTTTCTTTTTGAATTTTAGAAAGTAATACAACAGAAAAATGTCTTTTTTGATTTTTAAATGCTTTATTATTTACAGAATTTGAATAACCTTCCTTCAAAAGCTGTAAAATTTCGTTCCGGGTTAGAGAATCCAATTTCAGTACTGTAATTTACTCCCGCTATTAAAAAGGGTTAGATTGGTAATTTAAATGTTTTATTTTTCAAATAAAACCAGTAATAAAACGATAGAAATTCATCATAAATAGTTATATACTTTTAAAATTGGACACACTTATTTTTATTCAATAATATTGAGGTGACATTTTCAACATGGTAGCCCCACCAGGATGACCAAATTTTCCATGCGTTGTTTCCATTCATTTTACTCATAGAGCTTTGAGCACAATTATTTTAACTAAACCTTGGCTTTTTACAATAAAATCACCATCTCTTAAAACATTTAGATGCTGATATATTTTCTAAATTTTGAGAATGAATTATTTCATTGATATCTATATATATATATAATAAAGGTTCCGGGACGTATTAATTAAATCAGTGGTCTTTAAACTTTTTCAACTCACGGAGCCCCTAGAACTTGAAAGTGTTTTCGTAGAACCCCATTCCATAAACACACACACACATACTTCAAAGAATATATCTCAAAATAATATTTAAAGTAGATCAACATGTTATATGTACTTTATGTAAAGGCTAATAAAAAAAAGTATTGCATTTATTATTAAAAAATTCTAATTTAATTCCTTTTAATATAATTTACTCGTGAAAATTTTTAATTTGTGATTCAAGTGTCACCCACCCATGCATTATATTTAGTAACTTGGATATATGTTTGCTTTTTTTCACACAAACTGTCGAAGTCTAGGTCTATTGAGATTAAATGCAATCGCATTACATATTCTGAGTTTAATTTGTTTTTTTACTTCGTTTTTGAAGTCACTTAAGTTGAGAAATATATTTCACTTCAACACAGTCTTCTGCATGGCATTAAAATGCTTATAGCTGTGTGAGAAATCCGTATATTTTGCATGAATTTGACATAAAACTTAGAAGCTGTTCTTGCTTAAATTTAGATTTAACATCCACTCATGTCCATAAATTAAGAATAATGAAGTTCAGGCAAAGAAAAAGACAGAGGCAAAACAAATTTGACTTATTTGTAAAGTCTATTTATTCAACAAAAGGTAAAGAGAAAAAAGATGCTATATGTTTGACATAATTAATAAAAATTGCGATTTTTACTTCCTGGAGCAAATTTCAAAAAAGAACCTATTTACAAAAACAGTATAACATGGTTAGTATGATGGTTAATACGGAGTATGTCTCCCGGACGATGCAATACAAGCCTTACAACGCCTAGGCATGCTGAGTATCAAATTATCAATCTGATCTTGGGGAATATTACACCACTCATCAAGCAATGCCCTCCGAAGTTCCGGTAGACAGGTGGGAGGGTGTTGACGGGCTGCAGTTCGTCGGCCAAGCATATTCCACACATGCTTTATTGGATTCAAGTCCGGTGAGTATGCTGGCCAATCCATACGGGTGATATCCTCCGATTGAAGGCATTCGTCTACTATGTTTGCACGTTGAGGACGGGCGTTGTCATCCATAAACAGAAAAATTCAGCACCCATGGCTTCCCGAAACCAACGTACATGTTGTTCCAGAATGACATCCCGATAGATGTGGCCTGTCATCGTTACACTCTGAACATGTAGGTCAGTTCTGGAAACAAGAATAATTCCTCCCCAAACGAGCCATCCTGCACCATCGTAACGGTATCGTTCAATGGTGTTCTCTTGGTGGTAACGGGTACCTGGCGCTCTCCATATTAAAGTCCGGCGAGAATCAGACTGCAAACTAAACCTGGTCTCGTCGGAAAGCATTACACAAGACCACTGTTGTGGTGTCCACAATGCATGCTCTCTACTCCAGGTTAATCGCAGGCGACAGTGAGTTGCGGTAAGTGGAACACATCTGACAGGCCTACGAGCATATAGACCAAAGTGCCCTAAGCGTCTGTACACGGTCTGCTTTGAAACTGTCGTACCGGTAGCTGAAGAGAGCTGACGAGACAAGTCTGATGCTGTGCTCCGTCTGTTTCTTTTGGGAGTAACTGCCAAATGCCGGTCCTCATTCGGCGTTGTAACTCGGGGGCGACCTGTGCTGTAACATCTACTCACATTACCATCATCTTGGAATCGTTGCCAAAGCCTGGAGATGACACTCTGGGCGATTACAAGTTCCTCGGATACTTCCTGCCGGGTACGTCCACATTCCAGTCATCCAATAATTCAACCACGTAAAAAAGCATCCAAATGCTTCCTTTGTGCCATAACTATGCGGTTATTGCACTGAAAGGCTTTTAAAGCGCTTGTGAACAATTTTACTTCTTTGCCACCATTCCTTATATACCCCTCTCTTACACTCTCGTCATTGTGACGTACTATCCGCGCCATCTGGTAGTTTCCTGTAATTTGCATATTCTTCTTCTAAATGTGTGTGATAATTCTACAGGTGAAATTTTTATTTTACAGTTCAATTTCTGTGTGATTCTGAATTATCCTTAATTTATGGACATGAGTGTATGTTGTTCCCTTTAATTCATTATAGGTGTTATTTTCCACAAATGTAAAAAACTGCATATTTTCCATGAGAAAACTATTTAATTTGGCAAGACATTGTGCTAACTAACGAGTATAAAATTATCTTGTGGTACCCAAAGATAGTAAACAATAGAATATTCACAATCTAGTGGGAAATATATATAAAGATAAAACGAGCACGCGTTTTAATATTCTTTTATTATATTATAACAAAAGTTTAAAAAGTGTTACAAAATAAAGTTATATATGTTACTAGTTAAAGTGCATATAATTCAGTTGTTTCATAGAATATCTAGGTATTTTAGGAAATAACTAGTACATAATAGATGAAAAATTTCATACTTTACCTAGTTATGCTATGAAATAACTAGGTATTTTATGAAATAACTAGACCGTTGTAGTGAAAAATAAGCAATTTCAAAGATATTTTGTAAATTAATTGATCACAAATAGTTAAAATCTCTCGAAAAATACATTTTATCCCGTTTGTGGATAACTGTACAAACCATACAGAATGTGAATCCATTTTGCATACATATTTATTTTTTCTCGATTTTTTTATTTTTACTATTGGAACCCTTGTGGAACCCTTGTGGGACCCCAGGGTTCCGTGGAACACAGTTTGAAGACCACTGATTTATATTATCGACCTCTATTCTCTAAATTTCTGGAATCGAATTGTTTCAAAAAGGCTCCCCTGCGTGTTTCGTTAAATTAATTATATTGGTAGATTGGTTTGGCACGCCACAGATAAAAGGTTGACGCCTTCTGGTATAAACAGGTAACTTTTTTGAATTTTTAATGTCAATTGAATTAGAAAATACATATGAAATTGTTTTAATAATATTATTTGAAGAAAAAGTTATTTAAATGCAACTTTACGGCAAAAAATGGAGAATGAATGTCATATTTTCAAAGCATTATCTTTTTATGAAAAATGCTTCTATAATAATAATATTTTATCTATATATATACCGTGGACTCTTTCTGTACAGGGGGGTTGAACAAAAATTTTTGAAATGTATAATTTAGAAGTGGATTTTTTTAATATTTTGTTATATCAGAGTACATAAATTTCAATAAAAACACCCGTTTTCATATTTTAATTGATCGTAAATCTGAAAGTAATATGAATCTTTCAAAAAGTTTAGTTCAATCTCGGTATAGAATTCTTAGCTATATACAGAAGAACTTGTTTTTATGCGGTCCTTTTTCATGCGTTTTTATTTTTGTACGATTTGTTTTGTGTAATTTTATTTTTGTGCGATCTTTTTTTATGCGGTATGTATATTTCAACGGTGTTGGCGCCATCGTAACGTTTTCTAGCAATCCACATATATACACTTCAACACGATCTGTTTATTAGTCTTCCAACAATATACTTTCAACTGGTCTCGCTCAACGTGTTAGCGGCACACGCTTGATTGTGGACGAAACTGTCAATGACAGTGACATTATCAGTAATTTGATAGAATATGAAGATGGGCATGAACAACATGATTCTACGATTGTGGATAAAATATATGCAGGGTTTATGGATAGCAGTGCACAGAAAAGATCATACTTCGGAGAGACATATATATACGTCCAGAAAATTAATGCTTTGGCTAAGCGAGACGTTTATACACGTCGGTGGCACATAAGAGGTTAAAGTCGTATTGTAGCTTTAGTGTCAAAGTATAGTATCATTGAATTTAATGCATTATTATTGTATGGAGGGAGGGAGGGGGGGGTACGATGAAAATGATGATTAAATATTAGGACGCGAATATTGTGAAAGTTTGAGAAGCACTGCTCTAGCTTGACTGTAGTTTTCAAAAAAAAACAATAATAAAAGATATGGCGATTTTATTTTCACTGTAAATAAAAATAATTTATTCACAACTCAAAATGACTTCGGGGAAATAAGGGTTTGCAAAGGTTGCCAGCTATCGTGAAATAGACATTGACGTTAATGTTCTTAAATTCTTTTACAAGAAGATTATGAAAAGAAGAATTGTGAAGTCTCAGAACCAAAAATATCTTTCACTATCCAAGAATATCAGTTCAAATAAAGAGAGTTTAACATAGTTTTTTTTCAACCATTAACAGAACGTCATGCCCTAATTTTTATACTAATTGCAAAATAACCTTATTTCTCCCTAGTTATGGTAACTTTAGAAGTTATTTGAAGAAATTTAATTTGGTTCCGTCTTTTTTCAGGGATGGTAATATTGATGGAGAGGAAAATGTAGAACATGTGCTTCTTAGTGAAAAAATGATCCTAGACTGGCTGTCGAAGGCATTAATATAAATTGGCCTCCGGATTTACACTAACTTATTTCCACTAGAAGTGCTTTTCAAAACTGCTGTAAATTTGATGTAAATATTTGTAATCCTTCACGACCTTAATTTTTTTTTCGTCTTACCTTTGTTATGTGTGTTTCATACTTACTTCTGTAAACCCCGTGAATAGATGAATACTTTGGACATTCTATTAAAACGTGCAAAATGGAAAAGTCACAGAGGAAAAGTCGCATATTGGGTGACTCCTCCTAGCAACAAATGTCTATGCCAGTGCTTCTCAAACTTTCAGTATTCGCGACCTAACATTCAATCATAATTTTCATCGCCCCCCCTTCGTACAATAACAATGTACTTAATTCCATAATACTATTGTTGGCACTAAAGCTGCAATATGACTTTAACCTCTTAAGTTACCACCGGCATATATGAACGTCTGACTCACACAGCCAAAACATTAATTTTCTGGACGTATATATACGTCTTTTCGAGGTATGATCTTTTCTGTGCACTGCTATTCATAAAGTTATTCCGAAGGCTTTGGAATACAATACAAGGACCTTGACGATGTTTGCGAAGGATTTATTTATTTCAGAGTATTTGCGTATTTATTCCTGCCCTCCTTCCCCCAAAAAACATCACATATTGGCGTCTACGTAGAAAACGGCCACATCAAGGAGCGAATCTTGTAACTTTTAATCGGCATTTAAAGAATTAATTATAAAGCTCCCAAATTATCAAGATGAGTATTAATACAAGCCCATGGGGTCACTGGTAATTATCAAAAACTTGTTCTTAACTTAGAATTGTTAAATTAATTATAAAATACATTGTATAGTACTGATACATTTATAAGTGTATTTTATCAGCGTAAATGTGTATTTTATTTTTTTTATGTCAGAATGTATTTTGTTTGATTACTTTCAGTAAATTAATAATTTTTGTTTAAAATAATCTTTTCTTTTCGACTTTTTAGTATGCTCGCGCCCCCCTCGTAGAGTTATCGCAGCCCTCTAGGGGGGTGCGCCCCACAGTTTGAAAAACGCTGGTCTATGCGTTAGACGAATGTGTCCGATACCAAGTCGAGTTAAGCGGGTATCATGTCTTCGTACTGGTACAGCTGCCCAATGAGCAGTGGAAGAATGAATGCTATGTAGCTTGTTGATGACCTGTTGATCCTAAGTGTCTTGTTATATAAAAAATTACATACACAAATTATATATAGCACTTAACTTGATAATTTGTACAGTTTAAAAATAATCCTTTAACTGCCAATTAAATGTTATATAATTGATGCCCCCAATGCCTCTGTTTTCCACGCAGGCACGCATATGGGATGTGTTTGAGGGGGGAGGAATAAATCTCTGATATAAATAAATCCTTCACAAACACTGTCAAGGTCCTTTTGTTGCATTCCAAAACAATCGGAATAATATTAAGGTAGCAGTGTACAAGAAAAAATCGTGCATCGGAAAGACATATATATACGTCCGGGGCATTTAACGTACAAGTTGAACGAGACGTATATATACGCCAGTGGCACTGAAGAGGTTAAAGTCATGTTGTAGCTTTAGCGTCAACGTATAGTATTACTGAATTCAATGCATTGTTATTTGTATGGAAGGGGGGGCGCGATGAAAATTATGATTGAATATTTGGTTACAAATATTGAAAGTTTGAGAAGCACTGTAAGACTCGCATAATTAATATAAAGGTAAGATTTCAGAAAATGAATGAAAAAAAAATCACCATTCTGTTAACTTTAATTTCGTCGCCATATTGGACAGATGCATCATTTCTAGGCAACTTGAAATTCCAAGGAGCGCAAGGCGAGACAATGAAGGCAGGCGATAATGGTGTACACAAAGATGGGAGTTCAATACCTCATGAATCAAAAGGTTTTTAATTTTGAGTATAAATATTACACCTCATCTATGTGTTTTTCAAAATGTTAGTTCTTTCAATTAAAGTAGCATATGTACGCCATTGGAAAACGACCTTGCCTAATCAGCATCTTAACCAAGACTAAATCTACACCAAGAAAAGTTCATAGTAACAAATAATTATAGAATCACAATAAAAATGAGTTAATGAGTTTTTGCAGAATTAAAAACAAGTAGATTCTAGATAAATTTTAAGATGCAACTGATTCGAATAACTTGCATTAAAAAACACAATAACTCTGGAAAGGATAGCAAATAACTTACGGCCAGAGAGCAACTGCATCGCATACTTATGACCTGAATTAAGATTTGTCATCAAAACTGGGAGAAAATGATGAAACAATTTCGTCTTCACAGCCGATGCTGAAGCTCAGTGGGATCTTATTTCTACCTATTACAAGCGCTCTGGCAGAGAACCTTTGTTCCAAATGCGCCTGCGCGATTTAATCGATCCGGTTGCTAGAAAATGAAAAACATATTGTGGACATGCCTTTATCGGTTATCAGCGAAATTGTGAGAGATGCTTTAAAACTGGGGTACTCAGTCTTTTTTTCTTACCGGGCCACATACATATGACAGGTATTTTACGCGAGTTGCAACATGAGGATAATGAGAGAGGGGGGAATATAAGACCAAAGAGAGAAGCATTGGACGTAGCAAAATTGATCAAAATATTAAAACTCTTTTTTTTTCCGGCTTTTATTTTAATATATTAACTTTTCTATCAAACACACGCAAAATATTTACTTATATGCATTTTTTACAGATTTTTTTATAGATTACGATTTCCATTCATCCATGATCAAGCCTTTTGTTTACATTCTGATATAAAAAAAAAGCAGATCAATAGAAAAATTACTAGATTTCATTAATCGATATCATTTCTCTTAAAATTTTTAGTGCATTGTTCTTGAATAACTGAATTTCTTAGTGCAATGAGCCATGGCCGGGCCCCTCAGAAAAGGCTGGCGGGCCCCATGCAGCCCGCGGGTTGCAGGTCGAGTATCACTGCTTTAAAAGGTCAGCACTCCTCTCTGATCATTGTTTTATAGTGCATCATTTGGCTTCTATACAAGTACAAAGTAAACACACTCGCATACGCCCAAACAGAAGACACAGCTAGACCTGTATTTAGCGAAGTCGTTAAATCCCGAAAAATGTTCGGTATGTGGAAAATTCGTTATATAGAGGTTCATCTAAAAAGAGAATACGTTTGTTGCGTCCTTGTATCGCAATGGATAGCGCGTTGGACTTCAAATCCAAAGGGCGTGGGTTCGAATCCCACCCAATACGACCTAATTTCTGAGAATGGGATTCCTTTTAACTATACTATTTTATAGGAATAATTAAATTTAATTTATGAATAAATAGTAACAAACAAAAATAACAGTCCAACACCATATGTAGAACGAAAAAAGGAAAATCGCTTTCTATTTGGCCACTTAATATTGGGATTCTGTCCTTTGTATATACATATGTATATTAATTGTGATTATTTAATAAAAAGTAATTTAAATAAGATTTTTCTTTTTCATTTTTTAAGTAGGAACTGACTTAATTTTTTTATATTACTTGTGTGTGTGTTTGTAAATTAATATCTATTTTATATATCTTACCCATCCAAAAAAAAAAATCTGCAAGAAAAGCAATAGGGGAGGGGAGAACATTGTCCAGAAAAAAACACTCTATTTCCCCCTAATATTGCAATATTAAGTACAGTTGTGTGTAGGGACAAGTTCACATTAAAATATTTATTTTTTTAATAACTATATTGTAGGAATACTTATATTTTGGGATTTTTATACTTCTTATTTCAACAAAAATGTTTAAAAGATACATAAAACATATATGCACAATTTTATTTATTTTTTTATTTTAAAGGAATGGTTATAATTTATGCTTTTTATTTCAACGCTAATAAATATCTTAATAATGCATAATTCCTATTCATCAAAGCCTTTTTAAATCTGTGTTCTTGACCTCTATCCCCTAAATCTTAATGCACTGCCGCGGGAATCGAATTACACCCTTCATTTTACGAACCTCTATTTTAAGAATTTACTGAGAACACTTCTGGTAGAAATTCCAGCGAAAGAACAATAAAAAAAAATGTGCTTTAGCAAATTTCTTAATATTCCAAAATGGCCACGAGATAGAGCCGTGGCCGATTTTCGAATCGCCACTGGCTATGACTGCCTATCCAAGCATCTAAACATGATAGGCATTGCTCTGAGTTCCCTGTGTTAACTGTGCTACTCCAACGAAGAAATGGACGCCATTCATTTGGCTCGCTGCTGTGTGCTCAACTCTGGATCCATGTGGAGCAGATATTGAGAGGCAAGACACAAAATGTGTCTTGCCTCTCACTGTGAACCTGTGTTTCTTTTGTCACTTGTTATTTGTCAATCTTTTTTTTTTTTTTTTGAAGAGATAACTTCTATTGGCGCGTTTCGCAGAAGAGTAAACTTGACTGAACGTCACGCTGGAGAATGTATGGCTCATTCGGCTTTTTTCGCCTTCAGTCGGACATACACACCCCTAAAAAGGAAAGGAAGGATTCCCCCCCGCCACTCTAAAACGTATGGACTCTGCTTGCCGAAGCACACAGTAATTGACGCAGATTAGCTCCTCTGCGGAGCTCTGTAACTTAAATTCTTTAATTTCATTTTTACACCTTTATAATTTACTCTAAAGTTTTGTTTCTTTTTAATCTAAATCATTCTATTTATTTAATTTACTTCATTATTTTACCGCACTTTAAATTTAATTTAATATTATTTTAAATTTTAATTTCTTAATACTTAAAAATGCACTTCTAGGCTAAGGTAAAGCTAAAACAAAAAAAAAAAAAAAAAAAAGCTCACTCATCAGTCACCAAAATAGGAGATGAAGTTTCCATAGGAAAACAGGTACTCTAATAACCCATTCTACATATCTAAAACGCGATAGTTTGTCCCCCCTCCCACCAATACGCCGCCCAGTGGGCAGTTTTCCGAATCTGGCGCACGGAAATAATTTTTTATGCCTTTAAAGTCTTCATAATTATATCTAATTATCAAAAATCATAGTAATTAATGTAAATTGGGCATTCTTTTCTGTTTTTTACTAACAAATAAAGTTAATAGGATCTTAACTAATTTATGTACATTTTGAATTTGATCAAGAACAAATTATTGCTAAGTGGAACTAGTTTTTAAGCAATGATCTAAGGATATTAACAGAAGCAGTAATTTACACTTGGGAGAATATATACAAGAAATTGTGTGGCAAGTTAAGAAAAATTAAATTTAATAATTGTCAAAGATTAAACAAATACAATCAAATATAACATTGCTCATATACAATAAAGGATCATAGGTAGTGTTTAAAAGGACTCGGCACTCTTTGAGCATTTTTTTATTTATGTATTTAAAAATTACATTTTAGCATTTCATATAATGTTTATGTAAGAAAATGATACGAGATAAAATTTTGCACATGTTATTCACACAATTTTACAAATTTAATTTCTTTTAAAAAATTTAGAAATTTTTAAAATTCTACTCGTTTTGTGTTTATTAATTTTTTTAAATGAAATTTTTGTAATATTTCTGAGGATGTTTTAAACACCTTTAGAAATCAATTTTACAATACCTTAATTGGTTTTGGAGCAAAAAAAGAAATGATATATATATATATATATATATATATATATATATATATATATATATATATAATATATATATATATATATATATATATATATATATATATGCTAAAATTCAACCAAAAGCTTAATGTTTCCCACATTTTAATTTTTTAAAAAAGAAGTATTCCATTTACAGAAAAATGGATCCTTAATTTTGTTACATGCATTACATATAAGACACAGGGAAAAAATGGAAGTAATTGGTAAATAATTGTGGAAGAAGTAGTATTTTGAATGCGAAAAAACACAAACTGAGAAACAAAATTTTAAAGTTAATAATTCTGAAAAAATAATTGTTATAAGCTTAAATAAACATAAAATACCACACTAAAATATTAGCTATATAGTTTTCTTACGAATAATATAATATAATATAAATCTTACTCTCCCGACAACCACGCATCATTCGACTTGGAGAAAAACTTTTCATTTCTATGGCACCTCATCCATTTTCCCCTTACAAATGAGCAGAAATTTTTTAACAACTTTCTAAATTTTAATTGCTGCTGGTCCTCATATTTATCAAAATCCATTGTAGTCCTAACTGAACTCAAAACAACTTTTATTTTGAGCTAGTATCTTGTTCTTCCTTCCCCACATTGAATAAGGCACGCCGAGTAATACCATCAGTCAACGCTGAAAAAAAACTCATAACTTTGGGAGTAGCAGTTAAATTTGGTATTAAATTAAAGGTTTATATTTACTCTATATGACTTAAGTGTTACTGTTGTGGCGAATGGTGTTGCTGCCTGAGGGAGTCGGGGAGAAGGGTTTCCTAGAGTCCCGTTCCCCTACGTTCCGGATGGACTCGTCTGGAAAGGGCATGAGGAGGACCGGTTTTGAGGGTCCCAACTGGAGGCAGAAGGCAAAAACGCGCTCTGTATGTAAGATTGTTTTTAAAAATGTTCTGTAAATAAATTGTACATATTTATATCTCTAGCCTGGCTGTGAGTTTTCGTACTCAATGCGTCACACTGTGAACAATCCGTGTCAATCCTAAGAGTTCTAGTCCATTAAACACAAAAAACTGACATACGTTAGTAAGAGTTACATGCTGTGCTAAATGTTATATTTTTACAATTTTTAATCAAACCTGAACTTAATTCGAAAGTCAAATCAAGAAATTGCCTACTCATGGTATCTATTTAAAAAAAAACAACCCCGCTAAAATCTGCAAAATCCTTTTCAGATGAAACGATAGAACTTTCGAATGAAAAGGAGGCTCTCGTAAGAAGAACAACCCCTATCTAAACCGATAATTGTTGACGATTTCCATTCGCATACTGACAAAAACTGTTTACCACATGGCTAGGGAACTCAAGAGGATCATAAATTGTGGGAGGTTGTTTTATTTAGCTCAATTTTATTTTTGGACTTTCCGTGCGCCAGATTGGGAAAACTGCCCACTGTGCGCAACAAAAGTCAAGTTTCTAGCTTCGATCTTAGTGGGGCTCCCCCCACCTCTTTCTACTAAAATGAATGTGGGATTCTTTCTAATCCTAGTTGAAGAATGAAAATGAAACGTAATATTTTTAAAGATTAGGCTTAGAGAGAAAGAGAAATCCTACACGAAAATTAAACATAAAATGTAGAAAAAGGAGAAATTTGTATAGAACTAAGTAAATAGTATATTTATCATTAGCAATATTGCAGTGATCTTAAGAATATAATTCTATTTTTGTAAGCGAATCGGAATAGCAATGAACAAATATTTCTATTAATCACATTACTTAAATATACTTTGAGTCTAAAAAGAAAATTAAAACAGTTAAAAATTTAGAATAAAAAATTAAGTATACAGGTATACAGAAAAAGTTACATTAAATAATTTAAATACAAGAAAACAAAATATAATTAAGAAGACTTTCCTTGCAGAAGCACCAGATATATTTGTACAAAATAGCCATACAATAACAAAAGAGCTATTATAAGCCAGAGATTATGTGATATAAATCTTCTGATTAAATCCCTTTTTAAAGGTTTTGATCTAGATTCCTCTCTACCCAATCAACTACTAGTCTTACTATCCCTTTGCTTAAATTAATTCATGGATATAATTGAATATTATTAAATTACAACCAAAATTCGTAAAGATGTATCGGGCCTTTTGAAGAAATTACCTATGACTTTAAGTGGGAATTTTAAAGATTTTTCAAAAGATAAATCAAAACCTTTAGTTGATTTTTTAAAATCAAAATTCTATTTAATTATGTCAAATGAAGCACGAGAAAGTACGAAACAACGATGGACGGAGTTTTTTTTATAGATATTTTAATAAAATTTTGAATTTAAAGGATTTATAGCCTATTTTAGCTACCATAAACCTATTGTTTCCTTCTTAGAATACAATTAATTCTCAAATATGATTGTATATTTCGCACAAAAATATTCCTTTATGAGTACAGACATATGAATAAATAATTTTATAGTACAATACTAATATCCCCTTGTTTTTTTTATTCACCTAACTAATCCCTGAAATAACATTACAAAATTTTAAGTTATCACTTCTATTGTGTGGTCATAAGCACACACTTTTTTTTATTACAGTTGTCTTGTAATCCACCATTGGAAATTTTAAAAAATTTGCGAATTTCTCTATTTCGTGAACTTTTTCTGGAACCTAGAACATTACGACATTACGAAAAGCATTTTCTATTTCACGAACTTTTTCTTTTATTATTCGATTTTTTTTCATCCCTAAAAATATTTTTGGACATTTTAAATTATTCTTTCTTTTAACATATTTTATGGTGACCAATAACTACGAACTGGTTTTTCTAAGTTCCTAATTTACCTTGAGAAGTAAAACTGCCGTAATTCCGAACATTTCATTGTTTTAATTAAAAACTCAAAGTTAACATACTTAATAAGTAATTAAACTTAAGGACACATGTGGTAATATTTGCTTAATATTTCTGGGTATAAAATAACGTTTGTGTTTAAAATTACTGATAGGCTTAAAATTATATATACTGTCATTAAAAAATTCATTAGTTTTAACATAAAATTATTTGTTTTAATGTTGAAAATACAGTGCAATCCTTGACATTTTCTTCTTTTTTTTCCTTCCTTGCTTTCCTTGCAGATTTCTTTTTGATGGGTAAGATATGTGAATTAAGTAGATATTAATTCACGAAAAGGTCCGAATAATTACTTTTTTTAAAAACAATGTGTAGGTTTTATGAATTAAAATTTTTTTATGTGGTTTATAAGGAATTCTCTCTATTTAACGAATTTTTTCACATTACTAACTTTTTACCAGGATTTAGTGATTTCGTTAAATAGAGGTTTGACTGTATTTCTAATACTTCCTATTGGGAGGCATCATAAATCACATTAGTAGAGTGTGGTTTCACACACCAATGCCAACACCAATTGATATTGAATTTTTTTTAATCTAAATAAATTTTAATAAATAGTAAATAAATGTAAAATTAATAAACAAAACTATTTTTAAAACACATTTCGCTATTTGTATGCGTGTGTGTGGGAGGGGGGACCTAATGACAGACAATTTAAATTTTTTTTTTTTTTTTTTTTTTTTTTGTTTAACATGTTTTGAAAGCAAACATGGTATCTGATAAAGTTAGCACCGGCTTTCATTCATAATTTACCCTATTTTTTTTGTTATAACTAATCATTGCATTTCTTTCAATGCTACCCAAGCGATGATATAGATAAAAACTACAAAAAATATTTAAACTTAATACACATAAATGTAATACATGTAATCCGTAATACACATACTTCTTATTTTCAGCTATTCTTTATTATCCAGTGTTTGTAATGTCAGCTAAAATTCCATTGACCTTTTAGCTTTTCCACTGGACATGCGTGGAGCTAAATCTTGAGTAGGCTAATGGTGGCCCTCCAAAATAGTCAGAAAATAAAGTGGCTGAGCGATAGTGTAGCGTGTTGCCCCGCCACAGGTCCGGGGTTTAAATCCCGGGCTGAGCAAGGTTGATTCAGCCTTTCATCCCTTCAGTGGGTCGATAAATGATTACCAAGCTGTGACAAATCTATACGGAACTTTATCACTAACCTTCTGAGACGTCTTTTTTAGAGAAATTTAATTCCCCTACCTATTTCCAATCAGCTCCAAAAAGAGGACAGGATTCCTTGTTATGCAGATTAGATAAAGTATTTTAGTCAAACGGAATAGTAAAGTAAAAAGCCGTAGGAGAGAGAGATTGAAGCAGAGAGGTATAATAGTGAAGTTAGAGATTTATTATTGAATATTTCTAGGTGGATAAATTAATCTCAGGAAGAGTTGGGATTCATTGTGGTAAATATTGATTTATATTTAAAGTCTCATTAAAGCTTTATATTAGGAGTGAGATTAAAGTTAAATGTTCAATAGGAATATTATTGAATATAATTCTGGGATCTCTTATCGTGGTAATCTCTGCGTGATCGATATTCTAATTGTTAATTAATTGGATCATTAAATATTTAAGTTAATATAAAGGAAAGTCCCTTTTAAACCTCATATAGCTAATTTGAATTATTTGTTATTAAAAGTCTTTGATTCTATTTGGGAAAGATAACCAAATAAAGAAAGTTATTTATAAAAATGGCTACTGACTCTTATCTGACTCCAAATTATTCTCGTTCTCAAAGTGAGATCCAAGGGGATCTTCACAAAGCTTGCTTGGGAGCTGAACACTGGGAGTTTTCGCGTCAGACTGACCTCCTGACCAGAACATCTTCTCATGCACCTCAGAGCCCAAGATCACGTATACTGAATTTGGCACAGTGGGCCTCGGCCCTCATGGGCTGTCGTGCCACTGAGTTAAGTTATTAAGGAAAACAAAATTTTCACACAAAAAACAAGAAATCAAAACTAACCTACTTGTTGCAACATGGTAGGCTTGAATGATATATTTTGAATTATATTTCATTACATTTTTCATGCAAAGACAATTCTTATATCGTTTCTTTTTTTTTACACATAAATCCTTGGCCACTTCTATTTAACTGAGCAATTGCAACTGAATGGAGAGGAATTTCATGGTCAGGAATATCTTCAATTCTAAGCAAGTTCTTAGGGCACAAAATAAATTGTGATTTCGCATATACTTGTTTTAAAATTTCTTCAGAAAAGTCGATAAAAACCATCTTTCCCACTTATTGCAAGTGCCAATATATTGGCACTCGAGGAAAAAAGTCACAGGTTTCACATCAATACCATTTTTAAATAATTTTCTTTTTTTTTCTGGCAAGGTTTACAACCGGGATGGTCATTAAATCGATCGCGATCACCCAGTGGACCGCCAAGGCATTTTAAAGTGACCACCTTTTGACCACCTTAGACCTAATAATCATTTCATCCTACGAAGGTCTAGAAGTATTTTAAAAATACGCAGGGAAAAATCGAATTACAAGAGAAAACGTTCGGTGAATAGAAAATGTACTTCGATATTTGGAGGTAATTTTACGAAGAAAATCGTAAAATTTTCTTAGTTCCAGGAAAATGTTCGCTAAATAGAGTAATTCGCAATATAGAGGTTCGTAAAATAGAGGTCCGACTGTATTGTAGACTTTCTGTTAGCTCACTACACCTACGCCACTGGAGGACCTAGTGGCGTAACGTACATCCCCACAACCCCCACATTGTGGAGGAAAAAACCTTATCGATGCCAAGTACATATTAGGGCTTGGGCCCAAAATCTAACTTTGCAGGGGGGCTCTAATATTCTCCTTTACACCCCTGGGAGAACCACAACACCTTGAAAAATTAGGAGTAGCCCGAAACCCTAGAAAAGTCTGCCCACCCCTGGTTTACAAAGATGGATGTACAGATCAATATCATAACGTGTAACATTTTTTCTGCACATGCACCCCAACGCCTATGGTCACGTGAACTGAGATAGGCACAGTAGGCCTTGGCCCTCATGAGCTGTTACACCACTATATATTTGTGAGCCAAGTTTTCCTTGCATAAAGATCAACAGGAGTAAATAGAGCTATAAGTTGACTGACATTAACTGGCAAGCTGGGATGAGAATTTCAAAAAGCAATGTCAGTCCTGATTTAAAGAAAAAATTGTAAAAATGTGTGACAGGGTGCATTTGTCTCATTAAATTGATTCCAAAATTAAGAAGACACAGTACGATTCAATTGATAAAAATCGGTCAAAAAATCGAAACTAATTTTTTTAGCCTAAATTATTCCAAATATACTTTTGTATAATCTCACAAAATTTGAAAGCTCTAAACTTAAAAAACGCAGAATTACGATAGTTTTTACTTTTGCTTTTATTCACATCCCTATGCAAATCAAAACTTTAAACTTGATTAACTCAGAAAGATAAAATAACTAGTTTGTCTTCATTGAAATTGCTAAGGCTTTATTTACATTGTGCTTAATGCTTTGAATTTTTTTTTACCTATCGTAGTGCTTCTCAAACTTCCTATACTTGCGACCCAATTTTCAGTCATTATTTTCATCGCGCCCCCCCCCATCATAAATTAATAATGTATTGAATTCAATAATAATATACTTTGACGTAAAGCTACAATACGACTTTAATTATAAACCGTACAAATTATCAAGATAAGTATATAATTTTATGACATGCCCATAGGCTCACTGGTAATTATTAAACTTGTTCTTAACTTAATGCTGTTAAATTAATTATGAAACACATTGTGCACATTTATAAGTGTTTTTATATCAATTTAAATGCTTATTTTATTTTTTATTACTTCAAAATGTATTTTGTTTTGCTTCCTTTCAGTAAATCAATAATTTTTTTAAAAATAGTCTTCTATTTTCGACTTTTCGATATACTCACGCCCCCCCTTGTAGGGTTATCACGCCCCCCTTAGAAGGGCACGCCCCACAGTTTGAGAAAAACTGACCTATTGCTAATTAATATAACAAAACTTGGTATGTATTTTTGAATCAAAGCAATAGTTATTTTTTAAAATTAATTGAACTCAGAATTAATTTATACATTTTTTAAGAAATTTTCAATAAGCATTCATAAAAAGAAGTATTGTACACATACCAATCTTGCTATTGCAAAACCTATACCAACTTCTGCTATGCATAGTTTGATGTTCTTGTAAATCACATTTCATGCGTGTATGCAAATTTTTGTAGGAGGAGTAACATTTTAAAATCAGTTCACAAATTTTAATTTTTTTTTCTTAAAAAATTAAATGTGTAGCTTTTTATGAAATTTTGAGCATTAAATCTGTTTTACATAGTATACACTCATAGAAGGTAACCAAAAATTTTTTGAAAATCCTTAAATTAAAAATGTTTGCGTAAATCGTACCATGTTCCCTTAAATGTTCTTTCTGCTATAGATAATATGAAATTAGCACAATAAATAAATTGAATAAAACTGCTGCGATTTTATTTAACTTACATTTATTGATTTTTATATGGCATAATTTATACCAACCATTTTTTAGATTTAAATTTAACTAAAAAATGTAATTATTTTTAAAATTTTCTGCCCTACGGCATTCATAGCTGCTATGATGTGTCCATAATTCATTCTTCAGCTACCATAATGAGGACAACGAGCCAAAACAATTGCCCACCCCTGAATTAAATGTTAACTGTAACACTTTTTTTTGTTAAAATAATTTTTATATTCATTTAATAGTACCATTCATTGAACGACATTCATACATTTTCTTATTATTTAAGTAATGCTGAAGTAAGATTTACGAATGTGGAGGGGTAATATCACAAAATTTCGTCGCCATTTTGGACAGGTGCAGTGTTTGTAGGGAGCATGAAATATTCCAAGGAGCACAAGACGAGGTGATGAGGGAAAGTGATCTTCCTTAATCATCCTCCTGTTCATTTTCTTAAATCTAAATTGCGCGCCTAAAAATGTTCATAGTAATTCTGGAATTTCTATAAAAGCGACTTTGGGAGTTTTTACAGAATTTTAAACGACGAAATCTCCCGGAAAAATAACAATATTGAACGATTAAATTTCAAGATTTAAGGAATTTTAGAGGAAGTGCACTGAAAGAAAAAGCAAAAACTAAAATGATAGTAAACAACTTACGCTCAGAAAATGACCGAGATCGTGTGTTTCGTATAGCACTAAAATTTATCATCGAGCTGTAAAACTATATAAAATGATTGAACTTTATACCGTTCTCAGCAGCTGATGTCAAAGCGAAATCTTAGCTCTGCCTGTCAAAAATGCTCTTGCTCGTGCGCATGCGTGCTTTTATCGATCAGACGCAAAAGCATCGTAAGTCCGTCTTGGACACGCAGCTAGCCGTATTGCGTGGCGCATATGTCGGTTGATATTCCAAGAAAAATGTCTCTTTTTCCGGAAGAATCTTGCTTTTCTGATGCCCAAGCTTGAATTAATGATTTATTTCTTGGATGAGGGGGGATAGCATTTTTTTTATGTAATAAAAATAAATAAAACAATAATGTTAAAAAAAATTAAGTCAGTTCCTACTTAGGTCAAAAAACAAAGAAAATTTTGTTTTTTAGTTACTTTTTATCAAATAATTACAACTAATATAAATATATATTTACATATGACAGAATTACAATATTAAGTGGCGAAATAGAAAGTGATTTTCCTTGCAATTTTCCATTTTCTTTTCTATATATAGTGTTGGACTATTATTTTTGTTTGTTACTACTTATTCATTTTTTAGTTTAAATAATCAATTAATATTTGAAATAACTGCATTAACATCAAATGTCAACCATTATAAGTTTAAAAAAATGTATTTGAACTTGAATGGATAAATAGAAAGTATATTTAACTAACGATTGAAAATTTGAGAACAAGATATATATATTTATATATATATATATATATATATATATATATGTGAGTATATATTTATATATATATTCAAAAAAATCATCATTTCACTAAATATTGCTTAATTCAAAAATACCCAATTAATTCTATTAATAGTTATTTGAATAAAAAAAAATTATAAAGAGTAAGGATTAAAATTCTTCAGTTTTTATTAATATATATAGGTTATTATAAATTTATCATGTTTCTTTAATATAGTTACCTCCATATTCCAACATTAGATAAAATTACTTATTCTCTTAGTTTTATTTTAACCGTAGTTTTTTTTAATATCTATATACATTTATAGGCCTAGTGTCCCTAAAGTAATGGTAGTATGTATACACACTTTTTAATTTTTTATTTCTATTATTTTCATATTTTTGTTAAGTGCTACTATTTACCCATTCTCATGCTTTGAATTTGTATTTGGGTCCAGAATCTGGAAATAACTTGTTTATTGTACTCAGATTTAGTGCCGGCACTGCATTTTTGAATGCAATTTTTAGGTAAGTTATCTTTTTTTTTATAATGGATTTAGATATTCTAACCATTATTTCTAATAGGTTTTTGCTTAGTATTATTAATAGAAAGGGGGAAGGTTGACTGGCCACAAAACATGTTCAACCCCACTTTTATATAAATTATTTTATGTATAAGAACTGTGTGTTCTAAGTCAGCAATGTTTATAATACTGTAACATCCATATATATGTATTAAATTCTATTATTTTAATTTCTAATCTTTCCTTTCTAAAATCTTATGTCTGGTTATCTTGCAATTTCGATTTTTTTTCAGTTTTGATAATTATTGTTTATTTATCTCTTTAGTAGAGAACTTTGACTATATATATATATATATATATATATATATATATATATATAGGGAGAGGGAGAGAGTGAACTAATGGGGGGGTAGGAATTGGAAAAGGACAAAGAAAATTAATTCCCGCGTAAATTTTTGATATACGGTTTAGTAAAAAAATTTTTAATGCAAGGTAACCTTCCACATCTTAACAGCGCTTTGTGTAATCATTTTCCTTTGTGTTTGTTATAAGTACATTTAACCACCGTGTGAGAGCTAAATTTCTCAGCTTGCATCTTGTCAATATTCAACATTATTATAGAAATTTTAAATGAAACCTATCTGAGACAGAGAGTTATGTTGACGTCGCACTATAATGCTGCTCGAGGGCTTTTGACAGTGGATCTCGTAATTTTGAGCCATGGGCAAGTGACGAGGACGATACCTGAGCTGGCACCCCCTCTCTCCTAACTACCATACCTCACCAACGAGAGGATGTTTTCAGCCTCGGCATATTTAAAGTGCAGGGGCCCATCTACATGACGGGTCTCAGCGGCACTGGGCTCGAACTCATGACATGCCAGCCACGAGACCTTGACCGCTTGGCTACCATTGCCATGAAACCTGTCTGATCTAAGAATACATGCCTGTATTATATGTGTTGTTTATAATTAAGTATACAACGATAATCTATTATAAAAATTTATTTCATAGCTCAAATTTATTATTTATCTCTTCATATCCTGGCTAATCATAAAAAAAATCCCGAAAATTTCGAAATTTATAGGATTTTTTAAACACTTCGTATGTAAAAAACCAGCATCTTTTAGGACTTTCTGGTTGCTCGGTAATTACTACTACGTTTTGCAAAAATTGCTAAAGCTGTATTGGTAAAGATGGAAATGACAAACATATAAAATAACCCAGTAAATATTTATATTATTTTATCGAGTGTAATAAATTTAATTTCTTCCTAATGGTTCATAACTTTTTAGAGACATGTTGTGAGCCACTTCCCCTGAAGTCGCTCCCTCAAAGTCCTGCCTACCTGAAAGGGTGGGAGGAAACAAAGCAGGACCAGAAACTTCCATAATAATTATTATTTATTATTATTCAAGCACACTAATCAACAACAAGTGGATGCCCTAGGACAGTGATGGCGAACCAGTGGCATGCGTGCCATCAATGGCACACGACACAGTGTTATGGGCACGCGAGCGATCAAAATGGTTTGCCTTTTATTTCAAAATAACGAAGTTCACTATGAAGTATTAAGAATAAACGCGAATGATCGGTTGCGGGGCGGTGGAGAGCACACTTGTTTGTTATTGTCTTGCGTCGTGGATTACAGTTGCTTTGGATGCAAAATTTGTCAACGCATAGCATAGTCACTTTCGTTGACACAACTGCATTTTAAAATTTGTGTTACTTTTACAACTTTTAACTGTTATTTAACATGGCTATAGTTCAGCAAAAGAAGAAAAAATGCAAGATAGTAAGGGTAAGAAAGGAGAATTTCAAACTCGGTGAATCTAGAAATATGGCATAGTTAATAAAGGCGATAAGGCTATGTGTGTTTTATGTTCTACAATAGAGGTATGCAGAACGTGTGTCGTCTGTAAAACGGCATTTTGAAACAAATCACAATTCCTCTTGTCAAAAAAGTGAACCACAGCAAAAATAATTAATTGCTTGGAAACCATTTGGTAGATGACTCCGATTCAGTATGCAATCTACTAAAAGTAACATCTTAAATTCTAGTATAAGTTATTTTTCATCCAATCTGCAGCAAAATAAATCACATTAATGTTACTTTAATTTGAATTACACGTGTAATCATTTTCAACTCTACACAGTGCAAAAAAGTATTTTTTCCTAGTAAATAAAGTGTTTTGAGTTGTTAGTGTTTAATTTTATTGTTTTACCAATAATCCCAAGTCAAAATTATTTGACGGCACGTCTATACCTCATCAAACATTTTTTAAGAAAAAATGGCACTTTCATCCATAAAGATTCGCCACCCCTGCCTTACGGTGAGTGAGCAGTAGCGCACACAGGAATTTTTCAAGGGGGTGGGGGGCGGGGTCGAAAGTTAACCATTCTTGTATCATACTATCATTGCTATCAAACTAATTATTGAATAAATAATTAGCATTAATTAATAAAATTAATCATTAAAAACAAATACTTGATTAAATTTTACGTACTATATACTTAGAATAATAATCAATCGAAAAAAAATCAAGGGCTTTGGGGGGGTCCAGACTTCCAGGACCTCCCCCTTGTGTGCGCCACTGTGAATGAGTGAATATTAACGTCGCACTGTTTAGAATGAGCTTTTGGTGGATGCCTATATTTTCAACGGGTCGAAGGTCACTGTTTAGCTTTTGGGGACAAAAACACAGTAAAAAACTAATTATTGAATAAATAACTAGTATTAATTAATAAAGTTAATCTTTAAAAACAAATACTTAATTAAATTTTACGGTGGATGCCCTAGCAGCAGTAGCGCCCTGTTTAGCTACACGAAGTTTTGCCCTAAGGGGTTTTCAGGGGTCAGGGTCGAAAGTCCACCATTCTTGTATCATGCTCCTTTTGATTTTGTCGATTTTTGAGAACAAAACACAGTAAAAAACTAATTATTGAATAAGTAATTAGTATTAATTAATAAAATTAATCATTAAAAACAAATATTTAATTAAATTTTACGTATTATATACTTAAAATTGTAATCAATCGGGGAAAAAACCAAGGGCTTTGGGGGGGTCTGGACTTCTAGGACACCCCCCTTGTGTGCGCCACTGCCTAGGAGTGATATAAAAAAAGCAATAAACCCTAAGTGAACAAGCGCAAGTACTCAATTTAATTTAATCTAATCTATCTTTGACTATGAATTCCCAATCTACTAATATAACACAGTGGCAAACTCCGTTCTTAACTTAAGCTGTGAAAATCAATTATATCTCCCCTTCGTAACGCCCGTAAAGTTTCTCTCAGCTCCTTCTTCCTTACAATTACAAACCCTTACTTTATATAGTCGAACTAATCTACATATCACGGTTTCTTCTTGAGAGGGATGGCTATGAATTAAACGCGAATTCTAGCCCACAGATTCCCCAAGAGAATTAGTAATAAGATACCGTAAAGTTCCTTCACAATATCTCCTTCAATAAGATGTATTTTTCTTAACATTGAGCGATTATGTTTATCGACGAAAATTATTATGATTATAAATATATTGTACACTGGATCTACATACAATATTGCACTTGAATTTAAGTACTAAAAGTATAGCATTGCTACTATGGGTAACACATTTTGTGGCATTATTAGTAGTAATTATTGTTTTATTGTGAATTAACTTTCGCAACAGAAATGAAAAATAAATTAACCTGAGACTCAATGAAATTCTAAGCCAAAATTAAGTAATAAAAATTCACACCGTGTATTTGCACCAGTCTCCCAACTTCCTCATCGTGCCATGTGAATAATTTGAAAATCATTTGAAGTTAACGTTGAAGCTTTTGAACTTAATTGTCATCACTATCCGACTCGAGAAATTCTTATCATGTCTCAAACGTAAGTTTTGCTGATTGTTTTACTAGATTCATGGATATTGTAACGTCTGCTCAATAGCTGAACTCTCCCCATCTATACATATCAAGACTGACGTATGGAGGGTCAAGTTGTCCAGATGGGAAATTGTGTCTTCATTAAAGGCACCGGTTGTTCTTCCCTTACGCGGAGGGCATACCATGAGCGAACTGTCTTGGAGAAAATCTTTGAAGTCGCCACTCCCTTTCTTTTTTCACTACCATCAGGCGATTGCTTGTCAAAACGTTCATTAGGAAGGAAGCTACAAGTTATAGTCCCTTTTGTGTTGGGTTCCTCTCGCACATATGGATGCAACCAACTTGAATAGAGTACTGTCAGCCAGGCGAGTCAAAGATGAACACTCGAAGAAAATATGACAAGACAAGTTATACCCTCGAGATGTTGGTGTTTCACAGTAGAGACCAATCGTGCCGGAAGATGTTCCATACGCACCAATGGAGTGGGACTACGATCGAGAGAGTCAAGGGCCAATGAGAGGTGAGTTACGAATCGTTGTGTAAAGGTGACAAAAATAACTTCAGATGTAATTCTCTGTAAGACATTTGTTTTGCTCTTTCTTTCCTTGGAAATCACTAAAATGAATATTGGACCAAATGCCTCTTTGACTCAAGAATTAATTCTTTTAAGCTAAATATATTATGCCATTTATTATATTTCATAAAATATTAACCGCGATTTTTATTTTACTTTAAAAAAAATCTGATAACGATGTCATCTGCGTGAGCATTAAAATCAAACTGTTAAAAAACTGCTTCTTCTATGCTCAGTTTTATACCAGGGTTTCTTTCCCGGGAGCCCGAATTCCCGGAAAGCAACAAGATTTCTCAGAAATACCGTCGGGAATTCCAGGGAATGACAGACACGTGGCTGAAACAATCACTGAATTTTTGACTTATTTGTGGATTTTGACTTTCGATATAAATTTTATCTGACCCCACTTGTGACGTCTTACGCGTCTTTTCTTTAACAAGTCCTTTGGGTTCTTTGGGCCAGAATTAATGGCAACTCTTTTCCAACCAAATCCAAGAAACGAGAAGTGAAGAGATGCAAATAATAGAGGATAAATATAGGATCTTAGAGTAAGCGTGAGGGCAATATGATGGCAATGTAATGGTAGTGTAAAGGAATGTGAGACAATTGACGTGCGTTGTGGTATTGGATGATTATTGAAGTTCGTCGTTCAAAGATCCAAGTTCTACGTGTTGTGGATAAACATATTGGTGATTGATTAGAAGTTAAACGTAAAGCTACTTACCACTGTAGATAAAGACAAGTTTATTACAGAATAATATAAGGTAAGATTGATTATTTATGAAATTATGGGAGAATTTCATGACAAGCCATTAGCAGGTCATTTCGGAAGTTTTAAAACTTATAAAATAAGAGATGTTTGTTATTTCCTGTATATGAGAAAATTTATTGATCAATATGTCTCTACATGCCATATGTGCCAAATTAATAATTATAAAAACGCGTTACCAGCTGGTCGGTTTGTACCAATTGTATCAAATTATCCAAATGAAATAGTTACGTTAGATTTGTTAGGTCCGCATCCCGTGTCGAGAGTAAGATGCAACCGATATGTGTTAGCAATTACGGATCATTTCAGCAAGTGGGCTGAAATCATACCCCTTAAAAAAGCCTCTGCTCGAGTTATAGCAGATAATTTTTTTTGATAATTATATATCGCGTTTTGGAGCTCCAATTAAATTAATTAGTGATAACGGTCCCCAATTTATTTCTGATATTTTTGAGAATTTAAGTGAGAGATTAGAGGCATAAGGCATGTGAAGACTGCTGTTTATAGACCTCAAGCAAATAGAGCAGAACGCGTAAATCGCGATCTGGTGCTAATAATTGCAAGTTATGTCAATGAGCAACATGACACATGGGACCAATTCTTACGTGAGTTTGCTTATGCTATTCGTACCGCTGTAAACGAAACAACGGGGA
This sequence comes from Trichonephila clavipes, assembly GCA_019973935.1. Taxonomy (NCBI): domain Eukaryota; kingdom Metazoa; phylum Arthropoda; class Arachnida; order Araneae; family Nephilidae; genus Trichonephila; species Trichonephila clavipes. The sequence continues at coordinate 6,563 of BMAU01000141.1, read as the reverse complement.
AAACCCCTGCGGAATTAATCTTAGGTAGAAAGTTAATTACGCCTTTTCAGAAATTAGTGATGGTATCAGACGGAACGGAGTTTGCAGTAGGAGATATTGAGAGATTGTTTGAGGAGGCTAGACGAAACACAGAAACTACACAGGAAAAATGGAAGAAATATTACAATAGACGTAGGCGTGATGTGCAAATTAAGGTGAATGATTGGGTTTTGGTAGCAACACATCCTTTAAGATCAGCAACAAGAAAAGTAGTAGCTAAGTTTAAACCAAAATTTGAAGGTCCGTAAAGAGTATTAGACGTTAAGAATAACAACGTAGTGATATGGAAAGCGGGAAAAAGGTTAACGATTAATGTAGATCAGGTTTGAATATATCGTCATAGGAAATGTGACGAGACGGAGATAGGAACTGGTAATTCGGCTGACGGTAGTTTGCGCGATGAATCGAGTGGTTTTGACAGAGTACAACGGAGATCAAATGACTCGCGAGATGGTAAAAAGAAAGGGTCAGAAGTAAAGCGTGAGTTGGAGGAAAAAGGGTTTTTTAGAAATAATCAGGGAGAGAAACACACAAATAAGACCAATAAGCGCAGACCACTTATCAGATCAATACCTAGTTCTTGGTCTAAGAAAGATAGAATGATTAAAAAAAGTAAAAATGAACGATTAGCCTATAAGAGATCTCATGAATCTAGGTCGTGAGGACCAGAAAGGAAGGTTCAGAAGGGATCAGAGCATAGAGTGAATAAAAGGGCTTTGTCGTCTAATTACAGAACTAATCATAGTTTGACAAAATTTAGAAAGAATAGCCGAAGGGAAGAGACAATGACGCTCACCACAAGCGGCTACAACCTTAGACCACGAATTGGAAAAAGAGAAGAGTCCCGACCAACCATAGAGAGGAAGACACAACAAGGAAGGCCAGTTCGATCAGGAAAAGGCAGAGAAAGGAACGATAGTCCATAATCAAGGAGCGAACAAGATCAAGCAACAAGAATGCCAGAGGATGAGGCGATCAACAACGGCAAGACCAGGAAAGGAGAGGAACGTGTACAAAGAAATCCTTGTCACTGGAGGTCTTGGTAGGAAACGCCAACTACAAGTCATAAGAACCAGGTTGTGTATCGGTTCTTATTACATTCTTTCGAACAAGTGGTCGGAAGAATTTTTGCAATAAAGAGCCAAGTCACGGTCGGATAATTAAAATTTTAGAAGCCAAGCAAAAGTGGACACTACAATGAGTGTTTTTCTAGAAAAGAAAAAAGCTTTTGTCTTGTAAATTTTTTGTATAAATCTAGAGAAAACAACTGTAAAAATGCATTTGTTTACTTCTGTTATGACTTCGCTGGGATATGACAATCCCTTTGGTTGTTTGTTTTGTACATTGAAAAATGTTTGTAATTGTATAGTGTATATATTAATGCGACGCCTGTTTAACTTAAATTAAAGTGATTAATTTATTTCGTTGGATCCATTTTTTATTAACACCCGGTTCTAATTTATCATTTGGCGTCACACTATAGCTTAAGTTTAAACAATTAGATCTTTAATGACAAATAAAACAGTACACTAAATTAAAAAGGCCGTTCTTTATATAATAATTAATTTATTTAAAGTTATAAGATTGAAATTACGTTAAATTATAAAGAGATCCATAACAGAACATTACTTAACTGATAGAGATCTGAGAGAGAGGAATCATGATGTTGGCGTCCCGAGAGTCTCCAACCGCGATCACCGTCAAATAGGGTCGTATCAGACCAAAATCGGTGATAAAAATTGTGTCAGAGTGTCTCAATTCGTCGTGCATGCGCTTATATTTCGCGGCGGTTTTCTTGTGTATTCTGGAGCGAATTCTTTTCCGAAACTCAATCAGCTTTTCTGATTGGTCTGGAGTCAGCGGAGGGATATCCTCTCGCGGTCAATGACTTCCCCCAAACGCGGGAAATTCCCAAAAAACATCCCAAACCATGATGTATTTATGGGTACATTGCCTTCTTCCAGGCGTGGGAAACGCGTCACCCTTTTCGGTGGGGTAAGAGACGCACCCAACGAATTCCTTTCGTTGTAAACAACAACAGGCCAGATATAAAAATTAGTTGCAATCCTTAGGGACCGGCGGCCCCCCATCACTCCTCCCCTCTCTCAGATTAACAAAACTAAAATGAATGAAAAACAAAAATTTCAGTAAGTAAACGAAATACATATGTGGCCTAGCGTCGGCAAATATAAAACGCGAGTCAAGTGAAGTGTCAAGTGGAAAAATTCACAAACTCCTGGTCAAGAACGAGTGTCCACTTCTTGAAGAATGAGAAACAAATCTTCTGGGGCGTCGTGATCTAACTGAAGTCGTTCGTGGTCTTGTGCTGTTTGAATCCCGCTCCATCATCGCTTAGATCTTCCTAAAGGAATCTGCTAAACTGCAAAAAAAAACTTTGTCTCCCAGGGAAACCATATTAATAATGAAACAACAATTATCAGAAAAAAAAATTTAACTTGGCCCTTTGTGACCGCCGTCGAAAACTCCAAGCACCAACCTCCAACTCCTCTCACCGCTCATAAAATAAAAATAAGAATGTTAAAAAAATACAATCAATTTCTGAAGTTCCTACCCAATTCCGTGAGGAAAAAAAAATAACCAAATTAACTATCAACAACTATAATGATGTTAATGTACGAAGAGGAGAAAAAAAAAAAATTTCACTGAATGGATCACCCAAACAATTCACAAAGACATCAGACACAGACTGACAAATAGAAATAATTAAACAATCACAAAGAATCGTGTGCCACTAAATAATAAAAAATATTAAGACAAATAACACGTAAGAATACAAAATTGGCGTATCTAACAACTGCGCAACTAGCAAAACAACACGTAGGAGTATTGAACAAAATACATTGATAAGAAATAAACGCCACAGTGAAAAAATATACATACAATTCCAGCGTGGCACCCAGAAACAGACACCTCAAAATCGTTTAACATCGGAATCTTGACACGACTAATGTGAAGTGAATGTCCCAGACCACCAAAAAAATACTAGCAGAACTCTTAACATACTCAAAGCATAAGGAATTTCAATGGTTCACTAAGAGCATTGATAACAATATTTAATGAAAATAATTAAGTAAAAGTAAAAAAAAATTAGAGATGGAAACGATGGGTGTGCATAAGTGGAGAAAAAAAATTGTAACTTCGTAGAATGCTTAATAGCCTAAGAAATTAAAAAATTTCACTACAAGCATTGGTTACAAATGAAAGTTTTAAAAAAAAATAACGTAATTAATTAAGATTTGCAAATTAAAATTCTATAAATTAACGAATCGTATAAATGATAAAAAAAAATTATAACCTGTAAGATTGCTGAGTAACCTAAGGAATTTTTTAAGAAAACTTCACTACGAGCATTGGTTACAAATGAAATTACGAAAAAAAATACTGTAATTAAATTTAGAATTGCAAACTATGAGTGCGCATGTGATCAGTATGCACCCCCACTGTTTACAAATGCAACACAAAAAAAAAATACATGCCATTCCTTGCGCAAACGATTTGCTGCATGCCGCAAACGCCAGCACAAGAGACAGAATGAAATTAAGATAAAAAAAATTTTCTTTGCAAATCCGATTGTAAAAAAAAATTAACTATATCGACTAATATTGTTTAAAAAAAAATTTTAATGAGAAAAAAAAATTTCTTCCAGATTCAATACATTTGAATTTCCATTTGAGAAATGAATTCCAGAAATCACAAGTGCAGTTGAAAATTTCAGAAAAAAAAAAATTAAAACATAAAATTGATATGCAACCCAAGTCATATGAGGCGATACATACAGAGTAAAGTAATTTAACTAAAAGAAAATTATTGCAAGTGTTACACAAAATTAAACATAGTTTCCAATATATAAAAAAATATCGCCTAACCAATCAACACAACTTTTTAACAATCCTCGTAATACAATGTATCCACAAGTCCAAATAATATATAATAAAAAAAACTAAAATTGTTTCACTATACGCGCAACAAAGATACAAACACGAAAAAAAAAACAAGATCCTCGATTTATAATAATGCCGCTAACTCAATTCATCGAAAATCCTCTAACTAATGACTCAAATACAATTCTATAACACCAACCCAAAATTCTCAGTAACCTTAAAATGATTCCTCGATAATCCAAAATTGCCTTTCCTCAGATCGTTCACATCTTATTCCTTAATAACACTAACTAAACTTATCTGCAACTTCCAAATAATTAATCGACTTTTCCACAATACCAATAACTAAAACCATCTATGCTCATCAGCTTATGTACACAAAATCTCACATACCCAATAACAAACACTAACTAGACTTATCTGCAATATCCGAATAATTAATCGACTTCTCCACAATACCGATAACTAAACCCCAACTTTGCGCATCAACTTATTTACAAAAATCTCACATAATCCTCAACTCGAACTTTCCTAATTGCATCTCAAAACATTATTAAATATACCACACAATCATTAATTCAACTTATCTATGTTCATCAACTTAATTACTCGAAACCGTACCAAATCATTAACTCAAATTACCCTATCTACATCAAAACAACGTTCTCAATTATACCGTATAATTATATCAACTCAATTTCCTTTGCCCAAAATCCTTAAATCAAAATATTCTTCTGTACATCAAACAATTTTCTCAAGTAAACCATGTGACTTTCTTTTCAATTCAATTATCCATTTCCATAAAAAAAAACAACTATCGAATAAACTTACACTTTGAACACAAACTTAACTATGTCCATAAAAAAAAAAACTTTCCCAATTATTCAACAAATTCATCAGTGCAAACTTTATCTCCTTCAAATAACTTTCTCAAATATTCTACGAAATCCCTATAACTCAAACTTATCTAACTCCTTACAAGTAGTGAAACAACAACAACAAAAAATTCACACCCAATCCTCTTCCAACATTTTCAAACCCCCCAAAAAAAAAAAATTCATGAGTTTCTGAGTCTCATAGCAACAGCACCCACATCCTACTGAAAAACAGGAAACAAGAGGGGGGAAGAAACGAACACCATCGGGAAAATTTGTCGGGCATCACGGACCCCATGCGTTCCAATTTCGCAATGATGAGAGAGATGTCTAATCGCACATAACTAGCCCCAGTCAACATGGTGCCAGCGTCGAGACAGGCCATAAATCCGTAAATCCACCACACCACGTGGACATGCCGAAGGACTCAAAGTCACCCAGTGACATTCAGAAAAAAAAAGAGGAGGCTGGCCAAAGAATTCCACCAATGTGGCTGATAGAATAACAATCAAGGCTCCACCCTTGATGCGAGACTTATTTGGGGGGTCCCACAAGAAAAAAATTCGGCGGAGTCACCGGAAATGGACTTCACGCCGTTTCCATGTCCAGCCTGATTCGAGACTTCTTTTGGGGGGTCCTACAAGAAAAAATCGGCGGAGTCACCGGAAATGGACTTCACGCCGTTTCCATCACTCAAGCGCAAAATATAATTGAAAACGATAATTTCTCACTCTATTTCCAATCCTCGATTATCAAAGGAAAAAAAACGTCCAATAGATGACTGACCCCTTTGTATTTCAATTTTCCTGGTACTATCAGAGTTCCTGCTCCTTGTCAGTATGCTCACAAGCCTGTTTTCCTGGTAGGCCAATCACTTCATCAACAGCCAAGAGAAGAATTGTGCGAAACTCTGTTTTACTTGTAAATTGGAGCACAATTCCACAGATAAGAATGCCTAATCTACACAACACGATTCTAAGCACAATTCCACAGATAAGAATGCCTAATCTACACAACACGATTCTAAGCACAACTCCACAGATAAGAATGCCTAATCTACACAACACGATTTTAAGCACAACTCCACAGATAAGAATGCCTAATCTACACAACACGATTCTAAGCACAACCCACAGATAAGAATGCCTAATCTTACACAACACGATTCTAAGCACAACTCCACAGATAAGAATGCCTAATCTATACAAATACGATTCTAAGCACAACTCCACAGATAAGAATGCCTAATCTACACTACACTATCGTAACAACCCAAGAACTGAAGATGAAATATCCACACCGCGAACAAATCAACCGATCCTCCTAACTACAACAATAAAAAAAACATAACCAAATAACAAGCAGAATTACTTATTAAAATCCAGAACAAAAAATTAAATCAACATCAACACTCGGCTAAAATATCTACCCACGCGATAACATAAATCAACACATGTAAGCCTAGCATCAACGACAAAAAATTACCATTTTGATAGACCAAACGTTAAAATGCCTAGTAAGTTTAACACACAAGCGAGACACAATTATTGACTGCACATTAATTTAACAAACCACATTTAATCTAAACCAACAGAAATACTATCTCGACAAACAAAACCTTCAATTCCTAGTAAAGCTTTTAGCAGACAAGGAGACACAATGATTGACTGCACATTTATTTAACAACCACAATTAATCTAAACCCCTGAATAAACAACAAAAAAAAATTCCAAATCTATAGCAAAAC